>CM051401.1:6923053-7523053 GCA_028052125.1 Melia azedarach | reverse complement strand
TAAACAAATTTATAACCGTTAGATTAGATGAAATCTTAGTTGTTGGTTGAGGAAGCTAGATGGTTATAAATAGCCATGCATGATGTAAAATTTTGTTTGTAACAACACTAATAATAAAAAGCCAAACATTTTAATCAAGTAAAACTTTCATTTCTCTCTCCCACTCATATTTTACTTTTCTTTTTCTTCTATAAACCTCAAAATACCAACACAAAGCTTTTGAAAATTGGATTGCCTATAACTATTGTAACATAACTGTCGCTTCAGTCTTAGGTATGGTTTATATGATAAGAACGAAAAGGAAGTTTGCTGAAGAGCTTGAAGACTTAGAGTTTATCTATGAGACTCATAGATTCAAATACAAAGATCTTTACATTGCCATAAAAGGGTTCAGAGACAAAGAGCTATTAGGTGCTGATGGATTCGACAGAGTACATAGAGGTATACTGCCAATATCAAAAATTGAAATTGAAGTCAAGAGGATCTCTCACGAATCAAGACAAGGGATGAGGGAATTTGCTGCGAAAAGTGTTAGTATGGGTTGTTTTTGTCATCGAAATTTAGTACAACAATTGGACTATTGGCAACGTAAGGGAGAGATGTTTGTGGTCTATGACTATATGCTTAATGCCTAATGAAAGCTTAGACAAGTACCTCTGCGGTTAACCAAAAATCACCCTCAATTGGAGACAAAGGTTTCTAGTAATCAAAGGCATAACATTAGGGCTACTCTATACATGAAGAATGGGATCAAGTTATCATTCATAGAGATGTTAAAGCAAGTAATGTCTTACTTGTTGTAGAAATAAGTGGAGGATTGAAAGATTTTGGCCTTGTAGATTATATGACCACGAAACTGATCCACAAACAACACATACAGTTGGAACTCTAGGTTATCTTACCTTAGAAAGCACTAGAACAAGAAAGGCCAAAACAAGCATAAATGTGATTGCTTTTGGGCTTTTTTACTTGAAGTCGCTTGAGGATGTAGTTTTGGTTTATTAGATGCTTGGTTTTTATTGTAGAGGTGAACTTGTTGAAGCAAGGGATCTAAGGTTTGGGACAGAATACGTATTAGAGGAACTGGAGTTGGTTTTAAACTTGGGTTGCTTTGCTCTCTTTCAGGGCTAACGGGTAGGCCAAGCATATGCCAGAGTTACTAGCTTTTAGTCTTTCCGCTAGTGTTTTAACAACATTTGCTAATCGGGAGGATTTCGATAAATTTTCTATGTTGTTTCCATAGTCTTCATCCTCTGAACAAACCCACTACTTTCCTGAGGCAGATGATACTCAGAATTTCAGTTTATTCAAAATCAGTATAGTAAGAATGCCTCATGCCCTTGTTTTTAGTATTACATTTCTAATACTTCATCATTTCCTAAACTTTGATTTATACCCGATCACTCCCTGAATGATACTCAAAAGAATAACATTTAATCATACTAAGGATATCAACAAATATCATAAGATATTAGTCAAAATTTAAGGGATGTGAGGTATTAGGCTTAAAAGTATGGGAATATTATACATTTTTCTATGTATATAAATATATGTGTGAGAGAGATTTCATTATAGCGTTAGATAAAATTACATTATATAGTTAGACCTATGATATATAAAATAATATATATGGCATGTCTTTGATATAAAATTTATTAGTTGTTCCAATATATCAATTAAACATTAATTGCTATTTAAAAATGAAATATTCACACGCATTTCTTAAAATTTTCCCATAAGAAGAATTACTAAAAGAATTAATAAAAATTTGTTTAATTTTACTAAAAAAACTCGAGAAGTCGCTACTAGAAATTCGACCATCACTTTTAGTAGAGGCATGATACTTTAGGCTTAGGAAAAGTAGACGGAATGAAAATTTTCTTGCAAATGAAAAAAGTGTATCACTAATTGTTGACGCTATCAAAGCTTGCTAATTCTTAAGTATAACCCACCAAAACGATTCGTTTTTGTGTGTGAGAAATTGACAAAACAATGTCGTTTTAAGAGTAATTTACTTTTTTATTTTTATTTAAAATAAAAAAACGATGTTGTTTTATTAGAGCCAAAAATTTGGTTCTAACTTTTCCCACAACCTAGCCAAATTTTGGCCAAAATAATTTCCTCTCACTCACAATCTAGACTTTAATAACCCAACCCTATAAACTTAAACCAGAAAGTTGACTGTCACTATTTAATCGATGACTTGTCGGTCACCATCTGACTCTCTGTTATCATCAATCTACCCAAGAAGGTCTTGTAAATATTACTATTTGATCCCTTTGAATAGCTCAATGTGGGCCAAAAGATCACCTACGTTGCCCTTTCAAGTGTTACTAGTCAAAGCTCTTTACGTGGGTTATGAAAAGTAATGGTCTTTAGAATTTATTTGTTTGTTAAAATAATGGTCTAATGAGTAGAATATTGGTTCCTATTTGTTTGCTTTTATTTGTTATTACAAAAGCACACAACCTGCAAGTATACAAAGTTATACAAGTAGTATAATGATAAAAAGGGTGTTGTATCCACGAGGACTAAGTTTTTCAAATTTTAAATTAAGTATTGCAATTATGGTAGATTGATGTTATCTAAGCACACAATAGCTGAATAAGCGAGAAAATATGAAAATATAAAAAAATGTAAATAATTAATCTAATTAACAAAAAAATAGAAATCAGGCATTTTAGCTAATTGTGTAAGCGTATGAAATTTGATATGAAAATGGTCTTGGGATGTTAATTTCATCTAACCTTCACCGTGTTTCTCCTAATTTGGAATTTACAATGCTTTCATTTTCAGTACATTAATCATAGGTTCTAATTGACCTTGTTCCCTCTTTTGAGTGCTAAACTAAGTCCTACGCATAGTTAACCCAATTGATATCCTATCTAACTTAATTAGCTACATGTTTTTTTAGCTTAGCATGTTATTTACTCTTAAAAGTCCATTCACCTCCCGCGCAATATTATTATCTAGTTACTGAGGTCTTCCTGAACTCTCAGTATACTAAATTGTATTCTCTAAAACCCGTCAATAAGTTTAACTATCTTTAGCACTCATTAATCCGTTATTAGTCATAACTCATCAAGCAACAAATTATTAGCATTAAGTACAAAAAAATGACTAAAAATTAATAACATTGAAAAATTCCAAAATTGATCAAAACATGGTTTAGTTAGGTTCCATTAGGATCCTAGAATAAAAAAATTTAGCCTAACGTATCAATAACCAACAACAAGTTCATCATGAAATTCATAATCCCCAAAAAGTTTAAAATAATAAAATTAATGATAGAATTAAAGACAAATAAAAAAGTTGAAAAGAATAAACTAGTGATGAAGAAGCTTCCATCCACCAATCTTCAAGTCTTCTTGCAAATTCTTCAAGATGATGATTTCTATCAACTTCTCTATCTAAGATTTTTTTTTTTTCTTATTTCTCACCCTACAAACTTCCCTTTCTAAATATGGATAATGGTGGCTAATGATTAGGAATAAGGAAAACCTAGGACTACCACAAATCTAGCCGTTTATGGGAGATCCAAGGGTCAGAAATAGGCCAAATTGCTTAAAAAAAAATCAGCTGGGTCGCGAATGACGAGCGTACAAAGTAATAGGATTGGGTTATGTGCAAAGTAATAGGATTGGGTGGGGCGCACACCACTTATTTGGTGGCTATAAGAAGAACAAGCATTGTGCAAGGCGTGCACATGCCACTCATTTTGCATTTGAAGCTCCCCCAATTGTTGAATTTTTTTTTGCATTTCAATCCCCAATTTCTTTGCATTTTGGTCCCTATTTTGATGTCTTGCCTTTTAGTCCCCACTATCTTGCATTTTGGTCCTTATTTTCATGTCATTAATTGCCTTAGATAAGGATTTTCTAATTTTTGTATAAAAATATAAAATTTCATCAAACAACACCAGGGCTTGAGGATTTGTGTGCACATATTCAAGTCTGAAACCATGACTAGTGAGTAAAATACTCACTTATCATCTATTAGTTTGCTTTCATCTATTATTATTTTGCCTATTAAAAGACTTTGTGATTAATGAATAATGTATCTGAGATAATATTTTCTACATTTGAATATCTATATTGCCTTTGACTTTTCCTATTTTAACTCTACAATAATGGTATCAGAGCCATGGAAAAAACAAAAAGAAAAATGAGGTGGAATTGGTGAGAAAAGTTTGAGAGTAAGAGAGAGAGTAAAAGTTGTAGAAGCAAAAGTGAAATATAACATTAGAAAATTTTGTTCTACCCGTCATTCTTCACTTTGATGGTCACTATAACCATTAGTGATGTAGAATCTTTTGAGATCTAAAGAATATTGGCAAGTCGTTGATGACAAAAACCAGCAAAGAATGTTGGAGTAGCAGAACCAGCACCTAGAACTATGATGACAAAAATACAAAAGACATAACTAGAAGGATTGAAACTAAAGGATTTGAATGCAAAGAACTACTTTTTTTAAGCAATTGATCATTCCATCTTGGAAAATATTCTCAGCAAAGAATCTTCCAAGCAGATTTAGGATTCTGTGAAAAGGAAATTCCAAGGGACAGTAAAGGAAAAAAGGCAGCAACTTCAAGTACTTCGTCGAGTTTTAAGTACTTCATATAAAGTTAGGCGAGACAATAAATGATTTTTTTTCTAGAACAATGACAATTGTTAACAAGATGAGAGTCAACAGGGAGAGAATAAAAGATGTGATTGTGGTTGAGAAAATTCTCAGATCGTTGACATTGAAATTTAATTATATAGTTATTTCAATTGAAGAATTTAAAGATCTTGATATTCTTTTCAATTGATGAACTAAATGGCTCATTATTGGTTTATAAACGTCAAATGGTCTAGCAGGATAAAGAAAAGCAAGTATTGTAAATCTCTACCAACAATCTATCTTCGACATCATTAAGAGTTGGTAGAGGAAGAGGCAAAGGCAAAAGCAAAGGCTAAGGTTGGGGCAGAGGACACAATGATTGTAGTCAACAATAAAATACTGAAGACAACCATGTTCATGATTCTCAAAGGAGAGGAAAAAGTAAAGGTAGTCACCATTCCACCACTTACAAAAAAAAATCAGAAGATAAACCTAATATTGAGTGCTTTAAGTGCCATAGATTTGGCCACTATAAAATTAGTATGAATGCTGAACTAACCTAAATAAAGATGTGGTGAAAAATCTAACATTGGAGAAATAAGAAGAAGATGTCTCACTTTTAATGGCGTGCTATGTGTTAAGGAGGAAACTTACCAAAATATATGTTATTTAGACACAGATTACAACAACCATATGTATAAAGATAAAAAAGCATTCTTTAATATTGATGAATATTTCCATAACTCTACAATTTCTGTTATGTGCAAAGGACATGTTACAGCCCGAACCAAATAAAATTCTGCTCAAATTATTTCAATGTTTTCTTTATTCTAGACTTAAAAATAAATTTTGCTTAACATCATACAACTACAAGAGAAAAGATATGAGATTTTTGTTAAAGAATAAGTATGTCAAATTCAAGATTTAAAGAAGGGCCTGATTGTTCAAGTTAAGATAACTACTAACCATATGTTTCCTTCGTATCTTCATAAAACTATTAGTATGTTCTTTTTTGCTAAGATGAAGGAATTTGCATAGCTTTAGCATTTTTTCTATGGACATCTAAACTTTGGTGGACTGAAGTCCTTACAATAGAAAAATATAGTAACTAGCCTTCCTTAAATTGAATACCCTCAACAAATTTATGAAGAATGTGTTGTTAATAAACAACATTACAACAAATTTCCACAAGGAAAATCATAGAGAGCAAATACGGTGTTGGAGTTGATGCATTTAGATCTTTATGGCCTAACAAATCCATCTTACAATAGAGGAAAAAGATAGATAATTACCTTTGTTGATGATTTCAATCAAAATTTCAAGTATATATTCTGCAGAAGAAATCTGAATATTTGAAGTCTTTGTAGCCTTCAAATATTATAAAATGTTAGTTGAGAAAGACATGAAGAGCTCGATTAAAGTTCTTCATATAAATTATGGTGGCGAATACACTTCACAAATATTTGCAAATTTTTGTGAAAGCCATAGAATCAAGAGGCAATGTACTGCCGCTTACACGTTTCAACAAAACAGTGGTTGTGAAAGGAAGAATTGCATAATACTTAATATGGTGCGAAGTCTTTTAGCGAAGAGTGAATTCCTAAAAGTTTCTGCCCTGAAGTTGTTATTTGGAGCTTTCATATTTTGAATAAAAGCCACATACTTGCTATGCACAATATGATGCTAAAGGAAGCATAAAGCGGACAAAGATTAGTAGCAAATTATTTTAAAGTTCTCAGACGTCTTGCCTATACCCATATTCCAAATGAGAGATGAAAAAAGCTAGACGACAAAAGGAGAAATACATTTTTCTTAGTGTTAGTGATTAGTCAAAAGCTTATAATTTATACAATCCTATCACTAAGAAAATTGTAGTAAGTCGTAATGTTTTTTATGAAGAAAAATTCTAGCCATGGAATAATAAAGCAATGATAAATGTGTAGAATATGCACTTATTGACTATTTTGGGACTTGAATTATTTTGTAGATCCTTAAATTTTGTAATATTTGATGAATTTTAGTCATTTTGCGCAAAAATGTTAGAAAATAGTCATCCAAGATGAAATCAACTCAAAAAAGAAATATCGAAAAAAATCAAAAAGAAAATAGGTATGCAATGTTTCAAGGACCAAACTACAAGAAAATCAAAGACCATTGCAAGGCCACACCATACCCCTAGATAAGAGGGCCAAATTGGCCAAAAGGATGGCGCTCCCTCGCCACAAAGGTGCACAGGGGCTCCATTCATGGAGCTCCCACTACACCTTTTCGCCATCTTGAGCTCCCTCATGTCTCCTGGATGTTCTTAGATACTTTTAGGCTGTAAGATTACCAATTAATGCTTGATTTAAAGGTTTTTTAGGTTTATATGTTTTTAGGATGAATGACCACCATAAACAAGAAGGAAAAGTTGAGTTTTAAGTGAGAGAAAGTGAAGAATAAGAGGAGGATTCTTGAGAAAGTAAAGGGGATTGAAGCTAATTGAAGTGTTTGGAAGAAGATTTGAAGGACATTTTAAAGCCTTCACCTCTAGTCTAGTTTCCTAAACTCTATTATTTTTATTTTGTATTTCATTTGAACTTTATTTGTTGAACTTAAAGATTATAAGATACATGATAACTTTGATGTTAATATTTGATATTGGGCTAAATATTTTAGTTTAGGGCTTTGATGTAACTTATTCGAATTATGTTTTAATCAATTGACTGTTATTAATGTTATTATGTTTTGATTCACTTGTGTTTACCTTGCCTAATTTTTCTAATTTATTATTTAATGAATTAGTTAATTAAAGATGAATAAATTGACTATTGGGAAAAGTTGATTTGTTTATCAGATTAAGGAAACATAATTTAGGTAGTTGTGAGATCAAGAGGAGATCAACACCTAAATAATCTAATCAACACTTAGGATTTTAAGAGACAGGAGATAATTTAGTTCTACATGTTGAATAACAAGCAGTACTTAGTAGGCATATAATTATTTGAGCTAGATAGGGATATTGACTTGTTTAGTTATACGTAAAACTTTGTTTAGTTAGGTATTAAGGTTGGTATTCATTTTGTAACTAGTGAATTAGATCAAAACATATTAATAATGGCCAATTAGGTTGAAATTTCTATGCTAGTATAGTTTTAGGTCACATCCTCTACAAAACTCCTTAATGTTCTAGAGTTAGCTACTTTAGAAATACTTAGGAGGTAAGGAATTAGACATTGTAAGAACCTTCATGAGGTTGTCAACCTTAATAAGTAATTAGTCGTCAAAGGAGTTTTCAAATCGTATTAGAATTGTCTAAAGGTGGAGAGGTCTATATAAAGGCGATGTAAGATCATTTGTAAAATCATTCCATGTTTATAAATCCTCCAATGTTCTAAAATAATAGAACAAGGATCCAAGTATCCAAATAAATAAAGCATTGTTTATAATGCAACTTTACTTCTTTTGTCTCTCTTTATTTCTGTTGCAATCTTTGAATTTAAAAGACGTCAGGCTTATTTAACGATTATTGTGTGGAATTGCTCATTAAAGCCATATGGATCATTTTCGATTGTGATAAAAGGCAGCAGAATTTGCAGTAACCAACAGGTAATTAAAATGTTCCAACAAATGTTTATAGTACACCTACAGCTGCAGCTAAAGTAAAAAAGGAACAATGACCTCAATATGTTAGAAAAAGACCTGCTTGGATCATTGACTATGAAGTATCTACTTGTGATGATTTTAAGGATACACTCGCACATTTTGCTTTATTTTCAAATTGTGATCTTGTAGCTTTTGAAGATGCCGTAAAAGAATCAAAATAGAGAAAAGCCATGGATGTTAAATTGCAATTATCAAAAGAAACAACACTTGGGCGTTAACAGAACTTTCAAAATGATAAAAGACCATTAGTATGAAATAAGTGTATAAGACAAAGCTAAAGAAAGATAGAGAAGCCAACAAGTACAAGGCACACTTAATAGCTAAAGGTTATAAGCACGAGTTTGGCATAGAGTATAAAGAAGTCTTTGCACCAGTAGCAAGGCATGACACAATTAGATTGGTGATTGCTTTAGGAGCATAAAATTCATGGCCTATCTTTTAGTTGGATGTAAAATCATCCTTTTTACATAGAGGTTTGGAAGATTAAGTATTTATTGATTAACCTTTTGGTTATATTAAATTTGAAAATGATCATAAAATTTATATATTAAGGAAACCTTTATATGGATTAAAACAAGCCTTACGAGCTTGATATACTGGAATTGATGCCTATCTTTTGAAGGAAGGCTTTAAAAAATGGCAAAAGAACACATACTTTTTGTTAAGATTAGTGATGATGGGAAAATGCTCATGGCGTATTCATATGTGGATAATGTAATCTACATTGGAAATAATAATGCTATGTTTGAAAATTTTAAAAAATCCATGATGGTTGAGTTTGATGTGTCTGATCTTAGAATGATGCATTATTTTTTGGGTATTGAAGTGGAACAATCTGCTGCTAGAATATTTATTTCTCAAAAGAAATATGTGAGAGAAATTCGAGATAGGTTTAAAATAAAGATTTACAATTTAGTGAGTACGTCCATGAAGACCATTTTGAAGCTTGTCAAAGATTCTGAAGGAAAACAACAATCTTTATAAGAAAATTATAGGAAGTTTAATGTATTTGACACTAATAATGCCGGATATAATACATGTTATGAGTCTCATTAATAGGTATAAGAAACATCCAAGAGATATGGATCTTTTAGTTGCCAAGAGGAATTTTTTATACTTGCAAGAAACCATTGAACATAGGTTCTATAAGAAAAGTGAAAAGTCAAACTTGTTTGGTTTTACTAATAATAATTATACAAGTGATCTTGATGAAAAAAAGAGTATATTAGACTATGTATTTATGATAGGTTCAGCAACTATTTCATGTTGTTCAAAGAAGTAATCGATTTTACTCTATCAATAATCAAAGTTGAGTTCATAGTTGTAACTGCATGTGCTTGCTAAGCTATTTGGTTTAGAAAAAATCTTGAGGAGTGCACTTCAAGCAACAAGATCGAACTCTATTTTATTATGAAAACAACTTAACAATTAAACTTTTCAAGAATCTTGTCTTATATGGAAGAAACAAGCATATTGATGTTAAGTAGTATTTCTTAAGAGACTTTACAAAAGATGGAGCTATTGAGCTGGTTTATTGCAGAAGTGAAGACCAAGTTGCAAATATATTTACCAAAACTCTCAAATTACTTGTGTTTCAGAAGTTGAGGAAGCTACTCAGAGTCTACACTTTGCAAGATCATATTTGAGGGAGGGTGTTTGGCTGTTGATATGTATTAAACTGAACGTTTAAAAACATTAGTTTAAGGGAGGGATTATTGAAAGAGTCAAAGCTCTTTGCATGGGTTCTAAAAAGTAGTGGTCTACAATTAAAGAAGAAGCATATATTATATTAAAAATTATAATCTAAAATAATATATGTGATATTTTGTTTGGAATAACATGCTTGTTTGATGTAATTTGTCAGTGATCCAAGAGTTGAAATGTAAGCATACACGTGGCTTGATGAAGATTATTGATTTGAAACAAATCTAATCAAGGCCTAATATTGTTGAGGTACTTATGAGTGATTGTGTTCTTCATTGTTTGATTACATAAACTTTAGCATGTATTTTGTTTCATATAGTTACACTTATTCTTTGTTTATATATCACTTCTAATGTTTGTTGCTTCTTATCCTTTTTCCTTCCCAAATTGATTGATTTATTTGTTATTTAGGTGTAGGATAGAATGCAACAAATCATAAGTTGTTGGTCTAACCTCGTAATATAACTATTAACATGAATTAACTGAATTTCACTATAAGAAAAAAGTTTAAATTTTCAGCATCATGGTATTTTGGTATTTCTTCCTATATTTTTCAGTCTTTTCACTTATGAACAACTTGATAAGAAATACATAACTAAGTTTACTAAGACTAATTAAGATTGAAAACAATTGTTAAAGAAGACATGAATGTAGCTAGGGGTTTGCATTATCCTTTTAAATTATGACACATGAAACTATGAGCCCATGATATTTATAAAAGTCTTTGATTAATGGAGTTGCATTCACTTCTTAAATCTTGTTGTTAAAATTAGATGAGTAAATCTTTTTAACTTATGTAGGAGCAATACTAGATCTATTAGAACTCTCCTAATTATAGGATTATAGAGTTTCTATTTGTTATTATTCTTATTTTATTTGTCTTGTCTAGGTAGGATTAAGTTATTGTTTTATTGTTAAATTCCTTGTTCTCAAGGAATCTTTTTCCTTGTAGGCTTAGAATATATGTTAGTATAAATAGGTCTTGTTATTCATTAGTGGGAATTAATCGACTTATTCAATAATATTTTTTTCAGTTAATCCTGTGTGGGTTATTTACCTCTATTTGAGAGTTTTATTCTTAATTATTCAAGACGTACGTTAGAATGACATCTAGTATGGTTTTCGCACTCCTCAAGTAGTATCAGAGTCTACCTTTGTACCAGACGAGTCGATCTTGTGATTCAAATCCATTACCCGTAACTACTCAAATTTTATAAATCTAACCCATCACTTGCAACCAACTGCAGCCGCGACCTTAACCATATCTATAAAAATTTCTTTCTATCTAAAACAAAAAAAAACCTCTTAGAAAACCGAACCTAAAAAAAGTCGAAACGTAACAAATCCAAACCGCAATAAAATTGAATTGTAGCAAAACCAAATCGCAACAAAACCGAACTGTAAAAAGAAAACCCACAGAAAATCGAACGCCTAAAACAGCCATCCACCGCCTCTTACCATCGTGCGTCGCCATCCAACCTCCTCTGATAGATCATCTGAGACCACCACTAGAATAGAAGAAGCTGGTGACCAAACCCCGACCACCACAATTTGCTTTGAGACTTTTTGTCTATTTCTTTTATGGGTATAAATATTCTTTCAAAATTTATCTCTATTTTTTTTAGTAAATAAAAGTTGTTCTACATATGTATTTTCTATCAAAAGAAAATTTGAAAACTATTAAATTAAGGGAAATTTTCACATACCTCCCCTGAGGTTTGCCAAAACCACAAGTAGAGGGGAAGTATGATGTAATTCACACTTACCTCCCCCCTACAGTAATTCCATTTAGTTGACCCTGCGTTGATCTACTAAAAAAATCAAAAACTCTAAAATATCCTTAGTTGCGACGGTGGTGCACTTGCGAGTTGGAGCGGCGACGATGGCTTGCGGTTAGAGCGGTGACGACGGCTTGCGATTGGAACGGTGGTGGCGTGCGGGTTGAAGCGGCGACGATGGCTTGTTAGTTGAAGTTCGGAGAAGTAGCGACCATGGCGGCGATGGGGAAGGTGGTAATGGAGAAGCCGTGGGTTGTTGTAGATTACTGTAGCAAGGGAGGTACTCGTGAATTACATCATACTTTCCCTCTACCTGTGGTTTTGGCAAACCTCAGGGGAGGTATGTGAAAATACCCCATTAAATTAATGAATAAAAATAAAAAATAACATTTAGAGAATTTCAAAATATAGCGATCATAACATATTTAGTTTAGATATACTATAATCATAAAATAATCGGTTTGAATATTGCATAATTTTGATTAAATTTACTTTTAAAAAATTTTATGGGGGTATTATCACAAACCTCCCATGAGGTTTCCGAAAGTATCACTTGGATGGAAGGTTTGCTCTTTGTATCAGAAACCACCCCTTGACTGTTAATTGACTAGCAGTTCGTAATTAAATGACAACAATGGCCTTGAATCTTATTTTTTATTAAGAATTTAGTTAAAAATCAGCTGACATGTTGATTGGAATGGTGATTGAAAAATCAATTGTCATTGGCATGACATAAACACAACTGATCTTGGCTCAGAAACTCATTAGTTAAAGGCAAATTTTTATTCAATAGATTTGAAAATTTTATACAAGATATTTATCTAATTTTTTCATAGCCGTTGGAATGCAACGGTAACATCTTATCTCAGTAGCTTTGTCTCTATATAACACACAATGACATTGATAAATTCAAATATAAATACACTGCAGTACATCTCAACAACAACAACTCAAGCCATCTATATAGCAATTTGTCATCTGTTTTTTCATACCAAATACACTGTAGTACATCTCAACAACCAACCAAACCAAATCCAAGCAACTAAATACAACTTAATTCCATGGCTACTAGTAGCTCCAGCAGTGGAAGAAACTCATCAGCAAATGCAAAGAACAATGGAGAAAAAATATGAATGGCAATCTCATTAAGTTCGAGAATAGATATTGCCATTGTAACAGAAAGTGTGCAATCCGAATTAGTGAATCAGAAAACAACCCAAACAAGTTGTATTATTGTTGCAAATTCGATAAATGTGACTATTTTAGATTTTGGTACCCAAGTGAAGTTGATTTCCAAGGTGGTTTATGCTTTGATGATGCAAGAGAAGATGAAAAGCAATTGAAAGAAGTGGTAAGGATGCTTCAGTGTCTTTAGCACCAAGTTAGTGAGGTAAATGCACATATGAAGAGAAGATCATGTAAATCAAGCCGTGGAGCCAATAGCAAGATTTTAGTGGCACTTAACTATTTCACACTTGTATTATGTTGGCATACTTTATTAGTACATGCTAACAAGTAAACAAATTGCTGAAGTGATATGTTACTATTGATGGTAAATGCAACTGGTGATGTGAATGAATATGTTCTGAATTATGTTTTTGGGAATGAAATGATGTGTTAATATATGTTAACGAGATTGATATGATATTACTCAAAGCATATAATCAGTTTTTTCTGTATGCTGGGAATGGAATAATGTAATGGATGCAAATGACATCAATTTTTGCCAGATACCTGCAATAATGCTTTTGTTGGCCTGAATTCCTTTTCAGTAACACATGCTTTCATTGCCTGATCTGTACAAGAATAGCCACACCTGCAATCCATACAATATTCCTTTTTTTTTTTTTATTTGCCTGTAATAACAAATCCATAAGCAATTGTATTATACAGAGTAAGCATCCTTTTATAGATCCAAAGGGGCATACAAAAAAAAAAAAATAGAAACAGAATGTAAGATTGACTTGAAGCAAGGAGAAAATGATGTTTTGCCTCTGAAAAACCAAGATGAATTGAAATTGACAGTAAGGCTGATGAAAAGTCAGGTCCTGTTATTGACTTGCCTTTTAGCTATTTATTTTCTGACCTTTACATTGCATTTCCAATTAAAACTATTATTGGAGTAACTTTTGGACAGATAATTTAAACACACAAATGCCAGGTGGAGCAAGTTTTCACCAACAAAGCAAAAAGAGATGTAACGAATGCCATTGACAAGTTGTTTAAACACATATGAAATTGTATTACTTAAAAAAAAAAATGCCAGCAGCTTACATTAAAACATTAACAAAAAT
The DNA here is from genome assembly GCA_028052125.1 of Melia azedarach. NCBI lineage: Eukaryota > Viridiplantae > Streptophyta > Magnoliopsida > Sapindales > Meliaceae > Melia > Melia azedarach. The sequence continues at coordinate 7,509,030 of CM051401.1, read as the reverse complement.
TACACCTAATTTCAGTTAAGGCTATAACCAATATAACACCAATCTGCCCTAGAAAGCATAGTCCTTACAAAAGCATAAAAACAAGCAAAAAAAAGATTATAATCCAAGATGATGCGCCATCTGTCGCATGTGAGTAGCAGATTTAGCATTATCTTCTATGCCATTCAACAACAAAAAAATTCTGCAAAAAAACGTCTAACCATGATGTTCTTCAAAGCTGGAATTTCTCTAAAAAATCAAATATGAACATGATTTTGTTTTTCCTGCAACAATATTATGTAAATGCAATAACATATGTTAGCAAGTGACTTCTTACAAAACAATTTCCAAATTCAACACAAATGTGACAGATTAATACCTATCCTTTCTTGTTTTGGTTAGGAACACTGACTTCACTAATCTGACTTGTTAACATAGTTTCGGGGTTTCTAACATCATCATGTTTCTTGTTTTGCATCATATGCCAGAAAGTTGGTTGAAGAAGGCATAAGGAAATCAAATTCGAGTATATAAAACACTTCAAGCATAGTGTAAAAGGCGTAATATAACAAAAAACATAACCTTGTACGAAGATATCTTCTTCTGCCTAGCTTTTGGTTTAACCTTTGCACATGTCCTTTTGTTATGCCCCCATTGATTACACAGCGTACATCTAACTGAACAACTTCTCTTAATCTTCTGTTCCTCATCAAATTCTCTTATCCTACTCTTTTTTTGCCTGCCCAATTGCTTCTTGACCTCAGGTGGCTCTAATTCATTTGATATAATTAAAGGCCATCTATTTTCAGATGGTATTGGGATGATATGATATTTGTAGGTCCTTAAATAAGCATCATTTGTTAAGTAGTAATGCACATAGTTTGTGACATCTACCCTTATTGTGTCAATGCAACAGATTGCATGAGCACAAGGGAGGCCTGAAATCTGCCATTCCCCGCAGTCACATTGTTTGCTTCTTAAGTTCACAATATTACTATCCTAATTGTCCGTGAGCACCTCATAGAGCTCATTTTCTCCAAACAGAACTTTCATGTCTCTGGCTTTCTGCCTCAACCTCACTATCCTTTTCATGACCACAGGCAGTAGGATTCCCTCCCATTTCTGTGCCTCAACAAACCTGTAACCTCGTAACATATTTCACAATATAGCCACAATTAGTATACCCTAAAACAAAAATTTTAAATCACCAAATAAGGTTAAGATAGCAAGTTCAGATACTATATCTGCCTAAATTGGGTTTCAAATGCAAAGGAATGAACAAATTAATTTAGATCTTAATGACCAAGTTGCAGGTTCAAATGAATGATATAATGAAGCACAATCAGCATTTGTTTTATACCAATTGAAACTATAATTGTAATGATGAAGTTTAAAATGCATACGAATGACCAAGTCAAGAATCATCAGCAAATGTTCAACACCAAATCAAACTCAGATATCAATTTCAAGCATCTATTCAATTTCAAATGAATGAACAAGTTCAAATGCAAATTCAGCATGTGTTCAACCATCAAAATGTTCAACATAAAATCAAACTCAAATCAAAATGATCAAGTTTTAATTGCAAAGGAATGACAAAATACTTGTACATATAACACAGTATATACACCAAATCAGACTCAACTCAATATGAATAAGTTTAACAATCATCATTCATTTGAAAAAAATCAAACACATACCTATCATGTATAAGCTTCATGGTCTTCCTTCTTATTTCTTCCAACATAAGATGCACAGGTAAACCTCTGAACATATTGATCCAATTATTGAAACTTTCAGTCATATTATTGGTAACATGAGTTGTTTTCACCCAAGGAGAAAATTGATGCTTACACCAATGAGCTATCAGAATGTCAGTTAGCCACTTATGTGCTGCTTGGGCTAATTTTCTTAATTTTATCCAAGTGAATATTGCATTCTGAGTTACTACCACTTCGACAGGCTGCCCAAAATAAGTTTTTCAAAATTGCACCAGGAAATTTCTGTTGGAAGTTAGCATAGATATGCCTGCAGTAGTATCTTGTTTCAGCATGTGGAAAAACCTTCTCCAGTGCAATTAAGACTCCTTTTTGTCTGTCTGTCATGAAGCATAAGCCTTTCCCAACATTAACACCAAATTGATCATACAATTTCTCAAGAAAATAGCCCCAAGAGTATTGATTCTAATTCTCTACTACAGCCACTGTCAAAGGATACACACCAAAGTTACTGTCAATTGCAACGGCAGTAGCAAAACACCTTTATAAGGACCCCTTAGATGACAACCATCCAAGCCAATGAAATATCTGCACCCGTAAAAAAATCCCCTCCTTTGTGCATCAAAGCTAACAAAAAACCTCTTGAATGGATGAAGTTCAGCCCCAATCTTCCACTCTGTATGCAAATCAACTGTTGAACCAGGATTTGTTTGTATTATAGCTGCCATGTACCTATCTAACTTGCTGTAAGAGGCTTTGTGATCTGCCCCAAGGAGGCTTAGTGCCTTGCTTCTTGCCCTATACAATCTCAGAGGTGGACAAGTTATCTTATATTTCCTTAAGAGCTCGCTTGCTATCACCTTTATGTCTAAGTTTGGGTTAGCTCGAAATAAGTGTAAAACTTGTGCAGTTATCCATGCTGAATTAGCCTCCTAGTTGTCAAATACTCGTCCACAAGTATGCTCAGGATTGTAAGTCTTTATTTGAAAAGATAACCTATCACACGTAGGACTAGCATGAATCCTCCACTTGCAAGATGTTGTTGCACATTTACAAGTTACTCTGGCTTTTTTGTTCTTAATTCTTTTGAGCTTGAAACCATTTCTAATTGCGAACACCTTTAACACCTTCCTGAAGTCGTCGATAGTGTAAAATGTATGTCCTTGCTTTAGCTCCATCTTCCCATCTAAATCCATGCTATGTTCAAATCCCCCACTATTTCTATCATATCGTACAACAACATCATCATCATCATACTCATAATTTGGTACATCACTATCATTCCCTGATTCGTAGTCACTTAGCTTCTCCTCTTCATCTTCTTGTGGTAGGTCATCTTCAGAGTCAGAAACCTCTGTCTGATTGTAATCTTTAGGTGTTATGGTCTCTTCTGCTTAAGGTATTAATTCCACAATTTCTTCTAGATGATTTCGGATATCTAAGCTTGATAATTCAGGAACTGCATACTGCGGCAAACAACCCTGGATACTTATATTTTTTCCCATGCCTCTGTCAATGGTTTGTAACTTCTGAACACTATTCAGTGAAGCTGTTTGTGCATTGCATTATGTTGTGTCCTCATCAACATAATCCAGGGCAAAGAAATTGTATATGGTTTGGTCAGATGGAATGCACACTTGTTCTGCTGCTGGAAACTCAGAAGGTTGGTTCAGGATAAGACTAATGTAATTGTATCCTTTATTTTGAATCTCCTTGAAAGCTGATTGCAAGTCACCATCACATGTCAAGTGTTTCTTTTCTTTTGACCATGGGAACTCAACATCGAAGGTCACACACTCCCATTGACATAGCTCTTTATGCCAACATGTATGCTTGACATCGTCCCATAACCTTCTAAGTGTGTATTACTGAGGAAAAACTCTCCCAAGGTCGAAAACTTCTTCACCAATACAACATCAGACATTGAACTTGGAAACATTCCATAATACAACTAGTGATTTTGTGTGAGATACCATTAAACACAGCTAAAGTGAGCATCTATTACACAAACATGATTTTTTGTATGTAAACCCCAGCAAAATTAATCAGATTTATGAACCCAATATATAAATAACATTAAACAATAAATAAGCAATATCAAATAAAACACTAAGAAGAATAATACTTAGCATAAAAACTCTTATTCTTCTGCAGATATTCTACAATCCAGCAAGAGGAAACTAATTTAATCAACAAAATAATATAACATAACTAATCTTCCCTAAATAATCAACATTCTACCATTTTTTTTTCAATAAAAAGACCCCCAAATCAAAACGCACTACAACACCAAAACTCACGACTACAGTATCAAAAACATCGTTCGAATCAAGCCATGCATCATCGTCAACAGTACCCACACAATAATTTTTCACAAAACTCGGCATTCTATTTAAAATATAAGCATAAAAAAATTCCAAATACCTGACACTCATATTGTTAGTCTTGAGTCTGGTCAAGTTAGGGGTTTTGCTTTGCCAGTTCGTAAATCTTTGATTTCTCCCTTTATATGTGCAATACAGTATAAACATAAACATAAAATGGCAGGGAGACTTCACCGATATATATATAGTTCAACATTGTGGCGCGAAAAATTTCCTCCATTCCTCGATCCAAGCTGCCATGACCACTGATGTAGATGGAGATAAGCTATAGATTGTGCAGAAGTAAGTTAGATTTTGTACGATTATTGAAGAAAATTGCTACCTCAAATCTTTCCCTCTCTGTCACTTTGCGTGTGAAAATAGGATAAAATGCCCAATTTGTTCAGATAGAATCCATAGAAAAAATCTTCATTTGTTTTTACTAATTATCCCTGCAGCAAACGGTCAATTAACAGTCAATCCAAACGTCAAGGGTGGTTTCTGATACAAAGAGCAAATCTTCCATCCAAGTGATACTTTCGGAAACCTCAGGGGAGGTTTGTCATAATACCCCAAATTTTATGTAATAATTTTTAAACAAAAGCAAAGGACATGTACCCTTAAAGTTTGATTAAATAAAATCTTTAATTAAATAATTTTAAAAATATAAATGTGAACCCATTTTTTGGTTGAATATGTAAATTCAGACAAATATAAAGATAATACAGTATATTTAACTTTGAAAATGATTATTATTAATAGTGTAATAATTTTAAGTAGAAAATAAATAAACTATTTAAGCTAATAAAATCTTTCAATACAAATAGGTTTGTAAGGATATTTTTTTAAATCTGTGTGATCACAATGTTATTTTTAGCCAGTCGTTAGGGTTATTTATGTCTTTTACTCTTTCTCAGTCCAAAAGTCAATTGGACCGTTGGATGGGTGCGAGTCCTGCAAACCGAGTCGGTTTAGAAGGCGCGCAATTGGTTGCCGCCTTAATATCAATAACGTAAAACGGCTATAATCACCAATTTGAATTCCTTCGCTGTTTGCTCTAAATCCCTCTTTCTGAAACCCTAAGAATTCTCTCTTGAAGCTCTCTCTCTGCTCTCTCTTGCAATCAAGTCTCTGAATTCAGAATTATTATCACTCTCTCTTGCAATCAAGTCTCCAATTCGTGACTCAATGGCTAGCTCTTTCGACTCTCCTGTATCCGTGGGTAACTCTTCTCCCTCGATGGAGAGCTCGATCTGTAACACTTCTTCTCCACGAGATGAAGTCGTCGACGATGACGAGTATTATCTGCAATTTATGTTAAGAATCCTTAACAGACTTAATGCTGCTTTCTTCGAACTTCAAAAGATAACTGAACGGAAGGAGTCTCGGAGTCGAAAGATTAAAATTCTCATGAGTATGAGGTAACATTGGGTATTCTTCTTCATTTGATCTTCAATTTAGAGATTTTATACCTTTTCTGATCTGGGCTTTCTATCTCATAGATATCAGAAGTCGTAATACACATATTATTCTTAGTTCTCTGTGGAAATTTCATATTCTTCTTCTTTGTTTGTTTAATTTTAATTTGTTTCCGGTTTATCGTCAATTTAGGTTTTTATGCCACAGGTGGTAAGGTTTTTAATTGATTTTCCCACTTTTTTCGAGTTTTCTTTTCAAGTAGTTCACCTCTATATTTTTTTTTCCTTAGTTGCTGTTTAACACCTTCAATATATACTTTACGAAAGCAATGGTATTGCTGTAGGTTACTTTTTGAGTAATATTGTTTATTTTGTTTTCTGTGTAATAGCATGCAATTAATTGTGCCTACTATGCCTAGCGCCAATGAATTATGGTATGCCTTCAAAAAAGAAAAATATGATGCTGGAAATTAGTTGTCTATTGCTTTCTTGTATATCTGGTTTTTGTCATTAATTTGAGGTTGCTGTTTAGTTTCTCTTCAATTGTATTGTTGTTCACGAATCTTTCTCAATTATGGTCTGGTCTGCTTTTGGCCTGTTGAAAGAAGAAGATAGTGGGATAAGTGTGAGATTAGATCCTAGATTTCAACATTTTTCCTCTATTGAATTTCATAGAATGTTTTTAATGCGCCGGGTAGGAGTAAAAACAAGTCTATGTCATGCTTTAGGTGGATGTTTGGAATACTGTTTTTGCATCATTTTTTTTTCTTCTGAAAAGTATACAAATATGGAATTTAAGAAGTACTTTGTATTTGGAAACACAACTTTGAGTGATTAACAATGTTTTCATGATTCCAATAACCATCTGGATTGGATCTGCTACAGACCTCTTGAGAGGCTATTTTTCAATGATTTTATAGTTCATTGGGATCAATTTGACTAGTTTTGTGTACTTTCTTTGATGGTAAACATAACTTTCTCTTTGCTCGTTAGACACAAACTACCTTTTTTAGGTCATTTTTGTTTGAGGGCTAATATTTTATCTTTTAGTCTCACTACAAGTCTTATAGGGGTTGCAGCCCATGTTTGGCTTTTAAAGCCTTCTCGAATTCCAGGTCCAGATTGGTATTGTGATCTAGGGCGATGAGTCAGGTGAGCAGAGGCATTGTGCTGTGCTCAGACTTTGATAACTTACTACAGCAAGATGGAAAGTATCATGCTGTTGTGGCTTGTCCCTTAAATGCATTTCAGGTTCTGTCGCTAAAGTTTCACTCATTAATGAGAATTGTCTCGGTATTGAGTTGTTTCGACAGGTTCTCATTTGGATAGAATTGGCATAAAACAGGACATGTATTCATAGCTAAGATGCATACTAAACCCAGATTAGATGTCAAGGAGGATAAATGCTGCTTCACTTCAGCATATTATTTCACTGATTCTGAATGTCAGGGCTCTACACGTGCTAGATTAAGCAGCAACATAAGCCACATGATGGAAAGAAAACAGTGATTCCTGCTGCATCTGCCATGGCTTAGGTAATCATGTTGTTTACGCCGGATAATGCAAGCCATGTATCATCTACGGCATCAAAGGTGTGTGAGTTCATAGTATAATCTCATAACTGTTACACCTGATAATTCATTATAACGTTGTTCAGGGATCCATTATAAACTGCACAAGGTATATTAATTGGTCATCATCATTTAGGGAATGTTCAAGACTATTTTGTTTTTACTCAAACTTTGGAAGCAAGACGTCTGAAGTGTTATGTAAACATCAACTTTTACTTGGATAATAATCTTTATCACTTGCTCATCTAACCTTGATATCTAGTTATTGCATCCCAAAGCTACACGTGTTACTTCCGAAGCAGAATCATTTTGCTCATGACATAAACATTCTGGAGGCATTCTTATTGGCAAATTAAAGACCAACCTGCAACATCTTCATTATTAGAAGGAAATAGTAATGCAGTTCTTGTGTTCCGAACTGCATGAAGAATATTTTGAGGTGAAAAGTTATGTGGTCTCCAGCACGAGGCAGGCAGCATCTGGTCTACTTGCAAGAAGATGCAGAAGGCTTGGAAGACTTGGACGTAATAGGCAGCATCTGCATATTTGCTTCTATTTTTCCCACCACTGTGTAGATTATAAATTTTTCAAAGGGAATTAGTTTATTTACATTTTTAAAGATGTATTATGTATGTTGCGTTTGGAGGTTGAGAGTTGAGTAAGTTCATGTATGGTTCTACATTTTGGTTATATGGTAGTTTTTGTTAAAAAATTTAAAATAATTTGAGAGAGTTTGGTAATCTTATTGGATACAAAAATAAAATTTGACATTATATGACATTATACAAAATAATGTATTGTATTAAATCAACTCTTTGACAATTGAAAGTGGTTTTCTATTTACAAATTAAAACTTTTAAAATATTAAGTGAAATATATAGTTGGCTTTGAGACTTTTTTGTCTTTTTTTATGGGTATAAAGATTTTTTCAAAATTTATGCAATAGGGCGGGGAAAAGATGGAGAGGCCTTTCTCGTTTTCCATCCCCGTTTTAATTTTGATCCTCATTTTTTAATTATATTTTTCAGTGAAAATTAATTAATAGGACAAAGATTCTCATTTTCTAATCCTATTATAAAATATAAGCATGAGCATATATTACAATTTATTTACTGTTTCTAAAACTTTAGCCAATAATTTTATTTTTTAAATATTTTAATTCTTAATATTTTAATATTAAAATTTACTCTAAATTACAATATTTTATTTTAATTATATGTCTATTATGTTCATAATACATTGTTATAATATTTTAATATTAAAATTTATCAAGCGTACATTTTTAGCATTTTTTTAAAACTCAGCAGCATTTTCAATAGCTAATTAATCAAACAGTTAGCCCTTTTTTTCTGAAAAATAATTATTTTTTTAGTACAATAATCGCTAATTATTTTCTAAGTCACAACAAGATCAACTTGGCCTTGATAAATATTAAATAATCAAGATTTTATTTTATTTTTTCATACAATCAATTAACTATTATTTTACTTTTAAAAAAAAATCAAAACTAGAGGTTTTTCTTTTAAAAGAAAATTTTCCTTTTATCTTCTCTTTCTTCTATTTTTTTTTCTTTTTCACTAATTAGAAATAGAAAATCTCAAATTTTGAAAATTATAAATTTATTTGTTTTCTTCTTATTTCTTACTAAACTAACAAAAATTCAACCCAAAATAGGAAACTATAAATATTTTTTAGAATTTTTCTTTATTTTTCTTTTTTCCATTAGATTAAAAATGGAAAATCCAAAAAATTTGAAAAGAATAGAATTATTTGTTGGGAAAAAGGACTTATAGAATCCTAAGGTATGGCCTATTGAACTTATTAGTCCCAATAATTTTAAAAATATTCATAAAAGTCTCAATTTTTTTAAAATAACAAACATACTCTTATTAATTGTAGTTAACTAAAAAATTTATTTTTAAACTCTTAATGAAAACTAAATGTAAGAATGATGAGTATTATTTTATAACATATTGATAATTAAATAGTTATGAATATAATATATGTAAAATATAAATTTATTTAGTCTACAATTAATATATTAATAATCTAATGTTAATTACATATTAGAAGTTAAATATTTATTAATAAAATATAAATTTATAAATAAAACATATTATAATAAAATATTTTATGGTTATATTATAATCTAAATAAAACATATTTATATATAACTAACATATATATAATATGATAAAAAATAAAATATATTATCTATAAAATAAATAAAGTTATAATATATTAATAAATATTATAGTTTTAATGTGCTATAAAATAATGTTATCATTTAGTTTATTAATGTTATATTTTATCAAATTTTAAAAGTTTAATAATTATTTTGAAGAAATAACCATTAGTGTGTAGAGGTGTACTTGTTTTTTAAAAATAAATTAAGACTTTTATAAATATTTTTAAAATTATTAATACTAATCAGTCCAATAGACCAAACCTAAGGACTTATAAGTCCTTTACCCTTATTTCCTTTTTTTCTTTTTACTTCTTATGAAACCAAAATAATGTATAATTTTATGATTTATACTTCTTGAAGAAAATATAATTTGAGATGTCCCATTTTAATTAAATGCAAAAACTAAATCGTAAGGGATGAGAAAGAGAAAAGAGAGGAAAGATTGAAGAATTTAAAAGAGTTTTTCTCTTTAGAAAATAAAAATAATAGTTAATTAATTAGGTAAAATAATAAAATAACATAATCAATGATTATTTTTATTAGTCACAACAATTCCAAACTGACCCTAAAGTTTTGGCCACATATAACCACATATAATTAAAATCAATAGGACTAAACTTAAAGAACAAGGTCCCCATAGATATTTTAAGGGTGAAATGTTAATAATCACTCTTATTTTTGTCCAAATTCACAAACTAGACTAAAAAACAAGGTCTTCATAGATATTTTTGAAATCAGATTTGATCAAACATTACGGATAGATATATTCTTTCCCTTCACTGTATTATTTAACATTTATGATATAGATTGTATAATGTCAATCATACTTTGAATATAGTTGAACAAGTACTGGGAGTGCAAGTCACTACCTACATATTAATATTATTGAATTGGCATCTACTTTTGGATCCAAGAATTAAGCTAGATGGTGTAGAAATTCTATAATATACAATAAAATCTCTGAAAATTTGAGTATTCCTAATAATAGTTGAAAATGAGAATTAGATGTTAGTATTTTATTCTATCAAAATCCAACTGTCTATAATCCAAGTTTGGAAACGCAAGAAGAACATCATTATCTCCTTCTAATGAAGATGTTACAGCTTTGGTCTTTAATTGCTAATAAGGATAACTCTAGAAGGTTTATGTAATGAGCAAAGATAACTCCAGAATGCTTATATAATGAGCAAAGTAATTAGTGGAAAAAAAAACTAGTATCTATACTGTTGCTTGGTTCAAACCCTGCACTAAAAGGAACTAAATAAGTAAATATGGATTAATGTGTTCATAATCCTAACTTTTAGATCCATTTCTTATTTACAGATTATGAACAGTTGGTGGTCTGAGAAGACCATAAAAGGTATAGATAAACCAAAAGATGCATATATGCATCTTAGATGTCTACTCATCTTAATCATAATCATATCCTGGCTATTACTACAACAAGACTTTTATTTTATAACAAATCTAAGTAAAATTATAGAAAGAAGGAAAAATTTTGGATGCAGTCATGACTTCAGAATTGTTTTTTTTAATACCATTACAATTGGCCCCCAATTGAAATGTATTAAGGATGAGAGCTACTACTGTAATCAATCTATAGATGCAAAATATGTGCCCAAAAAAGAAAAATCAAACTTATAATTGCAAGTTATATATCTTACCCTGATGAATCTTTCACACGAGTTTTTCACCGTAGAATATCTATATCAATTTTCTTACACTATGCATTAATTCAACAGTCAACAACAAACCAGATTATAATTGAGAAAGTTTGTGGAGATAATAGCATAGTATAAGAAACAAGGAAAACTAAATACTAACATCAATTTAATGGCAGGAACCGCATTTAGAAGAAAGAGTCAGGCATACCATAAATGATGTTATACTTCATGCAATTTCTAATAGACTCCTAAGCAATGTTATAATGAATTATCACGTGTACCTATCATACAATTATAAAATACCACTAAGGTAACCCAAGAAGGGGGTGAATTGAGTTTTCAATGTTTTTAACAAATTTAAAATAATCCAACTCTAAACACTAAGTAATTCAATTTTTTCTCAAGTTCAATACACAACAATAATCAATTCATAAATTATCACAATTCAAGTCCAAGTGTGTGTGAGAAAAGTATACAATAATAACAAGTACATAAATCAAGTGAGTGAGAGAGTTAAGAAAGATAATACTGATTTTTACGTGGTTCGGCAAATTCCAGCCTACGTCTACGCCTCCATGCCAACTCTTAAGAATTTCACTAATGTGCCTTCAACCCAAGGCAAACACATACAACACCAAGTGGAATTTCAGGTGTCACTTAAACCTTATACCAAGAGGACTTGATAGGGTACCTCTCTATAACACCTCAACTCCGGCATTACGAAAATGACGCCGAATTAGGGTACTATAAAAAATTTAAACTTTCAAAATGTAATCATTCTTCTAATAAAGTTAATATTCTTAATCCAATTTAGAGCATCCTTAATTCTATAAAAAGATTTTGACAGAATTTTCTCTATAACTATTGTATGCCAAAATATATAAACCTACAAATTTTAAGATTTCATTATAAACACTCCCAATAATATTCAACACCAACTACTTCATTTCATTGTCTAAAAAAAACATAACTAATTTTAGGATTTCTAAAATTCAAATACAAACATAGAAAAATACATCAAAGCCACACATTACAAACTTCTGCATCTATAATTACATATAGTTTCCAAAGTGGTAAAACTCTTATTCTGGAGTATCCTTGTCTTCTACATACAATATCTCCAACATTGCCTAGAAACCTGAAAAGTAAGGGTGAGCTAATACCCAATAGATATTTATATACAAAGGTAGTTTTAAGAACTTTACAATAAACAAATTTGCATATATAAAACACCTTTTGATTTCGAACAGTAAGCTTAACGAAATCCAAAACAACATTTTAATTTCAGTATTCACAAGAATAACAAAAACATATTCATTCTATCATTTAAAATAATTTCCACTAATTTTTACTCTTGCGTACTTGATAGGCATTATTCTAAAGAACCGCCGTCCCAAAAACTGGCCAACGTACTTTACGGGCATTATTCCAAGGGACCATCGTCCTAAACGTACTTTACGGATATTATTCTGAGGGACCATCGCCCCAAACACCGGTGCCACATCATAACAACAACCATGGCCATCACATTTTCATTTATCCATTTATTTAACAATATATTTATACAAATAATTCATTTATAAAATCACAATACTTGCTGATACCATTTTCTTACTGTATTTATAAATATGACATTCATATAAAAATTATTATTCAAATTCGATTAAAAAAATAATCAATTGGATCAACACGTAATAATTCAGGAATTTCGTAAACATTTATTAAAACATTTAATATAATAAAACACTCTACTTTTCAGTTTTAAAACTAAAATCTCCTAAATACATATAAATACCTACCTGAATATTGAACGATTATTCCTACACTTCTGTTGACTTTTCGTTTTTCTCCAAATCACTCCCTAATATCAATTTAACAACATAATAAATAACAAACCAAACTTAATTATTTAACAAAATATACTATTCTCACACGTAAATATTCTAACTTGATAAAATCCTAAAACTAAATTATGTTAATTAACTTATTAAAATTTAAAACTTATATAACAAAATATAAAATTCTAACCGAGTTTATACTTCCTTGTGTTTTTCCTCCTTTATGTTTCCTTTTGTGTCTCTTCCTTCTAATGGTAATGGAAAAGATGATACATACAATTACATATATACATGTGCTAACCGTCTAAGGCTTACACCCTTCATTTTATTATATATATAACATTCATTTCTTTTAGTTACACGTTGCATGTTAAAATCAAAACCAAAGGCCAAAATTCATCAAGCTTTTACACATGGTAATGCCAACTTCACCACCAATAATCTTAAAACATTTGTAAAAATTATTTTATTTTATTTATTATCTTATTAATTTTATCCTTCACATCACCGACTTAGAAAAACCATTTTAGACTTTGAACTTCATTCAAGTCCCTAGATTTTGCCTTTTTTTTTCACCTATAATAATTTCTTATTACCAACAAAATTCTTCTCTTATAAAATGTAAACATATTAATCCATAATCAAATAATCTATTTCCAATAATTATTCTTACTTTCTAATTTCTCTGTCTCTATCTCTGTCTCTCTGTCTCTGTCTCTGTCTCTGTCTGTCTGTCTGTCTCTCTATATATATTAATAAAAATTCAGGTATCATAATCCTCCTCACCTTAAAAAAATTTCGTCCTCGAAATTTACATACTCAACCGAAATAACTCTGAATGTTGGGATCGTATTTGGTCTTTAAACTCCCACGTAGCTTCCTCAACTCCATGATGTTGCCATAAAACCTTTACCAGTCGAATAATCTTTTTGGAGAACTTGTTCTTTACAATCCAAAATTCGAATAGGTTTATATTCATAAGAAACATTCTTATTTAATGTCAAGGTTTTCCATTCCAAGACATATGAAGGATCTGGCAAGTACTTCTTGAGCATTGAAATATGAAAAACATCGTGAATTTGTGCTAATTGAAGAGGCAAAGCTAATCTATAAGATACTTGGCCAACTCGTTCCAAAATCTCAAAAGGAGCAATAAATCTTGGAGCGAGTTTCCCACTTTTTCCAAACCTGGCTATTCCAGTATGAGGCTTGACCTTTAGGAAAACATGATCACCCACTGCAAATTCTAATGGTCTCCTTCTATGATATGCATAACTCTTTTGGCGACTTTGAGTTGCAAGAAGTCGTTGTCTAATTATCTTTACTTTCTCAATAGTTTCTTTCACCAATTCAGGACCTATAAGTAAAGTTTCACCAATCTCTGCCCAACATGTAGGACATCGACATGGCCTACCATATAATGCCTCAAAAGGAGCCATTCCCAAACTTGATTGGTAGCTATTATTGTAAGAAAATTCGACTAAAGGTAAATGTTCAGCCTAAGAGCCTTGGAAATTTAAAGCACAAGATCTTAACATATCTTCTAGTATTTGAATAATTCTCTCAAATTGACTATCTATCTAAGGATGATAAGCTATACTAAAATTCAACTACGTGCTCATAGCTTTCTGCAAACTCCTCCAAAATTGTGATGTAAACCTCATATCTCTATCGGATACAATTGATAGAGGCACCCCTTGCAATTTCACTATCTCCTGGACATACAATTTACTCAAAGTTTTTAGAGAATCAGTAGATTTGACAGATAAAAAGTGAGCAAATTTTGTTAATCTGTCCACAATTACCCATACACTTTCATGGTTCTTTCAGGTTTTGGGTAACCTTCTCATAAAATCCATGGTTATGTGCTCTCATTTCCACTCAGCCACTGAAAGAGGTTGGAGTAATCCTATTGGTTTCTGATGTTCTGCTTTTACTTGCTGGCATGTTAAACACTTAGCTACAAATTCTCCCACATCTCTCTTTATCCCATTCCACTAGAAATATCTAGGCAAATTTTGATACATTTTCGTACCACCTAGATGTATGGAAAATTTGGATTTATGAGCCTCACTAAGCACATCTTTTCTAAGAGACCCATCTGATGGTACAAAAAGTCTTTCAGCAAACCTTAAACCATCACATGAATCTATAGACCACCCCTCTATCACCTCACCACTCTCTAACTTGGCTCGCATTGATTTAACTTCAGGATCACTTCGTTGAGCCATAATCACTTTTTGAAGGATGGTAGGTTGTGCTACAAGGTTAAATAAGAAAGGTTTACTTTCTGATTCATTGGTCCTCATATCAAAATCTTCCAAATCATTACACATCTTCCATCTACAACAAGAAAATCTTGCCAACATTCCCTGAGATTTCCTACTCAAAGCATCTGCTACCACATTAGCGTTACCTGGATGATAAATCAAAGTGAAATCATAATCGTCTAGGTACTCCATCCATCTTATCTGCCTCAAGTTCAGATCCTTCTGAGTAAAAAGGTATCGAAGACTTTTATGATCTAAAAATACTTCAAATTTTTCACCATACAGATAATGTCTCCATATCTTTAATGCAAATATAATAGCAGCAAGTTCTAAATCATGTGTAGAGTAATTATGTTCATGGGCCTTCAGTTGGTGTGAACCATATGCCACCACTCTCCCAGATTGCATTAAAACACAACCAAGACTCACACGTGAAGCATCGCAATAAACTGTATATCCTACACCTCGTTCAGGAATAATTAAAACTGGGGCTGAGGTCAAATGATTTTTCAACTCTATAAAGGCTTGCTCACGTTCATCGTTCCACTCAAACTTCACCCATTTTCTAGTCAGCTAAGTTAAAGGTACTGCTCTTCAAGAGAAATCTTTCACAAATCTACGATAATATCCTGCTAAACCCAGGAAACTTCTAACCTTTAACACATTTTTAGGTCTATTCCAGTTAAGCACTGCCTCCACTTTAGTTGGACCCACAGAAATACCATCTTTAGAGACTACATGTCCAAGAAATTTAATGTCAGTCATCCAGAATTCACATTTACTCCATTTTGCGTATAAATGATGTTCCCTCAACACTTGCAAAGCAATACGCAAATGTTGTTCATGCTCCTCATTTGACTTAGAATATATGAAAATATCGTTAACAAACACCACTATAAACTGATCAAGGTAAGGGTGAAAAATTATATGCATCAAATCCATAAATGTTGCAGGAGCATTTGTTAAAACAAATAGCATCACTACAAACTCAAAATGTCCATATCTAGTACGAAAAGCTATCTTTAGGATGTCTTTATCTTTAACTCTCAATTAGTGGTAGCCAGACCTCATATCAATCTTTGAAAAATATCTAGAACCCATAGCTGATCAAATAAGTCATCAATTCTGGGCAAAGGATACTTGTTCTTCACTGTTACCCGGTTTAATTATCTGTAATCCATACACAATCTCAAACTCCCGTCTTTCTTCTTAGCAAATAAAACTGGTGCTCCCCAAGGAAAAGTACTGGGTTGGATAAATCCTTTATCTTGTAACTCTTGCAATTAAGTCTTTAACTCCTGTAGTTCAGTTGGTGCCATCCTATGAAGGATTATTGAAATGGGAGTCGTACCAGGATACGTCTTAATAGTAAAATCTACTTCTCTCTTAGGGGGTAATCTGAGTAAATCATCAGGAAATATATCTTGAAACTCATCAATTACTGAGACAGTTGAGGTAACTAAATTAGTAGCATCATAACTCATCACACTCGTTACCCATCCTAAGTAATCTTTATATTCATTTTACCCAATAGAGGTACAATGATGCTTATTCCCTCTACTCCCAAAAATATGAAATCTTACACCACTAAGAAGATTAATAGTTACTCTTTTTCTTTGATAATCTATAATGGCATGAAAAGATAACAACTAACCCATACCTAGTATTACATCATAATACACCATTTTCATCACAACTAACCCAAATACAACTTTACAATCACCTACATCAATTTCACAGTTATGACACATCCTATCTAGATTCATCCCACCTCCAACAGGCGTCTCAACAGACAACTCATATTCTAAAGGTTCAGTTTCTAAACCTAAGGAGGATACAAGTTTTGTTGAAATAAAGGAATGTGTAGCACCAGAATCAAATAATATTATAGCCCAAGTATTGAATAAAAGAAAAATACCTTCTACTACAGTATGATCTGGTTTATCCACATCCTGGATGATAGCATAGGCTCTACCCTGAACTTTAGGTCTTCCTTGCCCTTGTGATACTTGAGGTCCCTGAGAATGACTGCTCAGTATTCCTTTGTTGTGGTTGTCTGCTCTACTGAGTCTGTTGTGCTACTGACTGAGCATTCTGCTGATGAGAACTAATCATTTGATTCGATGCCTGCATCAGACACAGACATTGATTTCGATAATGGCCATGTTCTCCACATTCAAAACACACACCTGAAAGTACACTGAACCTCTGGTCATCTTGGGTGCTTCCCTTGACATATCTGGTTGTTTGGCTTCATGTTTGCCTTGGACGCGGACACGTATTTCGATGATGACCTTGTTGCCGACACTCAAAACATACACTTAGTACCTTGCGGAAACTCTGGATATCACGGATAGAAAACTGACTTTTCATCTGTCTCTTTTCTCGCCACCTAGGAAGTTTCTGTTCAGAACTTCTCTTCTTTGATTCCACTGTTTGTTTAATCTCTTCCTCTTCTTGTTCTATCATTAAAGCTCGTTCAATCACTTCCGAATAGCTTTGAAGGTTCAACACTATAAGTTTATGTCAAAGTGACGGCTTTAATCCTTTCACAAACCGCTTAGTCTTTTCCTTCTCTTTCGAAATCATTGAAGTAGCAAACCGACTCAATGACTCAAACTTAGCCTCATATTATGCCACTGACATATTTCTCTGAGTTAGATGAATAAATTCATCTAACATAGCATCTCGAAATACCTTAGGAAAATATTTACCCATGAAGGCTTCTTTGAAAGCATCCCATGTCCATTCTTCCTCCTGTTTTGTAATCTTAACAGTATTCCACTAATGATTTGCTTGTTCAACTAATTGAAATGTTGCAAGTTTAACGCAAATCTCTATAGGTACTTGCATAGCATCCAAAATTCGGTTAGTTTGCTCCACCCATTCCTCAACAATTAATGGACTATACCTTCCGTTGAAAGTTGAAGGATAGAGTCTCTTAAATTCACTTAATGCTGACATGTTCTAACCTCTATTACCATTACTCTGGTTCTGTGAACTACTGGTAATCCCACGAAGAACAGTAGCAAATTCTCTCATTGTTTGGCAGAATTCACCAAATTCTTCCCCACTTTGTAAAGAGGACATCTCTATTTCTCTATTATCAGACATACTGAAAATGTATATTTCATGTCATAACAGTCAAAGCAAAGCAATGTCAATTGAATAAATCTTAATAACACAAACAAAACAAAAGTCCTTTATACACATATAAGTTTATTGTTCTTTACAACAAAACCAACAAGAGTACTCAAAAGATAACAAAAACTCGATTTACTCGATATCACTACACACAAAACCACTGTATACATACAAGCTAGTCATTAACTAATTTATCTTTCCTATGCCATCTCACCACCACTTTGCATAAGCATCTTCGATAACAACAGGCTCAAAAGGTTCCTCTATTCTAACAGGAAAAGGATCTAGTATTACTGATTTTTGTTAACTAGTCTCACCCATCGTGCTCTCTTCACCTCCCAGACTTACTTCACCTGTTAAACTTCCTTTTAACTTTTTCATCCAATGCCTCTCAGTCCTATAAGTATTTAGAAATCTCCTAGTATAAAATAAACGTCGTGTCACGAGTTTATTCTGATTCACTCCCTTCCCGTAGACTTTTAGACCCATTAATGCCTCATTTTTAACGTCTTCAGAAGTCCCTGGACCTAGATCAGTATCTATATAATGTAAAATTGTTCCTACTAACCTTTCGTTCATCCTATTAGTATACATCCTTCGCAAGTCTTTCATGAGAACACCGCCTAATATGCACTGCTCATTTCTATTCACACAGGTTCATCTGTCGTATTTGGTTCTCCTCATATTACAAAACCAAATAACATTAAAATTATAAATTCACATAGACTAGCTGAGTATAGGTAACAATAAACTAAGATATCTTTAAAACTGTCTCACAATCATAAGAGATGTCTATAGAATCTTAACCTAAAGCTCTGATACCAACTTTATAACACCCCGATTCCGGCAGTACAAAAGTGGTACCGAACTAGGTTACTACGAAAAATTTAAACTTTCAAAACGTAATTATTCTTCTAAGAAAGTTAATAGTCTTAATCCAATTTGGAGCATCCTTAATTCTATAAAAAGATTTTGGCAGAATTTGCTCTATAACAATTGTATGCCAAAATATATAAACCTATAACTTTAAGATTTCATTCTAAACACTCCCAATAATATTCAACACCAACTACTTCATTTCATTATCTAAAAAAAAACATAACTAATTTTAGGGTTTCTAAAATTCAAATACAAACATAGAAAAATGCATCAAAGCCACACATTTCAAACTCCTGCATCTATAATTACATATAGTTTTCAAAGTGGTAAAACTCTTGTTCTGGAGTATCCTTGTCTTCTATATACAATATCTCTAGCATTGCCTAGGAACCTGAAAAATAGGAGTGAGCTAATACCCAATAGATATTTATACATAAAGGTAGTTTTAAGAACTTTACAATAAACAAATTTGCATATATAAAACACTTTTCGATTTCAAACAGTAAGCTTAACGAAATCCAAAATAACATTTCAATTCCAGTATTCACAAGAATAACAAAAACACATTCATTCCATCATTTAAAATAATTTCCACTAAATTTTACTCTTACATATTTTACTAGCATTATTCCGAAGGATTGTCGCCCCAAAAACTGGCCAACATACTTTACGGGCATTATTCCGAAGGACCGTCGTCCCAATATACTTTACGGACATTATTCCGAGAGACCATCGCCCTAAACACCGGTGTCACATCATAACAACAGCCACGGCCATCACATTTTCATTTATCCATTTATTTCACAACATATCCATACAAATAATTCATTTATAAAATCACAATACGTGCTGATACCATTTTCTCATTGTATTTATAAATATGACATTCATATAAAAACTATTATTCAAATCCGATTCGAAAAACAATCAATTGGATCAACACATAATAATTTAGAAATTTCATAAACATTTATCAAAACATTTAATGTAATAAAACACCCTACCTTTCAGTTTTAAAATTAAAATCTCCCAAATACATATAAATACCTACCTGAATATTAAACGATTATTTCGACACTTCTGCTGACTATTCGTTCCCCTCTCAATCACTCCCTTCATTCTTTCCTTTCTTTCTTTTTCTTTCTTTTTCTTTCTTCCTCTTTCTTCCTCTGCTTTTGCTTTCTTCTCGTAGCTTTTAAATTGGTGAAAGCAAAGCTATTTATATAAATATACCACCGCCTATTTTCATTCATTCATTTATTTATTTATTTTATTATTTTATTTTACCATTACTAGCTATTAAAAGTACACGTATCACCCAAAATTAATTAAATAAAATGACATCTGTTTTCTAAATTTCAATTAAAACTTTTAACTTTTTTTTTATTTTTTTTACCCACAACAAAACTTATATTACCCTAAAATTAAATTCTTTTGAAATTAAGAACTTATTCATCCAGAATTAGATAATTCATTTCCAATAAATATATTTACTTTCTAATTTCTATATATATATATATATATAAACACTAATCAATCTTTGGGTATCACATGCACTAACTTGGTAGAACCAGTTACAAGTAACACGAATTCGATAAGGGAAGACAAGAGTTCGAACTTTGAGACGCATGAAACAATTGATGAAGGAGCACTTTCTACCTCCAGATTATGAACAAACACTTTTTAACCGCTGTCAACATTGTCGACAGGGATATTGAACAGTACAAGAGTATGTTACTAAATTTCACAAACTTGCTACTCATGTAGATATCCGTGAATTTGAAAAACAAAAGATTTCAAGATTCATTTATGGACTTCGCGCCAACATACAAATGAAGTTTTCAAACAGTCGCATAACATTCTTTCTAGTGCTATTCAACTTGCGTTGAAGATTGAAACGCAAGTCAATAGAAGGATAACTCGCAATCATACGTCTTCATAACTTTTTGCGCCACTACAGAGATCAGATTTGAGCAAAGAGAAGGCAATAGCAAGACCACATGATAATGCTCTTAGGCCAAATCTTTCTCAAAATCAACCTACACGTCTATAGAGGGGACCAACAAACAAAAATACTGATTCCAATAACCCTTATGCAATTCTAAGGGCAACAAATGTTATCAATGTGGAAAGGCAGATCATTACTTTAATTAAAGTCCCTAACGCAAAATAATCCATTTGGCTACATACGATGATAACATTGAAGAGGAAGTCTATCTAGGAGATAAAGAGTGCAAGAAAGAAAAAGAACTGGGAGAGCTTACCTATGAAGATGAAGGGTTTCTTTAGTAGTAAGAAGATTGATGTATACCCCAAAGAAGGATGAAGATGTGCAGCGACATAATATTTTTAAAACCAGGTGTACAGTCAATCAACGGGTTTGTGATCTTATCATTGATAGTGGGAGTAGCGAGAATATAGTGTCACAAACTATGATAGATAAATTGCAACTACCAACCCAACCATATCCTACCCTATATCGCATTGGCTGGATAAAAGACATTGGCAAAACAAAAGTGATAAAGCAATGTAGAATTCCCTTCTCCACCAGCAAATATAAAGATGAGGTGTTATGTGATGTTATTGATATGGATGCTTGCCACATGTTACTTGGTCGTCCATAGTAGTTCGACTTGAATACAGTGCATAATGGTAGAAGCAATACATACACTTTCTACCAAGATAACTTGAAGAACATTCTTGCACCTATGAAGCAACTAAATAATATCGCATGTTCAAAGGTAAAAAACAATCGTCTCCTGTTGCCAAAAGAAGCTTTTGTTTCATAAGAAATACCAAAACAAGTTCAAAATTTACTATCAAAGTTCAGAGATATTGTTCCAAAAGGTTTACCAATTGGACTGCCACCTTTGAGGGACATTCAACATCATATTGATCTTATTTTAGGAGCAAGTTTACCAAACCTGCCACACTATCACATGAGTCCTAAAGAATATG
The DNA here is from genome assembly GCA_028052125.1 of Melia azedarach. Classification (NCBI taxonomy): domain Eukaryota; kingdom Viridiplantae; phylum Streptophyta; class Magnoliopsida; order Sapindales; family Meliaceae; genus Melia; species Melia azedarach. The sequence continues at coordinate 7,487,040 of CM051401.1, read as the reverse complement.
GGATTCTGTAAGGACAAATCGAAGATCTTCTCAAGAAAGACGCGATACGAGAGTATGAGCCCTATTGTCGTACCTGCACTTTTAACCCCAAAGAAAGATGGCAGCTGGAGAATATGTGTTGATAGTTAAGCCATTAACAAGATTACAATACGATACCGATTTCTTATCCCTCGACTGAATGACATGCTTGATAGGTTGGGAGAATCAAAACTATTTTATAAAATTGACCTACGGAGTGGATATCATCAAATTCGAATTCACCCTGGTGATGAATGAAAAACAGCTTTCAAGACACATTAAGGGTTATATGAGTGGCTCGTTATGCCTTTTGGTTTATCTAATGCTCTGAGTACTTTCATGAGACTAATGAATCAAGTATTCCAGCCTTTCATTGGAAAGTTTATTGTTGTTTACTTTGATGATATTTTGATTTACAGCCATAGTAAGGAAGAGCATCTACGCCACCTAACAGAAGTTTTTAGAGTACTTCGGAAGAACCAGTTGTACGTGAATTTGAAGAAATGTATCTTCATGACTAACAGCCTAATCTTCTTAGGCTTTCTTGTAAGCTTCGAAGGAATCAAAGTAGATCAAGAGAAGGTGGAAGTTAATTGTGAATGGCCTACACCAAAATCTATAGCTAAAGTTTGAAGCTTTCATGGACTTGCAACATTCTACAAGTGTTTCGTGAAAAACTTTAGCACAAGTGCCGCACCTCTCATTGATTGTCTTAAACAAAAACAATTTATGTGGAGTGATCAAGCAGAATAAAGTTTTACAATTTTAAAAGAGAAGCTAACAAGTGCCTTAGTTCTCACGTTATCAAATTTCGAGAAGATTTTTTAAGTCAACTGTGATGCTTTAGGGGTGGGAATTGGAGCTGTTTTATCTCAAGAGTCAAAACCTATAGCCTTTTTAAGTGAAAAGCTTAGTGAAGCATGACGAAAGTGGACAACCTATGAACAAGAGCTGTATGCAGTTGTTCGAACATTACAGCAATGAGAGCCATACCTAGTGCAAAAAGAATTCATCCATCAAGCATTCAAGTACCTCAACAACTCCTCAAAGGCAAATCGAATGCATACACAATGGATCGCCTACATCTAAAGGTTTACCTTTTCTCTTAGGCACAAATCTGGCCAGTTGAACAAGGTTGTTGATGCATTAAGTCATCAAGTATGTTGCTAACCACCTCACGAAGTGAAATCATTGAGTTTGATTATTTAAAAGATTTATATGTAAAAGACGAAGACTTTAAAGATGAATGGCAAAGGTGCACAGTTAGAACTTTAAGTAAACATCAAATACATGATGGCTACCTATTTTTTGAAAATCGTCTTTATATATCTCGAGGATCACTCAGAGATCACATCATTCAAGAACTACACGCAAAAGGATTAAGAGAACACATGAGACGTGACAAAACTATTTCACTAGTGGAGACCTGTTATTTTTTACCACATCTAAGGCGTGATGTTGAGAAGTTTATTAAGCGTTGTTATACATGCCAGACCGTAAAGGAACAAGCTCAAAATACTGGACTTTACAAGCCGCTTCCTATTCCTAATACCCCTTAGGAAGATTTATCAATGGATTTTATTTTGGGGTTACCACAAACACAACGAGGTTCAGACTCTATCTTTGTTGTTGTCGATCATTTCTTTAAAATGGCTCACTTTATTCCATACAAGAAAGCATCATATGCTACTCATATTGCTCAATTTTTCTTTCGCGAGATTGCTCCTCTCCACGGGTGGTCAAAGACAATAGTATTTGATTTAATGTACATAAATCTAATTTACGAACATAAAATCTTTCTTATAAAATACTAAAAATAAATTTTTTTTAATTTTTTATTTTATGATACGGTTCTCAAATTGATTCATTAGAAATTGCAAACCAAAGAAAATATTTGGTTTAAAAAATAAGGAATATTTTTTACTAGCTATTTCACTTTAGACGATATTTCTTTTTACTAGCTATTTCACTTTAGATGATGTTTCATTGTAACATAACATGTATTAGAATACTATACTACAGTCTAGAAGAATGCTAAATATATTAATAAGCTACATATTCATGAAATACCACTGAAACAACCCAAAAGGGGGGTTAATTGGGTGTTTAAGGATTTTAACACTTTTAAAGCAACTCAACAACTAATATCATGCAATTTGAATTCTTCTTAAATATAACACAATAAATTCAACAAATAACTTAATAATCAATATGTAAATGAGGAATTAACACATACCTCCCCTGAGGTTTGAAAAACCTACACTTAGATAAAAGGTTTGAAGAAACTCATAGTTACCTCCCTTGGACCGTTAGTTGACTATTAAAAGACCGTTAGAATTAAGGGTATTTTAAATATTTTATTAATTTAATCATTTTTCAACTTGCTAGATAATTAATTCTCATAAAATATTGTATTATTTTTCATTAATCATTCAAGATTTTAAGTTATAAGGGTAAAATTTTAAAATAAATCATATGAAAAATCATATAATACAATATTTTATTAGAATTAATTATATAATAAGTTAAAAATGATAATGTCTAAAAATATCTTTAATTCTAACGGTCTTCTAACGGTCAACTAACGGTCCAAGGGAGGTAAGTGTGGGTTTCTTCAAACCTTCTATTTAAGTGTAGGTTTCTCAAACCTCAGGGTAGGTATGTGTTAATTCCCCATATGTAAATTATCATAATTCAAGTTTAAGTGTGTAGAAGAAGAATATGTTAATTCATAAGCTTAAGATATAATTTTGAAGCTTAAATGATATTTATGAACTCTTTGGATCTTTAGTAAATGTTCAAAATCTCTTCCAATGAGTAAAATGACTCATCTTTATAGTTTAACCTAAAAACTAGCTATTACTAGCTATTAGTAACTTAAAAATTCAAAATTTTCAAAGGTCGGTGGATCAAGCTAGCCTTGTCAATTGATAGTGGCTGAAGTTAGACAATTAATGATGTAATCGACCTTGGGAGGCATTTTGCCTTTAGTTCGATCGACTAAGTTGGTACATTTGGTTGACCACCACCTCTAATTCGATCAATCGAGTTGGTACACTTGGTTGACCACAGGCACTGTTCATAGATTTAAATTTTTGCATTTCAATTCTTTTTAATATTTCAAAATCTTGTATTTTGGTCCATATTCTAGGTTTTAAAAATTTATATTTTGATCTGATTTTCAAAAATCAAAACATTTATTATTGAAAAACTCTTGAGCTTAACACAATCACTATGCACACTTATAGACACAAGCGTATACAAATAATACAAAATAAAATCCCAAGCTTATAACTTCATTTTTCAATTTGCTCAAAGGATTCCATCATGTTTTTCTTGAATGCCATCATTTTTAATGTTCTTTGAATCTTTACAATTTCTTTCCAAATTCTTCGTGTTAAAAATATAATAATAAATGCTACAAGAAAAATGTGGTTAATTAAGAATATCAATATTATTATCATTAAAACAACGGGTTATCAGCCTTAAGGCTAACAATTTTCCTCTTTTCAATAATGACAAATCATTGATTACCGAATGAAAATAACTCATAAATTGAACAAGCATTACACATCCAAAATTCATGTTCCCCCTCAATCATAGCATAAGTGAAACATTTAAGCATAAAAGCATGTAATAGGCAATCAATAAACATTCTCCCTTTTTTGTTATCATAAAAAAAATATATCAAATAAAAGAGTATGATAACAATTTTTGAAAACATATTTTAGAGGTGGTAAAGAATTTTCAAAATAAAAGCTTCCCCTAAAATTTTGAGCAATTGCAATCAAACCCAAGGATATAAGAGAAAATAGGATAAATCTAGTAAGAATTTCTTTCTTTCTATATTTAAGAGTGCAAACAATGACATTTTGAAAATAACAGAACTTATTCATAAATCAAAAAATAGAAACACATCATGTGAACTTAATGTAATACACAATAAAAAATATAAACACATCTCTCCTTAACTATATTACAAACAATAGGATATTTCTCCCTTTCACACAAAAAAATTGGAAGAAAATAAGATTAACCTAGTAATTTGTTTCACTCTTTTGTATACGAAAAATGTGTATTATAAACAAGGTCAAATCAATCCAATTTATGCATAGATCAAAATGCATATATCATGTCATGCTAATACAAGTCAAAAGGATAAAACAACTACCTTTCAAAGTGTATTGCATACCATATGAATCTCCCCATTGCATACCTTAAAATTTGAAAGAAGGAAAAATATTGCATAATTTTTCCTTTTTGACAACTAAGAGCATATTTGCTGAATTTTCATATCGTCCCCTTTTGCATATGCTTTATCATTTTTAAGACATAAGAATATAATGGAAAATATAATGAAGAATAGTGTTCTTAAATGAAAATTGCTTTTTGGCAGTGTAAAGAAAAAAAATGTTTCCATAAACTTCATCTAACAAATAGCATAGAGAAATCACCCATATAATTTATCATCAAAACAATAAATGCATCCAACAAAAGAAAGAGCAAGAGCACTTCTATATGCAATCACCATTCCACATTCACATACTCTTCTCTTCTTTTTCGTTCATTCATAGCCTCAATACAATATGTATAATTCAAAACAATACAATGCATTATAATGCAACACAAGCGATAATCACTTTTCCGCCTTAAGACATTATATATCATATAAATCCTCAAACATAACAAATGCATCCTTAATCAATAATACACTTATCAAAACAATGAATGCATATTCAATGAGAATAAAGAGTGAGTTAAACTATTTAAATGTTTTTTAAAATACAATACAATAAAATGAAAATGATTGCTAAAATGACATTTTTCTAGAATCAAAACTTTGTTTCTATTAGTTTTAACACTTTTAAAGCAACTCAATAACTAAAACCATGCAATTTGAATTCTTCTTAAATGCAATACAATAAATTCAACAAATAACTTAATAATCAATATGTAAATTATCACAATCCAAGTTCAAGTGTGTGAGAGCAATGTGTATAATCAATATAAATATAAACAATAATAAATAGTATAAGGAGAGAGATCAAACATAATGATTTTTATGTAGTTTGGCAAATTTCGGTCTACATCTAAGCCTCCAAGCCAATCTACTTAAGGATTTCACTAATCAAGTCTTGGGCACCCCAGATTTGAGCAAATACAACTAAGAAAATTTTTGAATACCTTTTAAACCTTACAAACATTTACTCACCCCAAACATTCAATCACAGTCTCAATACAAGTGATTTCTCACCAAATCATTAAACTCACTACCCAAGTGAAAGACCCATTTTTTTCACTCAAATTCAAGTAGAATAAAAATAGTAACAATGTTTATACCTTCAAAAAATTTACAAATGAAAGAACAAGGTGTATAGAAGATGAATGTGGCTATTTGTAAGCTCAAGATATAATTTTAAAGCTTAAATGATGTTTATGAACTCTTAGGATTTTCAGTAAATATTCAAAATCTCTGACACTGAGTAAGATGACTCGTATTTATAGTTTAACCCAAAAACTAACCGCTAGAGACTTAAAAATTCAAATTTTTCAAAGGTCAGTCGACCAAGTTACCCTTGTCGGTCGACTAAGTGGCTTAAGTTAGAATGATGCATCCGACTGCGAGAGGTATTCTACTTTAGGTACACTTGGTTGATCATCACCTCTAATTCAATTGGTCTATAGATTTAAAATTTTGCATTTCAGTTTATTTTCAAGGATTCAAAATCTCTCATTTTGGTCCATATTTGATATTTTAAAAAAATTGCATTATAGTCTAATTTTTAAAACTCAAAACATTTATTTTTTAAAAACTCTTGAGCTTAACACAATCATTATGTACACTTACAAACACAGGTATACACAAATAATACAAAATAAAATACCAAGTTTATGATTTCATTCTTCAATTTACTAAAAAGATTCCATCATACTTTTCTTAAATGCCATCATTTTGGATGCTCTTTGAATCTTCACAATTGTTTTCCAAGTTATTCATACTAAAAATATAACAATAAATATTACAGGAAAAATATGTTCAATTAATAATATCAATGTTGTTGTCATCAAAATAATAGATTTTGAGTCTTAAGGCTAACAATTCATAACTTTTGTACAACAAAAGTTAAATGTGAAAGTTAAATGACCATTATGCCCTTAATATTATATAACCCAATAATTTATAATTTATAATTTTTCTTTTGTCTTTCTCTCTCACTTTCTCTTATATTTTCTTGGTAGCCAAATAGTCCCTCTATGCCGTGAAGTCATACATCACACCATTCTTTCACAAAGATGATAAATTCAACACGTTATAATGATATAAAAAAGGTTTGGTGATAGAAGTTATTTATGTCAAGAACCTCTTTTGTATCAGTGAATTAGGATATTATATGGATGGCCTATAGCAAGGATGAAGGATGCAAATGAGATGGTGGTAAAAGTAGGAGCATTTCTAAATACGCCAGGATCGTGTTCGACAATGAAGGAGGATAGGGTTGTGGAGGAGGTTGCGAATCAGGTGGTAATAGTAGGGGCAACCATAAAGCAGCGAAGGGTGAAAAATGGAAGGTAATAGGATTTTTTGAGATTTAGTTGTGAAATGCAAAAAAAATGGAAGAGAAAAATGAAAAAGAAAATACGAAGAAGAAGAATTTTTTTTTTAAAAAAAAAAAATTTGGTTGCAGCTTATTCCTTTTTTTAAAAGATTTGGTAACAAACAAAATGAAAAAGAAAACTGGAAGAAGAACCAATTTATTTTTAAAAGGTTTGGTAAGAAAAAAATAAAAAAAAGGGGAAGAAAAAGAAATTTCATTTTAAAAGATTTGGTTAGCAATTTTTTTTGAAAAAAAGATTTAGTTACAACTTCTTTTCAAAAGAAAAAAAAAATTGGTTGCATATAATAGATTTTTGATTAAATTGAAATTACTACAATTGCGTCCCTAAACTTTAAGGATTTTTTTGGATTTTATGAAAGACCAATTTACCCTCTTACAATTAAGTTTTGGTGGAATTTATGAAAGACCAATTTACCCTCTTACTATAACTCGTTGATATATGTTATATCATAATTAAATATCACCTAAAGTAAAATAGTTAGTTAAAAATATCTCTAAAAATAATACCCAAAAAATCGAGACAAATTTTAAAAATTCAAATCGAATGATTTGATTCAATTTGGACGATCGCATTTTTGCCCTTATTATTTTTTAGGTACGATAAGTGTTAGTTTGTTTAAAGTTTGTATTTAAGTACTATTTTCACAAATTTTAAAAGTTTGTATTTAAATTTCTTTTATAAAATATGTATTTTTTTAATACTAACATACAAATAGGATTTTGCTATGAGTTTATGTAATGACTAATAATCTTATAAATCCCAAAAATCTAGTAATAGGATGTGAAATATCTATGCTCACATAGGAGGGATGTAATTAATTATATAGAAAAATCTTCCCAAGTAACTCTTAGGGGACTTCAACTCATGACCAAAATGTGTGTTTTATTTCTTGGAATGATAACATGATAGTCAGGGTATAAGGAGGACTAATTCTAAAATTCTGCTCATAGTGTGTTTGATATTTGCCTTTATATACAATAGATGTCTATCCTATAAAGAGAAAATCTTTCTCTAAGGGTCTCTTGGGAGAACTTGAACTCATCTCTAACTCATGAGGTCCATTTGAAACTTGTTTTGTACACATAGGTCATGTTTGGTATGCAGGACTGTACTGCATAAAATAAGTAGATTGGTCAACCTTTTAGTTATCCAGTATTTGGTATAAATTATAACACTCTCTGGACTGTAATAAATATTAAATTAATACAGGCATTAAAAAAAGAGACCCATGAAAGGGTGGGGTTTTTGTCTGGGCTGTATTAAATATTACCTATCACATTATTTTTTTTCTTTTTTTATTGCCTCAAAAAACAAATTGTGTCTCTTCTTATCTCATCTAACCAACAAAAACAAAAAAACCCTAAAATTGAATTGGGATTATTCTCTTACTTTCAAATCATATCCAAGAAGTTTTAGTCGATCTTCAACTCCGTTGGTAGCTCACTTCTCTTACAGGTAATATACAAAATCACTCATATTTTTATTTTTGAGTTTTGAAAAAATTGTTTGTGATTTTTTTGTAGTATTTTTTTATTTTTTATTCTTTTTTCAATTCTATGAAATTTTGTTAGGTCTAAATTACTTTGGGATGATTTGTTTATACATGATTGAGTTAAAATATAAAATAAATTCCTTCCGCAAACAAGAGATAAAAATAATTAGGTAAACACATGCGGGAAATAGGTTCTATGAATTTTGTTGATGGTTAGGGAATTTGGGTTGATTAGGTCAGCCATCTTTTATCACACTAAAGCTTTTTAATATATAATATTAGGAATACGAAATTTTTGTATATCAATATTTATTTTAGTTTAAATGCCTCCTGTAAAACAGTTTGCAGCTTTTTTTATTTGGTAGCTTTTTTTTTCTGTTGGTTTAGATTCCAATTTCGTATATCCAATTAAGCAAGCCCTACCACCATTTTCCGCCCAGACAAAAACATGGGGAAATTAGTCAATTGGGGTAGCCTAATGTAATATATCATTATCATAGGTGATAAAAGTAGTTTGTTTTAATCAATATTCAGGGCATGTTTGTTATCTTTTATGTTTGTGCTTAAATTTGATAACATTTGGTAATTAAAACATTTATATGATAATGGAGTATGGCTTGTTAGTATGGAGACAATATTATATGCAAACGTTTGAGAATATATGATAGTGGAGGTTAATTTAATTTGGGTTGTTAATGTGATGGCAGCATATAAACTAAAATATGTAATAGTTAAGTAATACTTAATTAATGTTTAATATTCTTAGATGATTAAGACATAAATTAATAGCTTAACATAGAAATAATAACCCAGGAATAGATATTGTTTGATTACTTGTACAAGACTAAAATAAATTCATATTATATTAGTATGTTAGTATGCATTATTATAACCCAGGAATAAATAATATTTGATTGCTTGTAGAAGACATAAATTTCTTCACTTAAAATCATATTATATTATTTATATTAGTATGCATTATTATATTTATATATTCATTGACCATGTAATTTTAATTTATTAATCTTATTGCTCTAAGCTTAAACTTAGGGATTGTTTAAAAAACATTATTTAGGGTTGTATTAAGTGACAGAGATAGTGGTTTTGCAATGCGATTATATTATTTTACATTAGTATATATTATTGTTTCTTCATAGATTTTTTTGTTTAATAGTTTCTTCATTTTGATATGCTCAGGATGTTTGATTAGCTTACTAAATTTTTCTTACTTTCTATGGATTGGTTAAATTATTAATCAATTTTAGGAACTATTATCTATTTTTATTGGTTAATGATTTTCACTCTTTTTTTTAACTTTAATTATAATCATTTCTCTTTAGAAATTAATATTATACATATTGTTTTTAGATATGGAAAGAAGAAGAAAGGTTGCTTTATATATGTTTTTGACCTTCTCGCAACTACAATTATTGTCCTTATCAATGATGATGTTTATAAGCTTAATGGAGTTTATCCGAAGGCACAATGAAAGAAACATCCTTCATAATTGCACGGTCATTAACCATGAAACTCGCTTACATTACCTAGACAGCATAATAGGTAATAGTGATATAAATTGTATTAATAAACTAAGAATGGATAGACGAACATTTGGTCGATTATGCGAGTTACTACGATTGAACGGAAGAGTCAAAGCAGATGGTTTGGTTACAGTTGAAGGGCAAGTTTGTATGTTCTTACACATTCTCGCCCATCATGTTAAGAATTGTACAATTGGTAATAGATTTAGTCGATCAAGAGAGACTATTAGTAGATATTTCAACTCGGTATTACATGGAGTACTGCGATTACAAGATTATTTACTAAAGATGCCGGAACCTATCCTAGAAAATTGCACAAATAGAAGATGGAAAAGTTTCAAGGTACATTTCACTTCTTACTTTATTTTAACATTTTGAATACTAATGGTTTAATATGTTTAATGATTTTTTTTTAATAATTATGTAGAACTGCTTAGGGGCATTAGATGAAATTTATATTAAAGTACGTGTGCCAAAACAAGATAAGCCAAGATATCGAACAAGAAAGGGTGAGGTTGCTACGAATGTTTTAGGGGTATGTTCAAGAGATATGAAATTCATTTTCGTAATGCCTGGTTGAGAAGGTTCTGCCTCTGATTCTAGGATACTTCGTGATGCATTAAGTAAGCCCACTAGATTAAAAGTTCCTACAGGTAAAATATAATTTACCAATAATTAAATTAAACTACTCTTTCAAATTGTATATTGTACTAACATAAATTTTAAAATAATTAGGTTATTACTACCTTGTTGATGCTGGATATACAAATTGTGAAGGATTTCTTGCACCATATAGGGGAACAAGATACCACTTATTAGAATGGAGAGTTAGAAGTGCACCTCAAATAATAAAGAAGAGTTCTTTAATATGAGACATTCATCTGCAAGAAATGTCATTTAGCGATGTTTTGGTTTACTCAAAATGAGATGGGCTATACTACGAAGTCCATCTTTTTATCCAATAAAAACCCAATGTCGCATTATCACTACATGTTGTTTATTACATAATCTTATAAGGAGAGAAATGTCAGTGGATCTATTAGAGGATCAATTAGTTGAAGAACTTAATGATGAGGTAGAAGACAATGATAACATAAACACCATTGAAGCTTCGGACCAATGGACACAATAGAGGAGTGATTTAGCCACTGAAATGTATAATGAGTGGCTTGAAAACCAGTGGACAATAGATTTTGCTTTGAAATTTATTTGTACTTTTCTTTGATTGTTTACAATTTAGAAGTTTCTATATAAACTTTGATTTTGTTTTATAATTGCGTTGTGTCATAAGCCTGTTTTAGTAATTTTAAAACTATTTCTTTTGGTTTGAATTATGAAATTAAATTAAATATATATATATATATATATATTGATATGACTTGTTGTACTATTTTAGTAAATAATTTATCAATTGTGTTTATTTTTAATTTTTTTAATTTAACATAATAATTTAAACAATATTTTAACAATTTAATTAAAATATGTTTTTCAGGAATGGACGAAAGAGATACAGCCCAACCCACTCAAATAGAGAAGACAAAAGGAAGTAGGCGAGTATGGACCATAGATGAAGAGGAAGCATTATTGACTATATTGGATAAGATAGTTGCTGGAGGTGGTCGCGCTGATAATGGTACCTTTAAACCAGGTACATTTTCTCAAATTAAAAAGAGTTTAACAAAAATGTTACCAGATTGTGGTTTAATGGCTTTTCCACACATTGACTCCAAAATGAGAAAATGGAAGAAACAATATGCTGTGATATTTGATATGTTGAATACTAGTGGTTTTGGATGGAATGATGTGAAGAAATGTGTGGAGGTTGATAGTGATGAAGTGTGGAAATTATACATACAGGTTAATGTTAATAGTTTTCTAATTGTGGAATACCAATAGATATATTTTAACTAGTAAATATATATTTTAACTTCTTTTTTTATTTGATAGTCTCATAAGGAAGCCAAAAATTGGAGAAACAAGTCATGTTCACTTTATGAGAGATTAGCTAATATATATGGGAAGGATCGTGCAACTGGATAGGGAGTAGAAACTCCAAATGACATGGTTAATGAAGTCAATCGAGAAGAAATTAATCTTGATGATGATAATGAAAAAGATGGTGGCTATTCTCCAATTTTAGTTTCCCAACCTTCAGGTTCTCAACATACTTCTCGAGTCCATTCAAACACATTGAGTAGCAAAAGATCAAGATCCCAGGATAGTATCAGTGCGAGTATTGAGAAGGTTGCTACAGTTTTTCAACAAACATATAATCAGTCTGTACAAAGCATGAATATGATAGCTGAGCACATGTTGGGTGATAAAGAAGATAGAAGTGACATTGCTGATAAACTTGCAGCTATGAGACTTACTGAAAATGATGCATTTGAGGCCTTAACCCTTATACTACATAAATCTTATAATATTTCAGCATTCAAGTCATTGCGAGGTGAACGGAAGTTAGCATTTGTGAGAAAGCTTTTGCGTGAGAATAGGGTGTGAATGTGATTTGAAAGCAAATATGTTTTGTTTTTTAAATGATTACAATTAATTAGGCTTTGACACTTGAGCACTTAACTTTTGGTGATGGACATATGTTGGATATATATATCTTGATAATTAGGTTGAATATACATTTTGGATGAAAATGTTTGGATGAAGACATATGTAATAAGGTTTTTTTTTAATATGATGCTATCTTTAGACGTTATTTTTATCAAGTATATATTTAGGAAAAATTGAAAAAATAAATGTTATATTGCGAAAAAAATTTAATTTAAAAATTATATTAATTAAATAATTAGAAATATAATAATTTAATAATAAATATTTTATTATTATTTAAAAAATTCTAATATAACATTATGCTTAACTACCATTAATTAATTTATTTAAAATATATTATATATTTTCAAAAAATTTATCCATATATATGTAAAAATTTTAATCATAGAATACAAATTAATATAATTTATCAATAATATATATGTTTAGATTATATGCTCTTTTTTATATTATTAAGCAAATATTAATTTAATTTTTAAAAAATATAAATTTTAATACAGTCCAATACGTTACTATACCAAATATAAGTTAATTTACAATTAGTTCAATACGGTGTTATATTAAATATAACATAAATTTTTATTTAATTTATTTTAATACAGTATATTCTAATATAATTCAGGCTTCCTTAAAATAATACAGTCTAATAAATGCAACCAAACGCACCCGTTATGAAAAATGAAATGGTGAAAAAAAAGTTAAATAAATAACGCGAGAAGCAATTACGGCAATATTGTGGACAAAAGAAAAATCAAAGCAAGGAGGCAAAAATTGACGGAAAAGCTTGTCGTTTTGTCTCGGCTTTTCGCGCTTCCCGAAACGAACCCTTTTATTCCTTTTCCGCATAATTTATGCCGAGTGCATGCTATAGAGTAGCATAGCATAGCATAGCATAGCATAGCATATACGACGATGATGGAGCAGCATCTTTCTCTTTTGGAACGGTACCGTCGAGATCGTCGTCAGCTTATTGAGTTTCTACTATCATCAGGTTCCGGTTTGATCAAAGAGCTTCGACCTCCATCTGGTTCACTCTCCAACATCGATTTCGACACTCTCAGCGCCGACTACATCATCCACTGTCTCAAATCAGGTACGCCTCTTCTGTCTTTTGAGTTAATTTGTTGTCCTCTGTTTGGCTGCCTCGAAAATTATGAAGGAAAATAGAGGAGAAAATTATGAAATACTCAATTTTAAAGAGAACATAATTGATAAGAAGGACTGGAAGAGGTGAATGAAAAGAAAGAGAGAGAAACATAGAAAGGAACAGAGAGGAAGAGATTTGTTCTCTCTATGGCTGCCTACAAGAATAGGAAGAAAGCACAGTAGCTTTCTTTACAAGTTTTGTTTATATGTTTATTTTTCAAGATTTTACAGAAATCAAACAGAGTTCAGAATTTTGCAATGTCTATAACTTTTCTTCTTTTGTGAATTTAGTTCTGGTTGTGAATTGCACATTTATTGTTGTTATTAGGTGGAGTGGTTGACGTTTCTGAAGCGTCTAAGAAGTACTTTGACGAATCTGCTTATCCAATATCGGTAATTAAAGTCTTTATCACATGCAGATTCTTGTGTGTTAAGTCTTTTCCTCTTGCTTCATGTGTGAATTAACTGTACACCCATGTATAAATTTAAATTTATTGTTTTCATGTGGCAGAAGATTGTTAAATTTACTTGTAGTGTTTTTTTGACATTGAAGATTGATGACCTAAAGCTGGAACTTAAGATTTAAGATACAGTGACTTTTTCAATTTTTTTCTTCATTTTGAATTGATCTTCATGATTTGAAATTATAGTTAGTATTTAACTACGGATCAATACTATGGTTTGAAGATGCAATGAGAATCCCAAGAAAGTTTGAGAATACAATATAAACTACAGGAGATAGAAGTAGTGACCGGCATCATTTTATGAATTGTTGAAGAAAATTTTCTTCAAATCTCATTGATGCGTGGAGTGTTAAGTTTTTGAATATATATTACTCTGTCAAAATCTAATCTTTTTTTTCTTATTTATTTATTTACATTTTAGTGCAGATTCATTCTCAGTTTGGGGATTCCTATTTTCTTATTTCTGATCCAGCTTTGGCTGGCTCTCCTCCTCGACGTGTACCTCCTCCAATTTCTGTGAAACAAACCACAAACCATGCATCATGCTCATCTGGACTGAAGGATCCTGTAAATGCTGAAAATCCTGCAATGTCCATGAATGAACATGGTCTTAAATATAAAGCAGGCCCACCCACACCTATGAGGCCTGCAGGAAATACCGGAATTCCTCCATTAGGATTACCTAGCCTTAAGACAGGTATTAATCGGTTTACTTATGTTCCTTTAGGACTTAGAAAATTCTGAAGCACTAAAAGTTTAGAGAAAAGTTAATGCTTATGTTTTATTTTCCGTTTGTCCCTAATTTTACTCTTGATATTTTATATGGGCATTTACATCTCTTGTTGGTCTTTCATCTTTTAAGTAAACTGATACATAATTTCAGGATTTCTGAAGGGTTGTCGGATGATGATTTACGGGAAACAGCCTATGAACTATTTCTTGCATCCATGTTATTTTCTGGGTAATTTCTCTCTTTTCTCTCTAACACACACATAAATACCTCTCTACATGCTTGGCTGTATGCATGTGTTTTAATATTTGTGTGTATGCTTGGAGCCATCCTGGGTTTTGATGTTAGAGCAAGCTTCTTTCAGAATACATACCTCTGATTTGACATGCATTTCTTGTACCAGTTTATCTTGCTTCTGATTTCCTTAAAATTTCCATTCTTCCCATGAACAGGATTGAAGTTTATTCAGCTGAGGAAAGAAAGAAAGAGAAGAATTCTAAATTTTTGTCTGGGTTGAAGAGTAAAAGGGATAAAATTCATTTGCAGTCTCAATCTTCAGAAAGGCGTTCAAAACTCGTCGACATTATCCGTGTTCAGATGCAGGCAAGCTAGAAATCCTTTCATTTTTTCTAATATGCTCCATATTGAACATTAGAATTCTGATAATTTCTAAGTACATCACGATGAGGACTTTCATGTCTGAAAGACATTTAGTTTTGGTGCATGTTACACAGGCTTCATTCTTTGATGTGTGTTTTTTTAGTGATTCACAGGCTAATTCCTCCAACTGCACATATAGAGTTTGACCTGGCAAACTATTTGTTTGATGTTTCATGTGTAAACCCCAGCATCTACTGAGGAAAAATATATAGCCTATGTTGTGGATGGTATATTTAGGACACTTGCTTTCTTCTTGAGAAGAAGGGAAAAGAAAAGAAATGTCATGAGTGCTTGCTTAGGTTTAGATTTGTTAGATTAGAGGACAAATTCACCTAGTTGACTCAAATGGATTTGCTTTACTCCACATGTAGGCTGATAAAATTTAAGAGTTATTTTTTTATTGAGTGAATGTTGAATATGATTAGTCAACCTTTCAAAATGTTTTAAACTTGTTTGTTTTTCAACTTTACATTGGAAACTTGGTAGTTACATCTGAATAAAATTAGAGTAAAAGTTATTTCGTCAACACTTAGTAATTTTATTTAATGGTAATTTTAAATTATTGCAATAAACCTTGTGTTTTTCTACTATATAGAGTTTATCTAATCATCTATAGGGGTATAATGTGTCAAATTACTAATTTTCAGACATTATGAATGAAAAACATTATGTTCAGATTCATATACTCAAATTTCAGATTTATTTTTAAAAACAAACTGCCTTAGTGCTTGTGTTGAGTTCTAATTGTCACTTAGAAGTTCATTCTAATTTAGAGGTGTATAGCCTTAGATAGAGAGAGTCATGTTATTTGATAATTATCATTTTTCTGTACAAGGAAGTTAGGTGGTAGGGGTTGCAGTGAAGAGAAGTTTTAAGCATATATTCATTATATAAAAAACCTCTTGGTTTGGAAATTAGTAGCTTTTCAAATTTTGTGACACAGTTGGTTGAGCATCGCAATTCCTAGGAGTATTGTCTTCTTTAGCTCATCTTTTTTACTTTAATGGGTCAGTTGCTGTTTAGATATCAGTTGTAAATATTGCTTCCTTACTAGATTTCAGAAGCACTGGATGCATGCATCAGAAGAAATTTGATTCAATTGGCAACAAGGAAAATGTGTGGACAAGTTGATCTTCCTCAAATTTCACTGGGGCTTCTGATTGGCATTTTCAAGTCTGATTTCCTTAATGAAAAGGCTTATACACAATGGAAAAGTAGACAGGTAACATTAAGTTTTTCCTTATTATGTATGAGTCGTTCCTCCAATATATTGATAGTCCTTTGCAAAAGAACTGAACTTACTAATCACCGTACAACTATGGTTGCAGGCAAATATATTAGAAGAGCTGCTCTGTTTTTCTGCTTATGTCACAACAACTGAACATCTAACTGTTAGAAGCTGTCTTGAAAAGATAAGAGATACAATGGTATACCATCTTTGTAGTTATTGTTGTTTCATTGACAATAAAATAGCCTGATTTGAATATATCTGATTCTCTACTATTTGCTTATCATTCTTGTAGGAATGGGACTTTAAAATGTCTGCATCAGGACGTGTTGAGGTTCTATCATCAATTAGACAGGTGGCACTAAAGTTGTCATCTGTGTCTGGACAATTTGGTATTGAAAGTGAAACCTATTTTTGGACTGCAGCCTATCACTTGAACATTAGACTTTACGAGAAGTTACTTTTTGGCATGTTTGATGTTCTTGATGAGTGTCAGCTCATAGAGGTAGAAGCTTCATGTCTTGTTCTTGTGTCTGACAGTTCCTGTGATATTTTGCATGTAGTTGTACCTTGAATGATGCTCAACCATTTTTCTTTGTATCTGTATCAGGAAGCTGATGCTATCATGCCACTTCTCAAATTGACCTGGTCAACTTTAGGCATCACTCAGAAATTGCATCATGCAATATTTGCATGGGTTCTTTTTCAGCAGGTATATTATGTGTAATAATTGTTAAATTCATATGGCATCTTTTATAAAATAACTAAATTAGTCCAACAGTGGTTTATGGACCTGCAACTTATCATTTTTGGATCTTTTTGGCCAATAAAAGTGTTAAATTATGCTGTAAATAATATGAGGCGTGCTTGGACGAGGACTATGAAATGCCCACAAAGTTTTAAGAAATCTTAAAAGCTGTAGAATGTGTAGTGTTAAAATTACTTTGACGCTTTTATTACTTGCTTAGATTCAAATACGCTTTAATGTCACTTTTAGCCACTGGACTAAGGAAGAAGTGCCTGTTGAAGTTTGTTGGGACAGGTGAGGGGATGCTACTGGAATATGCAGTTCAGGAGTTGGAGAAAGTTTCAGCAACTGAGGAAGACGATGGGAAAGAAGGGCAATATATGAATAGTCTTGGGTGTTTAAGAAAATGCAACGACAGAGAAGAGAAGTTAAGTCTGGTGCAAGCTATTTTTATCTCAATAAGTATTTGGTGTGACGGTAAACTGCAAGACTACCACCTGCAATTTAAAAAGGTAATTGCTGCCTTTAATGTACTGTTGTATTCTTTTTAACTTTTCCAGAGTAAGGCAATAACCAACTGTTTTGCATCTTTCTAGGACATCTTATCTAATTGCTTATGATCCTTTCTCGGTGCTAGTTTTTACCAATCAATATTGGTCATCATTATCACTCCTTAATATTTATTTAATTTGATTAGGGCATGAACTTAGTTACTATATTTGACATTTTAACTAGTAAGTTTTGTCCTATACTAGGAGACTTTGTAAAATGATCATTTTTCTTTTCAATTATGATACATTCAGGAACCTTCTAATTTCAAGAGGGTGATGACCTTGGCATCAGCAGTTGGAGTACTTACGTCCAGTGATTGTTCTGAAATTAAGGTTAGGTCTGCTGCAGTAAGTTATTTCTACATGCATATTGAAGTCAAAATGAGTTTAGCAATTCTAGGCCTGCTACATTCCTAAGTTGTTTGCAGACGCATGGTTATTATATGTTATATCCATAGGGAGGGTTAATGCCATTACCAAGATTGTTTACTGATGCTACTTGCTATCTCTAGAATAATAGAAATCTTTTCCTGATATCTAAAATATTATTTTTTTTCCTTGCCATTGCTTAAATCTTTTTGTTATTCATGAATAAACCTTTGTGTCTTAGAGAAAATAAAGGCTGTATTAATCTTTTGCCATCAAGATTGTACTAATTGTCGGGCAACAAAGATTGTGCATAAGCGCATTATATATTTTTGGTGCTCAGGGCAGACTCTATAGTCTCTAGCACAAACTTTTCATTTTGGTTATGGGCCTTCTTTTGCACACTAGTTTAGTATGCAGAGATGACCTTAGAAGCTAATTAACAGCCATCTCATGTGTGCAGTTAACCAAATTGCATACTTCAAATGACAATACAGCGAGAAAACTTAAAAAATATGTCAAAAAGTCCATTGAAGCTGCATTCTGGCAGGTGAGCCACTTTCATTGTCTCATCCTCATATGCAATATTTGCTTGTTTAATTGCAGGTTTTATGTGAATTTGATGTCATACTATTGTTTAAGTAGAAAATACTGGAGATTTATGCTGAAATTGGTTCCAATTTCACATAATCTTTTAGCCTTTTTCATACTTTAGATGATGTTAACTTGTTTATTCTTAGGTAGAAAATACCATAAATCTCGAATCTAAAGTACAAAGGACTCATCCATTGGCGCTGCTTGCAAATGAGCTAAGATCAATTGCTGAGAGAGAGTTCAGTGTATTTTGGCCAGTAATACATGATTGGTGTTCTGAAGCATTGATGATCTCAGCCATACTATTGCACCAGTTTTATGGCGAAAGACTGGTTGGTTTGCTTAAACTCCTTATTGAATTTATCTTGGGTCTATCCATGGTTGTTTATTTATGCAAATATCCGGTATCAATTTCAGTAATTTGACATTTATTTTTTCTTGAATACATAGAAACCATTCCTCCAGGGAGTGACATCTCTGTCTGAAGATGCTAGATCGGTGCTTCCAGCTGCCAATCAGTTGGATCATTACCTGACTCAGTTATATGCTTCTGCATTTGGAAAAAATGGATCCCAGCACCATATGAATCAATTGGAACATTATCAGGTTAAAATCTATTCAAGCATCATAAGATGACAATGAATTAGTGGTACTAATTGTTCTTGTGTTGCATTTCTTTATCATCTATTATAATAAGTCTACAGGACTTGCATGGTGTTTATTTATATAATGTTAATCATTTATGTGGTTTTCATATGTCACTCATAGTTTAATTGTTTTGTTGATTAATTCAATTTTTTTCTTCGCTTATTATATTTACATGATTATTGAGTTCTTGTAATTTTACCTTTGTTTACATTCTCATTCTGATCATGATAAGTTGATTGCTGCATCTATTTCTTTGTTGCACAGACATGATTGCTGAACATTTTTTTTTTCATATAAGAATGGAGAAAGATAATTCTTTCATGGGAATTAAACCAAATCCTAGGAATTTACTAGCTTACATTTATGGTACTTTTTGCATTACTGGAGGTCTCTCTTAAAGAATAACACTGGTCAATAAAATGGCTGCTGTTGCTTGAAGCATGTATGGCACGCATTTGGGTCTTATTTGTTCTTGGTGCACTATATGACAAGCAGTGAGATGTCCTGAAAACTAATCTAATATCAGATTTGATATCATTGAACACAATTTTCTTGGGCATTTTGTCTGGCCCAAGTCCTTTATAACAAATAGCTTGGTCTGACATGTTGGCTGTCAAATGTTCCAACGTGCAAATGTTTTGGGACTAAAACGTTTACATTTAAACTTTGGAAGTGATTTTGTTGTGTTGTTTGTATATGATGCTTTTGTTTGCTTCAGCACAATGTGGATGGTAAGAGAGAGTTCTTCTCTGTGCAGATTGGAGAAGCTTGCAGATCAATCATTCTTGATTGGCTAATTGCTCAGCATGCTCATATTGTGGAATGGACTGGACGTGCATTTGAGCTTGAGGTTGGTTTCAAATGGCTTCAAGCATTTGTCGTCCTTAATATTTTGTTGATATTAAGTGAACTGGTTAATTATTCAACATTATAGCAAATTCCTCAGTGTCTTTAGCCATCAACTAAAGTAAACATTATCTGTTTGACATGTATTATGTTGTTGATGACATCCACAACATAGACATGAGATAAACATAGGGGAACAAACATGTGGCATGTAAGTAAAAACTTTTCTGTTGTGTTGACAAAGTGGTTGAGAAAGATAATTCAAACGCTAAAAGTAGAACAATGGAAGAACTGAAAAAAGATTATTTTCATCTTCCTTTGATGGGTGAAGTTCTATGAAAAACTTATATCAATGGTTATGGGCATAATGTAGGGTGAGGAGCAAATATATGCCACTGCAGCAAAACATTTCGGTTCTGTTGACATAGAAGTGGCTGAGCACGACAATATAACACTTAAAACTAGAACCGAAGAATTGGAAAAAGCTTCTTTTCTTCTTTCTTGAAATTTACTCTAATGGATGAAGTTCTATCGAATATCGTAATACTATCTGTTGACATAGAAGTGGCTGGGCACGACAATATAACACTTAAAACTAGAACAAGGAAGAATTGGAAAATGCTTCTTTTCTTCTTTCTTGAAATTTACTCTAATGGATGAAGTTCTATGAAAAGTGCTTATGATGGGTCGAATATCATAATACTATCTGTATATTATCTTTGATAGACATTTTGAATATTAAAGTAAATGGTTATTGACATGTGCAGGATTGGCAGCCTTTGTCATTACAGCAAAGACAGGCAGTATCAATAATTGAAGTTTTTAGGATTATAGAGGAGGTATGTATTTTTAAGGCAGTTTCTTGGCAACATTTTTCTTTAAAATGTCTATGATGATACTCCATACGGTCAGCGTAAAAGATGATACTGAGAGAGGCCGACTCACAAACAAGTTGCATTTTTCAAGTGTGTTTCTAACAGCACTGCAAATTGCTCTCCTCAGTATCAATGTATCTAAGTTTTTTTATAATTGAAACTGCAAATATAAAAATAGTATTTGCACCTCAATCGTAGTTCTGGATAATGATGCATTAATCCCTTCACATTTTTCTTGAGAATTACTCTGATTGAAATTTCTCATTGTTTATCAATAGATTGCTTGTCTGTTGCTTGTTTTTCTTGTTTTGTTGTGTCTTCTTACATCCAATTTGACCTGCAGACTGTAGATCAATTCTTTGGGTTGAATCTGCCTTTGGAAGTAATACATTTACAAGCTCTACTATCTATCATTTTCCACAGCTTGGATGCCTATTTGCAGAGAGTGCTCAGCCAGTTAGGTAGTATTCTTATTATCTACTAGCATATTCATGTCAGGACATACTGCCAATCGTGTTAGCAGTTTGAACTTGAAGCCAAATTGTGTTGCTGTTGAATGGAGGTTTAAAGAGCTTTGGGCTCACGGGGTTGGGCAACTGAGTGAAAACCTTGTATGGTTCTTTAAATAACTGTATTTGGTAGCTTCCCCCACCCCTCCCTACCACAAACTGATTATCTCATTTATGATAACAACATGAGAATTATAAACCATTTAAAAAGATACATTGAATCCATATGGATACAATTAAGGCAATATTCTTTTGGCTAGTAGAAGAATTACGCTGGAGAGATTTCTGAACCTAATTGGTTGATTGGGATATGCCACTTATTTGATGCTGGTTATTTTTCAGGTAATAAACTTAGTAGGCATGTACAAGATTAGTTTATGTATCACAGCTTTGTTAGAAGGGAGCTTATGAGCACTAAACTGAAACAGAGAGATGTGAAGGATTGACAGATTGTCAGATCACTGGACAAAACAAGATTGGAGCGTTGTAATGTTTGTCCTACCAATATTTAGAGATTAAAAAAGCAATAGAATTTATGGCAGCACACCAAGAGCACTTTATTACTGTTCACTCAGTAATTTGCTCTTTTATTAGATATTGATGTAATCTGGAAAGCAGATTTCTGTGAAATATGTTCCCACCCAAGGATAATTCATGGGTTTATTATGTCTTTTTCTGATAGTGAAGCATGATGTTTGACATTCCAATAATCATTTGTTTGTTTTCATCAGACTTTTTCTTTCCCCCATGAAATTGATGAAGAGACTTAATGACAAGTTTTTCAGATATGGCTAAAAGCCTAATTGATCATAGAGCATTCCAATATTGCAGTTGATCAAAATTGTCTCTATCCTTCATCTCCTCCTTTAACTCGTTATGAGGAGACAGTTTTTCCAATGGTCAAGAAAAAGCTGCTGGAG
Organism: Melia azedarach; assembly: GCA_028052125.1. NCBI lineage: Eukaryota > Viridiplantae > Streptophyta > Magnoliopsida > Sapindales > Meliaceae > Melia > Melia azedarach. Next base: position 7,464,521 of record CM051401.1, on the reverse strand, counting down.
TTTACAGTTTTAGACGAAAATGTGAGTACAAAGTTGAATGATTTGACAATTCCGAAGCTCTGTATCAGGTTGAACACTCTTCAAGTAAGTATATCTGTCTAGTTATTGATGTCATTCGATCATTAAATTCTTATTGATTGTATAGAGAATGCCTATGAATATGAACACCAGTAAGAAATAGAAAGAATGATCAGATGTGGAATATTTTTTCTATTGAATACAGTCCCGTTGCTCAATTTTTATGCTTTCTAATGTGGTTTCAAATGATGATGTGTGTTTGTTAGTTAAAGCTTGGATGATGATATTGCCAGAACAACTATTGTTGCTTCCTTAATCAATTCAGTATTAATGGTTAAATTGCTTGGAAAGATTAATTCTTCCTCTGCGATAAGTTGACCTAAATTTGTTATATTTTTATCATAATTGTTTGAGTACCCTATAAAAAATAATTATTCAAAACTTTGACTTGTAATAAAAGATCACCTTATGAATGACCGTGGTCTTTGGTGTGGTTTAGTTTCTTGCTGAAATATATTATCAAAATCCTGGAACCATGCTGAATTGTAGTTTCAGTTCAATTATAGCATTATGATTGCCGCGGGTTAGGTTATTTTAGAGGCCAACCAAGGCTCAATAAGAAGTTTCAAATCCTTGACTTTGTACTTGAGCCAAACCCACACAAGATCCCATGTTAGGCTGCTCAATTTACACCACCCGTGCCCTTTTTTATCCTTTTTTTTTAGTTGGTTTAGGCATATGTTAGTTTGGTTAAGATAAGACTGGGATCAGGTGCGTAGGGTTAGGTTAAATTGGCAGAATAATAAACCCACAACTTTTCATGCAACATGATCTATACTCTAGAAAGCTTCTTAAGATAACTTATAGCCTACTGTGATCAGATGCTCTAACCAAGCAAAAATGTTTATGAATGTTTTGAATTATGTTTGAAACCTTGAATACTCTCAACCACAAAAAGTTATTTAAAATTTGTAAGTTGAGCTAGATTTCTTCTGGTTATATAGGCTTTAACCCTAGCACAGCTAAAGTTAATGTCAGGTTGGTAAAGAAATCTTTACCACTGCTATCCCAAAATTTGAAATCCAAACCCAAACATGGGTAATAGTCAGATTAGGCTTGAGGGGTGCTATATTGCTGAAATTTTTGCCACATCTACAGACAAATCTTTGTAGTTGCACATCTGGTCCTGGAACTATGTACTAAGTTGTTATGAGAAACGCGATATTTCTAACCCTGTCAAAAACCTGAACTTAAATTTGACACTTGCAAGATATGACGAATTTATGCTTTTTGTCATCTCGCCCTTTGACATTAAATCACAATTTAGGATTTTATCCTGATGCCTAGAACTTTCTTTTTAACCATCTTTTCTTCCACTCTGCAGTACATTCAGAAGCAAGTTGGTGTTCTAGAAGATGGCATTAGAAAATCTTGGGCACTTGTCAGACCATCTGTTAATCATGCGTGGGGTAAGTTTCTTTGATATAATTCTTAACAAGAAAATTACAGTTAACAATTTCCTTCATTTTCTAGGGGTTGCAATATTCTAGTTTGGATATTTGTTTTTAGGGCCAGTTAATGTTGTTGAATAGAGGGAGATGATACAAACTAGGGCTTGGAAGATGAACTTTCCTCCAGAGGATCGGCTTAAGAGGCGCAATAGTGTATAAATGGGACAATTAGTGTTGAAAAGAGGAAGATGGTACAAACTAGGTATTGGCATATAAATTATCTTTTAAAGGATCAGTAAACCAGGTGCTATGATGTCTAAATGGAAATCCCCTTGACCGAAACTCTACTTATTATGCACTCCGAAGTTTCATTCTGTATTTTATGCATGGCACTTGGTGTGGTCAATACCTCATTCAGACCTTGAGTGTAGACGGACCAACCAACAGTCTGACACTGATCAGCATTGCTGTGGCCAAGCTTGTGTATGCCTACAGTGTGCCACTCATCAGAACACACCATATGTATGCAATAAATCAGCATGAGACGGAGGGAGAAGATACTTATGAATAGCATTAATAAGTGTTGGAGAATGCTAAAGAAAGCTTTTCTTTCGAACTGAATAGGGAACTATAAAATTCTTTTACCATCTAAAGAGGTTACTTGTTAAACCAAAACGCACCCACATCTGAAATTCAAATTTGGACTGGTTTCAAGATAATAGTCAATTTGCAAATTCTTAAATTAATATTTATGCTAGTGATTACATAGATTTAATAAAGGTGTTTGAAGCTTGTTAGCATTATTGTATTTTTCCTTCTTAGTATTTTTTTATACTCTCTTTCTTTCTAAAAGGGGGTGCCCAAAGCATCTTATCTTGTCATTTTGTCCTTGCTCAATCCCATTAATGAGATGAAAGACCTTTTATTTTTCTGCCTACCTCTTTGCTGATGAGAATCTATTGACAATTGAAGTGCTTGACTATATAATGGTTCCGGCATTCATTTTTATTTTCATCCAGCCAAAGAAGAGTCTCAGGAATCTTCAGAGATGGATTTTCTGACAAGTAGTGAAGTTGTGGACGAACTGTTCATCACCACCTTAAACATCATCCAGGATACTGCAGTTGGTGCCATAAGAAAATTTTGTGATTTTGTAGGTGAGCTAATAAACCTTGTTTTCATTTACAATATCTGTCGATGCATTATTTCTTTTTTGCCACTGTCAATAGGACTGCAAATAAGGCACCATCTTTAGCTTACATTTTCTTTAAAGAATTAATTTCTGAGGTTTGCTGTCTGTAATCATCCTAGCTATCTAGTCTGCCACATGCTAATTTGACAGCTAATTGTGTGTGGTGGGAAAATAGCGGATACAGTTTATTATTTGTTTTATTAGTTTATATTTTTAGGACTAGATTGGTTAGCAAGAACGTAATGGTGGTATTGCTACCTGATATGTTTCTCTACGTTTACTTCATTCACTTTAGTTGCTGGGTTTACTTTTCATTTAGCACAGAGCGTTAACCTGAATTTCATTGAATTGTAACTTGTAGGAGCAAGAGTTGTGTTTTGGGATCTGAGGGACTCATTTCTCTCCTATATATATCGTGGTAGCGTGGAAAGTGCTCTTTTGGAGAGTTTTCTACCACAGATTGATACTGTAAGATACTTAAGTATATAATCTCTACATGTGTGTGAGTTTAAATGCTTGTGTGCCTGTCTACTGAATTTTAATTGTAATGTTTAGAGCACTTTTCTGTGTCAAGATATATTCTCTTAATTAAAAGGAATTGATGCAGGTCCTTGACAATATATGTGGTTTGATCGACGATTCCCTCAGGGATTTTGTGGTTTTGAGCATTTGTCGAGCTTCATTGGTGTGTTGTCCTCTCCATTCGGTAATATGTTGAGGCTGCTTTCCAAGTGACTTACATTGTTATGCTTCCATCGTGCAGAAAGGCTACATTTGGGTATTGTTGGAAGGAGGTCCTTCTCGTTCTTTTTCTAATTCAGACATCGTGATGATGGAAGATGACCTTGGCATGCTAAAGGTATACTGCAAGAAACATTAAGAAAAAGGAACTACTTCAGAATTATATATAATGATTTCTTATTATTAATCAAGCTTTTTCCTTCAGAAGGCTAGTTGTTTTTGTTTTCTTTTTGTATCATGTGCTTGCATGCTTTTGAACAATGCATATTTCTTTTGCATGCAGAGACATGTAAACTTTTTGAAGTAAAATGTCGCATTGGCTAATGATTAGATGCTGTTTTTAAAACTGAAGATGGAGGTTTCCATCACGCTGTTTGAAACAGTGACAAGATATGGAAATATCTGACTTTAATTGTATGTAGTTGCAGTTTTTTTCATTAGATTATAAAATGTTTTACTTAGTGATAGAACTCTGCTGCTCTGCTTTCTAGGAATTCTTTATAGCTGATGGAGAAGGTCTACCCCGTTCACTAGTCGAGGAAGAAGCTAAATTTGCTGAAGAAATACTCCAGTTATTTACCCTACAGGTTTGGTGACTCCCATTGCAAGCATTATATTGCTTTAAATGAATGGCTGAAATAGTTAGTTTGATGATATCTTTTTTTTTGGCAGAGTGAAACTCTTATTCGGATGCTGATGAGTGCAAGTGAACATATTTCAATGGAATTAGATCTACAAAAAAATGGTCACATGGGCTTGGAAGATGCCAACACTTTAGTGCGAGTCTTATGCCACAAGAAAGATAGGGAGGCCTCCAAGTTTTTGAAAAAGCAATATCACCTTCCCATATCTTCAGGTGATATTTTTATGCCAATGCAACTATATGAATTTTCTTTTTTATTTTACTTTATTTGTAACTAATATATAAAAGCAACATATTTGGCTATCATGACATTAGCACTGTGGCTAGTGCACTAGTTCCTAAGAGTAAATTGAATGTAAAGCAATTTTATCAGTGATAATATTGTTATTAGATTTCCAATTGCTTAATAAGATCAGGTCTGAAAAAAATTAAAAGGGCGGTAACCAGCCTGTTTGCTTTCACCATAGACGACTACTTGTACTGAAATAGAATTCGTTAATCAGGTTTCAGGGTCTGGAGCCAATTAAGCCAATAGCATATCTAGCAATAGCTTCAGTATCATTAGTTACATAAGTAGATCCTTGATTAACATACCTTGCTTAATAGCCTACATGAAGCCAAGTTTCAATTGCTGTTAAATCGAATTAATCCAGTAATCCAATGAATGTTGTTTCATTCACCACAGACATGAATCTCTGGGATATGTTTCTTTCTATATCTGTGGTTGAAGCTTTTCTTCTCTCTCTCTCTCTCTCTGTTGAACATGTGACATCAAAGAAAAAAAGAAAGAAAAAGAGAAACGTCGACTTCTTTGCTGGGATTCGACCAGGATATTAAGCCCTGTTGATGTTTGGTTCCCTCTCAGAATGGAGTTGATTGCCTAAACGATTTTGTTTTTAGGGTGCATTTCTGTGTCATGTATCTTGTAAGTGGTTTCTCAAGGCTTCTTTTTCTCCTTTGTGCAGAGTATGATGATACACCATCAAGCATTTCAACCTCGAGCGCATTTGATCTTCTCAAGAGAAGCAACTCATTCCATTGGACCAAGAATGGCCAGAGTAGTTTCAAAACAATGAAGAAGAAACTCCAAAAGGCAACATCTGAAATAAAAAATGTAGCCTGGTAATAGTACTGCAAGGTAGTGTGTCCTGGGAACGCATTTTTATTTTTTTAATTTATTTATTTTCTTCTAGTCCTTATGGCCAAATGGTCATCTAGAAGACATTCTCACAACTAATTTTGAAGTGACTTCTTCTAGTCCGCATAGGGGCTATCATCTAACACCACATCTTGTGGATTTTCACAAATTCAGGTGTACATTAGGTGGTTAGAATTTTCTAGGAAAGAGGACCATTGTGTGTTCAATTAGTCTTGAAAATTTGATACCGTCATCGTTATTTCTCAAGTTACAAACTATTAATTTTATATTGTAATAGTTGTAGAGCAAGAGAGAGACGTGTTTCTTTGTTTAGTCATGGGGGAGATCAATGTTTTATGATCTATTTCACCAAGCTTGAGCTGCAAGCAACACACTTTGGATGAGGTGTGCAATTTGTCAATTCGTAGCTTATATATATATATATATTTGTCAAATACATTTTAATCTTATTATATTTTCCCGTTTATAATTGTATTTTAAATAGGTTAATGAAAAATTATCAATTAATGCTAAAAATATGAAATTACTAAAGAAGAGAGAAAAAAAATGCTCAGATTGCAAAATTAAAGGTGTTGTCATGAATTGTTTGGTCTTGTATAGGGGATGTGAATTTCTACCACTCGGACTATACAAACATTTTATCCGCTTAATTTCTCGTTTGTTCCTTTTTTCTTTAATTGTTTGGTATATATAATTTGATCATTTTGACATTATGAATAACATGTTCTTTGTAAATTACAAAGGTTGCCACCCATTATTGTTATAAATAGATGGGTTACTTTTGGTCATCTCTCTTATCTCCCTTACTCGTTGTTTTCTGGTTTCATTGACTGTGTCAAATGTTTTTCGCATCCTTTGTGCGAGCCAAATGTCTTATATACCCCTAAATGTTTCTATAATTATCTTTGAGTTAATACTTCATAATATGTTATCAGCACGACCACTGAAAATACAAACATAGACTTTAAAACTCAACTGCCTGTTTTGAAGAAAGATAAAGATATATGCCTAGCAGAAGGTAGAACTACAATATATGCCTGTTTTAAATGTTAGATTCTTCGAGAACATAAATACTTCTCAAATCTAACATTTAAAAGTCAAGATGAATACAATATCCAACCCCGTTGACCTCATTGAAGGCTATAAGAAAGTTGCAATCCTACTAGCTGATGGAACTAAATTGAGCTTTTATGATGCTGTGAGAAATTTGCTCAACTTCAAAGATATTTGTCTAAATAAATTTCACGTTAAGATTATAAATGAGAATAATGTAGAGTATCTATACTACTTCTCATGTCTTAGGCCAGAAGCATATATTAATGAAGTTTCTCACTCCCTCTTTTAGCTTATACTACACGATGATAAAAATTATTGAAAGTTACAGAGTCATGGGCTAGAAAGTTCTTTGATCCCAAGACTTTCATGTTTTGGCACGACCACGTTGGACATATTAGGCCTCCAATAATACAAAGAATTATTGAGAACTTTTATGGTCATGCATTGAAGAACACAGAGATTCTATTAGCCAACAATAGTACCTGCATTATCTGTCTACAAGGCAAATTGATAGCCTAACTATCACTTTCCAATATTGATTGCGAGTTCTCAATCTTTACAGAGAATACAAGGCGACATCTACTGACCTATCCACCCACCAAGTGGGCTATTCCACTACTTTATAGTTCTAATGATGCATCTATACGTTGATCACATGTTGCCTACTGTGTACCTGCAATGTGGCATTTGAAAATCATCAAATTACTTGCACAATTTCTACAATATCTAATCAAGACCATATGCCTTGATAATACAAGTGAATTTACATCGAAGACTTTTAAAGATTATTGTGCTTCAACTTGGATGGTTGTGGAATATTTATTTCCACGTCTTTACCCATGATAAATGTGCAAAGTATTTATCAAGTATTTTCAAATGATTGCAAGAACATTGCTATTGAATATACAATTTCCTACTACTAAATAAGAACACGTTATTTTGCATGTTGTGGTCTTAATTCACCTCAAATCTATTATATTTCATCAATATTTCCCAACACATTGTTCTTAGTCATCAACTACACATGTCCATCTAAGCACTTTATTTTATGTTACACAAGTATTCTCTTTCTAGTATTAAGTTATATAAGCCATTACTTTAATGATAACAAACATTGATATCCTCGATTGAACATATTTTTAAAAAATATTTTTTGTGATATTTTTAGCATGATGATTTGAAATGCAATTTGAATATAAAAAAGATATCCAAAATCAAAATATTTATGAAGAGAAAATTAAAAGGTCAAGAATAAATTGAAGAGAAGACTTGAGGAAATAAAGACATAGGCATTAGCCGATTTATTATGTTTATTTTGAATTTTTTATTAATTTATACTAATAAGTTCAAGAGTTGTTTTTCTTTATAATTTCTTTAAAATCATACTTTTAGAAATTTTATTTTTCATAAACCAATTTTTTCTTAGAAACAAATTTTTGATTTTGTGAAAAAATAATTTTGAAATATAGGGAACAATTTGCAAGGACCTATTTGAAAGATTTTCAAACTTAAAAAAAAATTGATTTTTGTTGTTGGTCCAAGAAAACTAGTGAATAGTGATCGGATTAAAAAAGGTGAATAGTGAATTGATGAATAGTGCCAAGATTTGAAGAACAAACGTAGGACCATTTATTGACTGTTTTGGGTAAAGTGTCAAACCGTTTAGGAAAAATGATAGACCGTCTTCTAAAAATTGTAAACTCTAAACTTGAATGACTAAACTATTAGTAACAGTTATATTTTTATTTTTATTATAATAACTAGTCTAAATTTATTTGAAAACACTTCTGCACTCTTGAAAAACTTTAGAAGTGCTTTGAAGAGATCTTGAGCTTAGATTTGAAAAATTATTATTTTAAATACACTTTAATCTTTTATTTGTATATCTACTCTTTGACAAAGTTTAATGTCAGCACATATTTATTAACGTTTCTCAATCTTATTATTATAAATAATTGTATAATGACACTTGTTCAAAGTCATTTGACGTAGATTTGAGTGGATATAGAAAGTCTACTTAGGTTGTAAAGGTTTAATTGACACCCAAAAGTCAATTAAAGGTCTTTGGGGATAAAAGACTAATGTTAGTAAAATCTTCGAGTTTATTTTTTCCTCTCTATTCTTTATATGTATTTGTGTTTATAATTGTTTCACATATTTGCTTACACATACTACTAGCTTAAACATTTGGAATTGTGTGTTGAATTTTTTATATTGCATAACATTGGAATTGAATTATTTGGCAATGAATAATGCCTTCTACTTTGCTTGTTAAATTTTTTGAAAGCCTAATTCTCCTCTTTTGGGTTGCATACTAGTGTAGAGCTCTAGTGCAACGCTTGAAGATAGGACCTCGACGCTATTTGGGCATCTAAATCGGCTTTAACTCACCATTAATTATCATATATTTGAAGCCCTTGATGGGTGATCTTTTTACTACATATTTTACAGATTATCATTTTGATAAGACAACATTTCTACCATTCAAAGAGAAAGGTCACCTTTTGCAATAAGTAGGAGTTAGTCTAACATGTGGATAATACATCTTCTCTACATCCTCCACCTTTTAGTGCGAAAATGAAATATAAAAAATAGCTCATTTGCAATAAACTATTAATCTGTGATACTCGAATTCTTATTAATGTATATATATATATATATATAAAGGACAGAAATTAGAAAGTAAATATAATTATTAGGAATGGATTATCTAATTATGGATGAATATATTTTTAATTACAAAAGAATGAAATTTTTAAGTAATATAAATTTTATTGTGAGTAAAAGCGAAAAAAAAAAAAGATAAGTTAAAGGGTCTGATTGAAATTGAAAGGCCATGTATCTTTCTTTTAAATGATTTTAGAAGTGGATTGAAACGTGTATGTGTGGTGTACAAGTGTAAGGAAAATAAAATAATAAAATAAGTAAATAAAGAGAGGTGGTGGTATATATATATATATAGCTTTGCTTTCACAAATTGAAAGTTACGGGCAGAAAAAAAAATTAGAGGAAAAAAGAAAAAGAAATGAAGGAAAGAAGGTTCGTTCTAAATCTGTATTTTGGATGATTAGTTTTCCGTTTTAAAGAATTGTAAATAATTTTATATGATTTAATTGTAGAAATTTAATTGTTAGCATATATATACAGATATATATATACACACACACATACATTTTTAGATAACTAAGTTTGAATTATTAAATCATTATTTATTATTATTGTTGAATTGATACTAGGGAGTGACTCAGAAGAAAACGAAAAGTCAGCAGAAGTGTAAGAATAATCGTTCAATATTCAGGTAGATATTTATATGTATTTTGGAGATTTTAGTTTTAAAACTGAAAAGTAAGGTATTTTATTACATTTAACGTTTTGATAAATGTTTACAAAATTCTTTTATTCATTTGTATCAGCACGTGTTGAGATTTTATAAATGAATTATTTGTATGAATATATTATGAAACAAATGAATACAGGAAATTGTGATGGCCATGGTTGTTGTTATGATGTGACACCGGTGTTTGGGGCATTGATTCTTTGGAATAATGCCCGTAAAGTATGTTTGGACGATGGTCCCTTAGAATAATACCCACAAAGTACGTTGGCCAGTTTTTGGGCGGCGATCCTTCGGAATAATGCCCGTAAAGTACGCAAGAATAAAAAATTAATAGAAATTATTTTAAATGATGGAATTAATGTATTTTTGTCATTCTTGTGAATACTGAAATTGAAATGTTATTTTGGAATTCGTTAAGCTTACTGTTCGAGATTGAAAGGTGTTTTATATATGTAAATTTGTTTATTGTAAAGTTCTTAAAATTATCCTTTATGTATAAATATCTACTAAACATTAGCTCACCCCTACTTTTCAGGTTCCTAGGTAATACTGGAGATATTGTATATAGAAGACAAGGATACTCCAGAACAAGGGTTTTACCACTTTAGAAATTATATATAATTATAGATGCAAGAGTTTGTAATGTGTAGCTTTGATGTATTTTTTCTATGTTTGTATTTGAATTTTAGAAACCCTAAAATTAATTATGATTTTTTTTTAGATAATGAAATGAAGCAGTTGGTGTTGAATATTATTGGGAGTGTTTAGAATGAAATCTTAAAGTTTGCAAGTTTATATATTTTGACATATATTTGTTATAGAGAAAATTCTGCCAAAATTCTTTTATAAAATTAAAGATGTTTCAAATTGGATTACGAATGTTAACTTTCTTAGAGGAATGATTACGTTTGAAAGTTTGAATTTTTTGTAGTACCTTAGTTCGGCGCCATTTTTGTAATGCCGGAGTCGGGGTGTTACAACATTTATTGATATTGCAAGAGTAACCAAGTTATATATATACATACATACATACATACATACATACATACATATACTACATACACCTAATAGGGTGATTGTTTCCCAAAACAAAAAATATGCAATGAAATGTTTACAACATGCTTGAAGTGTGATAAACCAATTAGTTTAAAATATATTATTCCCAAAAACAAGAAAATGAAATCAGCTCTAGTCAAGTAGATGAAATTAGCTCGTGATGAGCCTATGGTCCTTGATGAGACCAATGTCTCTAAAATAGCACACCTTGAAGATACCTTATATACCATAAAAATGGCAAGAAATGATGAAGTCTCTATAGACTTTAAACACACTTCTAAAGTGTAGGATCATAAAATAAAAGTCATCGACAATATATTTGTATTTATAGTGGCTAGTGATATAATCAATGATGATTATGAGCCACAGATAGTCAATAAATATAAAATGAGGTATGATCGGCCAAGATAGAAAGAAGTCATGCAACAAAGTTGAATTCTCTAGCTAAACTTGTTATTTTTGCACAAGTCTGGACACCTACTTATGTCAAACTTGTTGGTTATAAAATGTATTTATTAGGAAATATAATGAGCGAAATAAGGTCGAATGATATAGAGCATGACTTGTTGCATAAGATATCTCTCAGAGACCTTGTACTCATTATGATGATTTATATTTTCTTATAACGAATGTCAGTATGTTTTGATTCTTAATTATTTTGGCTATAATAGAAAAACTTGATATGCAACTCATAAGTATGATGATATCTATATTATATTTATATATATATATATATATATATATTCCTAAGGACTTTAAAATTCCTTAAGCATATCAACCACTACATCATAACTTGTATTCTATAAATCTCTATAGAGTTGTATGGATTAAAACAAAATAAGTTTATATGGTATAATCACTTTAGTAAATATCTGATAAAAGAAGGATATATGAATAGTCCTTAATGCCTTTGCATCTTCATTAAAAAAAATCCAATAATGGCTTTACCATAAAATAATAACAATATATGTTAATGATATGAATCTTATCAACATTCATATAAAAATTCAAGATATTACAGAATATATCTAAAAGTAATATTTCAAATAAAAGTTCTGGAGAAAATTGAATACTATCGCGAACCACAAGTTGAGAAGAATTTTAGTATATTAGCCTTAATGTTCATAAACCATTGTTTTGATAATAACAAACATTGATATTCTTATCTAACCAAATTTTTTTTATATCATTTAGTGTGATATTTCTAGGATAAAATATTGGAATATAATTATGAATATTCAAAGAGCATCCAAAATAAAAAAATTCAAGAAACATATAATATAACCCTTTGAGCATATTAAAGAATGAAATCACAAGCTTGGTATTTTATTTTATATTACTTTTTATGTACTTGCATTTATACGTGTGTATGATGATTGTATCAAGCTCAAGAAATTTTTCAAAACATATGTTTTAAAATTTTTTAAATAAATCCAAATTGCAAGATTTTGAAATCCTGAAATTAGGTTAAAATACAAAATTTTCAAACTTATAAATAGTGCTCATGAACAATACCCTTGGTCAACAAGTGTACCAATGTGGTCGACCGAACTAGAGGTAAAAAGCCTCCCATATTCAGTCAACCAAATTGGAGAACTTGGTCAACCAAATTGAATGACTTGGTTGACCAACAAGGCAATTTGGTCTTCTGACATGTACGACAATTTAAATTTTTGGTACACCAATAGTTACTAACAACTAGTTATTGAATATACTATGTATTAGGGACTCTATGCTCGATTTATAACTTCTCGGAACATATATTTGAGCTATACTAAATGATTTCAACATAAAATTACATACTCTTGAGCTACAAATCATCATACATCAATTTAGATCTCTAAGAACATTCAATTTTTACATCTACTCTTAAGGAGATCAAATTTGTAAGTTATTCATTACTTATACTTGATAATGATAAAGCATATAGGAGATTATTTTGTTATTTGTTGTTGTTTTTGTTAGTACAAAAGGGGAAGATATGATAATTTTGCAAATGTATTCTTAGTTGTCAAAAAAGAAAAATTATGTAATATTTTCATTCTTCCAAATTTTGATGTGTGAAATAGGGAGAGTCATATGGTAGGCAATACTTTTAGGGGGAGAAGTGCCTTATTTTTATGCGTTGCGCAAATCTCACATGATGAGTGCATTTTGATTTGTGCATAAATTATTATAATTTGAATATTTCATCATGTGCACTCTTAAAATAAATAGAGGAACAAATATTTTCTAACTTAATCTTATATTCTTCCATGCTTTGATTGCATTTGCTCAAAATTTTAGTGGAAGTTTTTACTTTGTAAATTCTTCAAAAAAAACTCTCAAATATGTTTTCAAAAATTGTTATCATGCTCTTTTATTTAATTTTTTTATGATAACAAAGGGAAAAAAAAAGTGGGATTAATTGCCAAATACTAGAATTGAAATGCCTAATTTAAATGCTCATATGCTTAAATATTTTATCTATATTATGATTGAGAGGAGCATGATTTTGGATTTATATAATCTATACTCAATTTACTAGTTATTTCCATTTGGAAAATGAATGATTTGTCATCATCAAAAAATAAGAAATTATTAGCCTTTAGACTCATAACTTATTATTTTGATGATAACAGACATTGATTTGCTTATCTAACAAAAATTTTCTTAGAGCTTTTAGTGTGATATTTTTAGGATGAAGAATTAGAATATAACTGTGAAGATTCAAAGATCATCCAAAATCAAGACTTTCAAGAAAAGCATAATAAAACCCCTTGAGCAAATTGAATATTGAAGTTACAAGCTTGGTATTTTATTTGTATTACTTTTATATATTTGTGTTTGTAAGTATGTATGATGATTGTGTCAAGTTCAAGAAGTTTTTCAAAACATATGTTTTTAAATTTTTGAAAATGGACCAAATTGTAAGATTTTGAAACCTTGAAATTGGGCTAAAATGCAAACTTTCAAACTTATAAATAGTGTTTGCAAACAGTACCCTTGGTCAACTAAGTGTACCAGTTTGATTGATTAAACTGAAGGCAGAAAGCTTACCAAGCTTGGTCAACTGACTAAAGCAATTAGTCAATTCCACATGCATGAAAATTTGAATTTTTGGCACATCAACAACTACTAAAAGCTAATTTTTTAATATACTATATATTGAGGACTTTATGCTCAGTTTACAACTTCTTGGAACATATCTTTGAGCTATATTAAGTGATTTCAATATAAAATTATATACTCTTGAGCTACAAATTATTATAATCAATTTGGATCTTCAAGAACATTTAATTTCTACATCTACTCTTAAGGAGATCAAGTTATTTATCTAATCATCACAAAGCTTAGTCACAAACATGATATGCATTTACTTATAATGGTAAAACAATTTCTTGGAAATACACAAAATATTCTATTGTTGTTACAAAACAATTTTTTGGTGTCCATTATATCTCGTAAACTTACAAATTATCTAGTGTAGACATATCAATAATTAGACATTAGGGATTTTAACACATACCTTCTCTAAAGTTTGAGACTTTAACACTTAGATGGAAGGTTTAAGGAAATACACACTTACCTCTCATAAACTATTAGTTAGCCATCTATTTTTCTTTAAATGATTATAATATCATTATTTACTTTAAATAAAATTTAAAAATTTTAATTTTAATTTATTTAATATTTAAAAAATTAAAATAATTAAAATTTTAATTAACAATAATTTCAATTTATATTTATTTAAAATTAGTAATTTACCCATATTGATATTTTTACCAAATTTCTATTGTTGATTAGTTTTATTGAAATTTTTGTGCAAACCCAAAAATTTAAATTTATTTTACAAGTTATAGGATTGATGTTGAAGCGTGAATTTAGTATGAATATGTATGAGATAAATCTTATATTAAAGAGTTTTTGTAGGAATAGTCAAGTTGATAAGGTTATGAAGTTATTTAGTGAAAAATTAAAAGAACTATGGTTAATATTAAAGGATTTGTAAAAAAAAAGGAGTAAGAAAAGCGGTCGTTTTACATATTAGAGTTTGAAATTTTGATAAATATGACACATGAATAAAAATTAATTAAATTCTTAATTTGAATAAATATAAATTAAAATTATCAACTTAAATTATCATTAATTAAATTCTTAATTTTAATAAATATTAAATAAATTTAAACTAAATTGTCAAATTAAATTATAATTAATTAAATTTTAAACTTTAATTAAATATAAATTAAAATTATTATTAACTAAATTTTTAGTTATTTTAATAAATGTAAACATTAAATAGATCAAAATTGAATTTTTTAAATTTTACTTTAAAGTAAACAAAGGTAGTATAGTTATTTAAGTAAAAAATAGATGATCAACTAATAATCCAGGGGAAATAACTCAGGTAAGTGTGTCTTGTTTCAAACCTTTCATTTAAGTGTTAAAGCCGCAAATCTCATGGGAGATATCTTAATTTAAACCTTGTTTTGATTAAATGGTATTTTTGTTAATGTTAGTATAATTCTATCATTTGTGTTCTCTATTATACTTAATGCCTCTAATTTGTTGCATAATAAATTAGTTTATTGATGATGAATGATTTGACACTTAGAAATGATTAAGTTATTTATCAGGCTGAGGAAACACAACTTACGTCATTGTGAATTCGAGAGGAGATCAATACTTAGATAATTGAATTAACACTTAGAATATTGAGAGACTAGGAGGTGAGTCCTTAGTATTTAATAACGAGTAAAGCATAAAAAATGTGTGATTATTGGATCGAAATGCATTAATAATTATCAACTAAGAGAAATATAGGGATCAATAAGTAAAACTAAGGCCCTAATACCTTGTCAATAGTATTTTTCAAACACTCGCCGATTAATCCCGATTTCTATGTTAATATTTCTATTAATATATTAACATTTAAATTCAACTTTATTTTTAGAAATTATCTAGATAAAATTAGGTTACCATAACTATAGTATTTAACTTTAATTTAAAATTTTAATTATTGTAAAATGATACTCTTACTTATCACAATTTATGTATTTACGGTCACACGCACATATATTAGCATTGTCAAGAACATAAAAAAAAAAAAAATTCTTTAAGTGAAGAATTTCTACAATTATATTAGAGGTGTATGCACCGTACGTTTTTTTCCTTTTGACTAATTGTATCCTACTAAGATTTACTAAAAAATAGCTTTTTAATAAAGTAATTCTGTAAGGTACGTACAACATCACTTTTTGATTCATGAGGGCACTAATATTTAGCACACTCAACCTTCTCTTTTGTTATGTTTTCTTCAATTATTGGACATTTATAATTTGATAACTATGAAATTATGAGTAACATGTTGTTCATAAATTACAAAGGTTGCCACCCATTGTTACTAAAAATAGGTGGGTTAGCGTCGGTCATTGAATGCACAAATATTGTCAATAAAATTTTCTCTCCCTCTCTTACTTCTCAGTTCTCTCCTCTCCTTTCTGGTTTCATTAATTAGTGTGAAATTGCTATCAGGTTTCTCTGCAAGTCAAATATCTTACACACCTCTCAACTCTTGTATAATTACCTATGACCTGAAACTCCATAATAAGTGTAACAATATAAATTACATAGAATATATTTTGAAAACATTTTAATTGTAAAATTTGAAAAAAAAAATTGTTGAAACAAAATAATAGTAAAAACCATATGAATAAAATAGTTTGAAGTTAAATTAGTTAGATATATAAACTTTGAAATTATTGAATATTAAAATCACGGGTTTAGGTGTACACGCCTCCCATTGAAAATTCTCACTTCTTTTAAAATTATAACTTTTTTATCAAAGTTCACCACTACAACGGACAAAATTCTCACTTCTCTTGTTAAGCACTCACTTTAGCCTCGATTAAAATAAAGCTTATTTTAAAGTTCTTACTCCTTATACAAATATCGCTAATGTTTGTAATGAAAGTTCTCACATCAGTAATTACCATATTTTTGTCACAATCTACTACTTTTTAGGACCAAAAGACCACTTCTTTAATTATGTTTCCACTTTCATTTTAAAGTCTCCACTTCTATTTTAAAGTCTCCACTTCTGATTGATAATGCAAATATACTTGAGTCTCTTTTACTAAAAGTATTATGAGTTTAATTTAATAAGCATTTGGTGGGGGAATGATTAAAAGTTTATAGATGACAGAATTGAATATGATAAACTCATGGTTCAAATTATTTAAATTTGCTTAAATTTATTATGCAGGATATTGAAGGTGCATTGATAAATCTTATTTAAGCTTTTTGACTTTTTTAATATAAAACATAATTTCTATAATTCAAGTCATTTTTATGGCAATATTTGTTATTGACTTTCTTTGTACAAAATATTATTCGATCAGTGATAATATTATTTGATCATATTTCAGTCACTTATAAAGATATAATAATTATTATATTTGTGTTTGATTTTGTAATAAATATACTGTTAGCAATTTTCATCACAATCATAATCATAATAATATAATTTAAATTTTTTTATAAAGTGCATTTTTATTTTGTTGACTTTGCAATGTTCTTCGGTGGTATATGAAGAAAAATTTAGTAAAAAGACACATAATGTTAATTTTCTAATTAATTCTTTAGTACTTACCAAAATTGATTTTAAAGTTTATTCATTAAATTAGAAAACAATTATGAAATGTGCGATTTTGCAAAAGATCAGGGGAGCTTTTTGTTATTACTATTTTCTCTTTTTATCATTAATATAGTATTACCGACTAAAAAGTAAAACTAGGTAAATGTAAGTTTTATGCAGAGGCGATATTGACGTAAGAGAAGGATATTTTAGTCTTTTTAACAAATCGCCAATGACAACGTTCTCTCTGTTTTGTCTTTATTACAATTAAAAGAAATCTTTTTCATTTATCATCTTTCTTTTTGACCTTTTCTGACATGTATCCTTTTTTTTTTAACAAAAAAATATTTTTTTATTTGTTTAATTAAGATTTTACATATAAAAACGCATTTATCTTATTAAATTAATTAGTCTTAATAATTTTAAAATATTAATAAAAAATTTAATTTATTTTTAAATAAATATTATACTCCTTTATAACAATAATTATTTACCTAAATAACTATTAAACCTTTAAAATTTAATAAAATATAATATATTTATATAAAATATAATAATAAACTAAATAATAATATTATTTTATAACATACTAAAATATTAATACTATAATTTACTAATATATTATATATTTATATATAAATAATATCTATATTTTTTATTAGATTATATATTTAGTTATATATAAATATTTTTTATTTAAATTATATATAGTTTTTACTATATATAAATATTATATACGTTATCTATAAATTTATATTTACTTAATAAATTATATTATTAACAAGTTAATATTATTTATATTTTAATTTAATTTTTAATCTATAATTAATATTAACTTGTTATATATTATAAAATAAAAATCAATTTTTTAATTAATATTAATAATATTAATTATTAATGTGTTAATAAATAAAATTTATTATTATTTATTATACTAATTTTTATTAATAATTTAATTAGTTTTTAAAAAAAAATATGATTATTATTTTTTAATTAATTTTTTAAAAAAATATGATTATTATTTTTAATAAATTATAACTTTAATAATTATTGTTTAATTATTAACGTTAATCAATTTTAATAAATAAACCTTAAAGGTCCTGCCTTTTTCCCTTTAAAAATTGATTTTCTCTGTTAAATTGCAACCTTGGTATTATCAAAACTTGACCCACAATTGGAACTCATGAAATACGTGAGATCCTTAATTATATATTATATAAAAATTATATTATTAGTAGCTGCTTTTTACTACGTATAAATAAAAATAATGTTATACTTTTTAACTTATACAATAAAGACTTTTATTATAAAATAATGTGAAAATTAATGTTATTATCATGTCACATTATATATTAATTAGTATCTCAAATTCTTAATATATTAAGTCAATTGAAATTAATATATCAAATGATATGATAGTAACCAATCAAATTTAACATTACTTGACATAAAAATGTTAGGATATCTTCAATAATATTAATTACGATATTGTTAATATAATGTTAAATAGTAATGCTATTCAACATATTAGATTAGGTGTAGTTACATTTCATTAATAAAGGTGAATAAAAAAATATTTAAATATAAATACAAAATATATTATAAATAAAAAAATTGATCATTTAAAAAAATTAATAAATAAAATCAGAAAGAAAAAAATGAAGTTCGAAAAGAAATAATTTATTTAGATGAGTATATTATATTTAATCTTATTTTTATTTAAAATATTATTATATTATTTTTTATAGATTGATGGCCTATTTATTTTTTTAACTTAACTCTGAATAATTTTATTCAGATATTTAAAAATTGTTTGTTTTTTAACTTATACCTAAAAAATTATTAAAAATATTTAAATATAATTAAATTAAATTTTTTAATTTAAATATGAATAGTTAATTATTTGAATGCTAAATATTTTATTTGACAATAACACAATTAATTTATTACTTAATATTTATATATGTGTCAATAACTTAACATATTAGTTTCATATTTTAAGAATATATATGTCAACATATCAGTTTTAAATTTTTTATTTTTATAAAAATAAATAACTTAATATTTATATTTAACTATTTAAGATAAAAAAAAATAACGATATCAATGAGATTCAGATTTAAGTTACATTCAGAATTTAAAAAAAAAAAAAAAAACCACTTCTTGAATCTAATAATTCACGTCAAGGATCCAATCTAATATAAGTAAATCTTTTCGATTTAATCTACTGATCAGCAAATTGAGCAGATTAATAGGATTGGATCACATTCTCAATAGTTGACTGAATTAGCACCAATCACTGCATCGGTAATACGCTAAATTCTTGAAATTAAGACGGAAGTTGTGTGCACTTTAATCTCGAGTGAAGCACAAAATAACAGCTTTCATTGTGGAGCCACGTTTTACAATATGGTTAACCGTTTCTGAAAAGCAAGTGCATTGAATTGATAGTTACATTTCTGGCTCCAAAAGTTAAAAATATGCAATTTCTACGGGTGAATCTTCTAACCATGAAGAAAAAAGGCACTACGTTTGCGTATTCTTGGAGCGTATTTTACACACCAAAGCTATCCTAAGAACCATTCAAATTCTTCGAACAATTACTACTTACATGCACTTCATACCAACCTCTCTAAATGTTCGTTGAGCTCCGGAGTCCGAGGACTGTTCGGTATTTATTATTACTCCACGTTTATATTATGTCATGTCTAAGAATTTTGTTAGAATGTTACATTTACAGCACACCCATAAATTTCTTTACACATGGTGAAACGTTCGTCTTTAATTAGAAACAAAACCGATGGCTCTATATCAATCTTTCATTCACTCATTCAATATAAACTACAACAACATTATCATCCAATACGTCAAACTACCAAGCTAGATTTTCCAATCAATTAACGTACACTACTATTATTATTTTTTTTTAAAAAAAAAAGTTCTGGGATCAGCACACAATAAATAAAAACACTGCACTAACTTATTTTATGTTGTTAATGAATAATACAGAGCAATCAAGTCACTAGTGAGAATTCACCGACTAAAATTACAAACCTAAGCTTATAGCTTATCGAGATTCTGACACTGTAGCTTGCTTAATTACTTAAATCATCTTCTTTTCCCACTTCAATTAATCTAATAACATTAAGACTTCTAAACAAATTTCTTGACCTTGAATGTTTCGATGTCGTTTTGTACCCATTGTTCAGCCGTTTCGGTTCCCATTCCCTCGCGTCCGTTCTTCCACATTCCCCTTCCCCTTCCTCGGATCAAAGAGTACATGCTTTTCATAAGCACAACTTTTTGACTTTTGTTTAGTACCTCCAAGGACTCTTCACGTGTCAAACACGTGATGCAGAAGCACGAGTCGTGGGAGGAGTGAAGTGGATGTCGTTAATTTACCACGGTTAAACTCAAAGTTTCCCTCAGTCACGTGCCCGCCGTTTCCATCGATCATTTACCCAGTTCCAGCCAAGGAGACTCCTGGTGATGATCATTTACATTCCCATCCAACGGCTCCGATTTAACATCGGACCCGGACTCGGGCTCGTTTTGTTGTTGCTGACTCTGTTCCTCTTCGTCCTCTCTCCTAGCACGCTTTGCTCCTATTGATACACCAAACAACCTCGGCGTCAAATCCAATTCCTCCGCTTCTTCCATCTTTCCGCCGCCGTCCTCCGCCTTTCTTGCCGGCAAAAACTCCAACGCTTTCCCCTCCGATAAATTAACAGTGTCCAACTGACCAGACGCGTAATTCGTCATTAAGGCGAGTATGTTGTTACACAAACCTTTTATCTGACTTAACTCGTGATTCAATTGCACGTTTTCTTTTCTTAACCTGTCGTTTTCCTCTAGAAGCTCCGGCATCGTTGTACAACTCGTAGTTCGGATTATGGTTGTAGACGGTGCCGCAACAGGCGATGAATTAGCTGATAGAACCTGTTCTTCGCCGGAGTTTGTCGGTGAAACTGCCCGTGCCACTGCCGCTACCGTAACGGTTGCAGCTGTGGCAGCGGCAGTGGCCGCTGGAGATATTTTACGACGTTGAATATCCCGTAAAAGACCTTTCTCCCCTCTTCGGAAACAATCGTTTGCAAATTCCCATCGATCTGGAACTACTTTTCTAAATCCCTAGCAATTAAAATCCAATAATTAAGTCTTATTTCTGAAATTTACATCCTTAAAAAGCTAATTAACAATAAAAATACTTACGTAAGTGTTGAGTTGGCGAACAAAGCTAGAGAAATTGTTGTGTTTAAAATATTTAGGCAACAAATCCCTGGCGAATTCCGCTGGCCTCCAAACTATGAAAGTAGATCCGTCTTCATTCCACGAGATTAAATCATCGACCGAAGGATCGTCAACCAGTTGATAAGTTTTTGTCAAAAATGGCGTCGGCATAGATCTCTGCGAATCCCCTCCTGCTGTTGGAGATTCACTCGTCGACTCAACCGGTGCCATTGGATCAGGTACCAGATCCCAATCCTAATATTATGCACTCTTTCTTTCTCTCTTGCTTTGCTTATGCTTAATCTAATTCATCAAGTACTAGAATAAGATTCAATATAAATTATAAAATTAAAAATAAAAATAAAATAGTAAAATTTACAGCATAAAATATACACAATCACTACATGATCAAGATCAACCGAGTCAAATTCAACTAAAAATTAGCATGAAAGTACACTTCTTTTTTAATATGGTTAATATTTCTTCGGCAAAAATGATTCTTTTTATATTAATCCAACGTTTCATCAGCAACCAAACAGAGAGTCTAAGATTAAAATACATGAGGTTCAATCAGATGTGAGTCATTTTACCTCGTAGAAAAAATAAATTTTTATTTTCTCACAAACCAAACAAGGTAAGAAGAAACCAGGTTCATTAAGAACGGAACTCAATCACACACCGTCAAAAACGAAGACATATGCAACGTTGCTAGATCTCTGAACAGAGAGCTCGCATGCGAGCGAGAGAAATGTGTTCGTGTGTCTGTGCGTTAGGTTTTGTTGTTTCTAGAAGGTTCCGGGTGGAGTAAATGATAAGGCGGGGGAGAAAGAAAAGATCGTGGGTTCGAGAAGGAAAGGGAAATTAAAAGAGGATTAGAAAAGGAAGAAAGGGAAGAAAAGGGCAAAGAAAGTGGGTCCCTCACAGGTTGGGAAGGCGCCAGAAATGCTAGGTCTTTTCCAGAAGCTTCTTTCTCTCTCCTTCTTTCCTTTTCATTTTTAATTTTTTAATTTATTTTCAAATGTTACCGGGTTGGATTACACGTGTCAGTTGGGATATGGATGACCACGCTCCGTCTAAAGATAAGGGATTTTTTACTGTTTAAGGTTGTGATTGAATAACCCGGATCCGGATAGGAGATATTATTATGTATGATGAAGGAGTAGGGATT
The DNA here is from genome assembly GCA_028052125.1 of Melia azedarach. Taxonomy (NCBI): domain Eukaryota; kingdom Viridiplantae; phylum Streptophyta; class Magnoliopsida; order Sapindales; family Meliaceae; genus Melia; species Melia azedarach. The sequence continues at coordinate 7,441,854 of CM051401.1, read as the reverse complement.
AGTCCTACTCCTACGCTCTCTGGTCATGCCACGTGGCATATTTCAACTTGCGTTCGGATTTATAATATTTTGATCTCTGGACGTTGGTAAAATGATCAATTAGCAAATATTTTGCTTGATTTTAATAAGTTAATCACTGATCTGACCATTTAATTTATTAAGGATCCGTGTGTATAATTTTTAAGCACAAAATTTTGGTATAAATTTTTTATAAATAAAGTTTTTATAAGTGAAGTTTTCAATAAAAATTTATAAATTATTTAATTGTTATAAATAATATTTAAGAATATTGTGTAATTATTTTAATAAATAAATTTATAAAATTATATTATTAATAAATATTAAATATTTTAAATAATATAATTTTTTAAAAAATAAAAAAATACACTGACAAAAATTCAAAATTTAAATTTTAATGAAAAAAATCAATTGTTTTAATTTCTAAAAACTATTTTTTGATGCCTCCAGATTATACTTAAAAAATTAGAAAGAGATTTTAGTATTAAAAAAAAATATTTTACTAATAAAAATACCAAACAATGAGCTTTTATTCACTCATGACATGAGAGACTAAAATATTAAATTTAATAAATTATGTTTTAATTTATTTATTTTATTAAACTTTAATCATGAAAATGTTATTATTTTTTGGACCATTCATTTCATTTGATAATCGGTGATACTACGATTAATGTGGGTTTTAAAGTAGAACCTAATTCCTTATTTTTATTACAATTAAATAAATAGGCATCTAAATTTTAGAAAAGTGTAAAGTTCGAGTGAAAATATGATATCCATAGTACACTACACCATTGCAATAAAATTAATATATATATATATATATATATATATATATATATATATATAACAGAATTGGTAGGTAAAGAAGGTCCAAAAAATAAATTCATGAGTACGTTCAAGAAAATTATAAGGTTATGATAGATATATCTGATATACAGACTCCATCGTCCAAAAAAAAAAAAAAATGATAAAATAGATAAGTAAGTTTCAAAAAGTGCAAACACTCATAATTGAATTGTGCAGGATAATTAATGGTCTCATAAGAATTACTTAAATTAAATTAATAGTGCGAGTGTGCAACAGCTTTACCCGCACTACCTTGAATAGTAGACATATTTTGGACAATATTTTGAATTAAAAAAATGAATTTATAAGTCCTGACAATTTATTTTATTAGACATTAATTTTAAAAATATTCATTAAAATTCTAATTTACTAAAAATGACATATTATACTCATATTTAATTATGGTAAGTTAAGAAAATAATTTTTTAAACTTTTAACTAAAAATATAATAATAATAATAATAATTATAAGATATTGATAATTAAATATGTATTAATAAATTATAATTAAAATATAAATTTATTTATTTTATCATATATTAATAATTCAACATTAATATTAGATAATAAATAAACAAAGTAGATATATATTAATTTATAAATAAAATTTTATATATAGTTCAAATATATATAATATAATAAAAATAAAATAAATATTATCAAAGTGTTATCAAAATAAGATTATTATTATTATTACTAAATTTTGATAAATATATTATATTTTTTAAAATTTTAAGTAAAAATAAGTATTATTGATTGTGGTATAATAGTTATGTTTTATAATAATTTTTATTTTATATGCATAAAATGGTAACGATTTTTTTTTTTAAAATTAAAATTAATTTTGTGAACATTCATGTCAGGTTTAAATGATAATTAAGCTACTGGTTATAACTTTTTTCATGGATAGTAATTAATTACATTCATTTATTCTCTTTATGGCATATAGGAATAAATAATAATAACGATAATAATACAAACTATTTTATAAAAAGTTTCATATTTTTTCATTTTAATTTTATGTTGTGTGTGTGTGTGTGTGTATATATATATATATTATACACGTACATATATCATTGTTTTATTCATTTGGAAAATTGACTCAACAGTCGTAATTAAGCAAAAGTATTATTTAAAGTTATATTGATTACTTAGTACTGAACAAAGTGACTCGTTCAATATAATATACTATTTATGATACATGGAATAATGGCAAATTAAAGGATTAATGTATTAGCATTTAGTAGAAAACGCCAAAAGTAGATCATTGAAGTGAGTTTGTTGAGTCAAATGAATTCAAGTAATCGAAGTAAAAGATATGTATATTAAATGAGTATTTATTTCATTGGGATTGTTTTCATCTGACTATTTTGATTTTGTAATATCTTGTTGAGATACTTATTTGAAGTTAACACTGCAATACATAACTATGAATTAACGTTTTTGAACCACAAAACTGTTACTTCTGTTTCTTAATTTGTTATTTGAATATGTGTAATGACTTCTATATCCGTCATCTTACGATCCACACACTATACAACCATTCACAGCCAAAGTTGAATTAGTAAAAACAAACTACAAATTAAAATAAAACAACCAAGGAAATAAATTAAACAAGATTCTTTTTGATCGAGTCTCCTCATGAGGTCAAGTAAAATTAGCATAAGAAAAAGGCAACCAATTATTTATGTCAAAATATATTAAGTTTGATTGAAAAATCATCCTCCTCAAGTTAGTTTTTTTTTTTTTTTAAGTTAAGAGTCTTTGAGCTCTCAAGTTCCTAAGTTTTTGGTTACTATAATTTATCTTCTATGATTGAGGATGATAACCCTACTTTAAGTCCTTAGATTCTCAAACTCTCAATCAATGTAGTTATCCACTTCATATCGGAGATTCTTGAACTTTAGCCAACTTTAACTTTTGAATTCAAAGTACTTATTATTCACAATTCTCCACCTTACTCTAGTTTTATTCCTTCTACATATTCTTACTTAAACCAACTTTCTCATAGGCAGCTAATACTTGCTAAGTTGATAGATAGATGAAACTTAGTGCTTAGTAATGACTTTGTTAGCGTATCAACAAGATTGTTATCTTTTTATACCTTCGCCAAGTTTACAAATTCATTGAATCTAATCCCTAATAATATGAAGCTTTATCCTTTCATGATACATTAGATTTCTATTCAATTGAATCGTACTCTAATTATCACAATGCACTATCATATACTTCTAACATAGACATAGTCCTCTTGTTAAGCCTTTGAGCAATAATATTTCAATTATTGCATTTATTGATGAAAATACCTAACTTTTGTAGCTAATAAAGTTACGACATGTTAAAGTGTAGCTTTTCAATTGATTGTGCAATTATAAATAAAAAAAAAACATATAACTTGTTATGGACTTTCTCTTATCCAAATCCCTTATAAAGTCTACGCATACAACATATCCTTACAATTTCATCTAATTATCTTCTGATGTCTTTTACACCATAATAACTTTAGAAGTACCTCTAAGATACCTAACAATTCACTTAAAAGCTTGTCATTCACTACTCCTAGGGCTAGCTATAAACATGCTAACCACACACTAACAATATAAGCAATGTCTGGTCTTGTACATATCATAGCATACATCAGGCTTCCAACCACATTTGCTTAAGGCACTACTTTCACTTGTTTCTTCTCATATTCTATCTTTAGACTTTACATATTTTAGAGCTTAAAATGAACTGCTAGAGGTGTCATGACCTGAAATTTTCACATCCTAAATTTCTTTAGAACCCTCTTGGTATACTTCTCTTGGGAGAAAAATATTGATCCCTCATTTATAATTCTTCACAATTTAATGCCTAAGATTTTCTTGTTGGCCTTAAGTGGCCTTCATTTCAACAGCTTCATGTAACTATTTTTTAATTTATCAATCTCAACTTTGTTTGGACAAGCTATCAACATTTCATCTACATACAAGAGTAGATGAATTGCATATTATTTTAGTCCTGAGAGTTTTAAAAGATAGGCAACTGTCATATTTACTTTTAATATAGTTTTATTTGAACATAAATTCATCAAATTTCAAGAACCATTCCCTCAGTTATTGTTTAAGGCTATAAAGTAACTTCTTCAATAAATACATCTATTTTTTTTCCTTAGGAACTATAAATTTCTCAGGCTGATTTAGCACAATATTCTCAATAGTAAATCACCGTGTAGGAAGGTTATTATGACATCCATTTGCTCAATTTTCAAGTCTTGAAATATTACAAATTTTCACCACTAGAGAAAACACTTTTATAAAGTCTATATCTTATCTTTAAGTGAAGCCTTTAGGTAGTAAGTCGGATCTTGTACTTTTTTGTTTCACTACCTTAAAATAACTCTTTGATTTTATAGATCCAATTAGACCCAATAACTTCATTATTCTCTAGCTAGTCAACAAGCTACAAAGTTTAGTTTTTCATTAAAGACTTTATTTGTTCTTGTATAACTTCAATCCATCTTTGCTTATGGCTTGAATTCATAGCTTCTTTGTGACTAGCAAATTCTTTATCTACATCTTCACGTGCAATTGTCAATGCATTTATCTATCACCATAATAAGCTTAATTGAAGGTCTGCTTATTCCTTATTCTATCCTTTGTTAATTAATAGTCATAATATCATCATGACTTGTTTGCTCAACTTGTTTTTCATATTAAGTTTTTTTTTCTCATTAGTTTGAATTAAACTCTGACTCGAGGAACCTAGAACCCAAGATCCTAATGTTTGCTTTTTAATCTATAACTTCTAATATTTTAGTTCTTATGTATGATCATCATTTGAATTTTTTCCTTTTTATTGAAAATCAAGTAAAGCTTATACCCTTAAGATACATCTTGATGACTTAAGTGAGAGGACATTAAAGCTTATACCCTTTAATACCTTTTCGATAACCTACGAACACACATTTTATCGCCATAACAAGTTTCCCTTAATTTTAGATGTGCATTATGCAAAACAAAAGATTCTCAAGTGATTGTATAAAGCTTTCTTCTTAGGCTATATCTTGATAGGAGTTTTTGAGCTCAATTATTATTGTTGGGCTTCTATTTACAAAATGTGTTATTTTCATCAAAGCTTCTGCCTATACAAACTTTAAAACCTTGGTTACACTAATAAGTATCTTATCTTCTCTATTAAATTCTTACCCATCCTCTTAGTAAGACTATTATATTGTAAGGTCATTTCACAGTTCTCTGTCTTGAAATGTCATTTTCCTTGCAGAAATTCTCAAATTCTTAATTACAATAGGGTATTGTCAGTCCTTAGCCATTTCACCTTTTTATCTATCTAGTTCTTTGTTTACAGCTTCTACTTTTTTAATTTTTGAGCAGTTGATTCCTAGATTTTATTATATAGACCAAAATTATTTTAGAGCATTTATTAAGAATAACAAGTATTTTTAAACCACCTAAGAAAGGTCCCCATAAATTTGAGTGAATATATTCTAACCCTTTTGTTTTTTCCTCAATAGTCCCAATATTTACTTTTGTAGACTTCTCTAAGATATATTTTTTTTGTAAAAGCTTAATGATTAAATCTTATTAGCACCAAACATTCCATGTCTGCACAATTATAGCTTAACCTTATATGCCATAGCCTAGTCTTACTATTATCAAATCTTGTTCATGCATTGACAAAAACACTGACAATAAATCTATTCAAGACATATAAATCATTTCTCCTTTCCCTTTTCATGACTATTATAAAACTGTTAACTACTTTCAAAATCATTTTCTTAGCTTAAATACAAATCATATATAATCTAACATCCCAAATAGATCAAGTGTTTTTTCAAATATGGTATATGCCTAACCTAATATAATTCGCTTACTGTTCCATGTCTAATCTTAACACTATTAATTTTGATGACCTTACATGTTTTATTTTTACCTATTAATACTCTACCATCACTACATTTTTGTCAAGACCCGTATATATTCAAGTCAAGACACATATAAAAGTGCAACCTGAATTTAACACTTATTCACCTTATTTTTTAGCACTAGATGTAAGAAAGAGGCCTACAGACTTAAAGCAGTCCTCCGTTACAATAACATCATTATCTACTTTTTTTTTGTTCTTCCTCTCCCAACAATCCTTCTTGACATGTCTTTTTTATGTCAACAAAAGCACTTTAGGTTTTTTGGTTTTGACTTGAATTTAACATATTTCTTGCTTTTGTTCTCTTGCTTTTTTGGTCTTTTCTTTGCTATCAAAATTCTCCTATGCTTGAGGTCTTCTCTTCTTGCTAGTTTATAAATTCTTTATAGTTCAAAGCTGCCTTAACATTTGTTATAAAGAATGAGATTCGATTACATGTCAAAGTTTGGATAAAATGATCATATGATTTTGGCAAAGAACTCAATAAGATTACTATATTATCCTCATCTTTAATCTTCACATCTATTGTTTCAAGGTCAATAACTACCTAGCTAAACGAATCAATGTTTTATTTAAATAGGGTCCCTCTAGCCATTGCAAGATTATAAATTCTTTTCTTCAAGTATGTCCTATTGGCCAAATATTTGGTAATGTAAAGTCGCTTTTAAGTTATTCCAAAATTCAATAGTTGTCTTCTATTTTGAAACTTCTATTAGAGCTCATTACTCAAACTTAATACAATTTCATAATAATCTTTCCTTAAAATATCTCACTTCTCTTCTTTTAGTAATTAGACATCTTATTTCCTCTTTCAAGAGCATCATCTAACCCTTGATAAACTAAAATTTCTCTAATCTTCAAACATCATAAGTTGAAGTCATTCTTACTATTAAATTTCTTTATATTAAACTTAAATAGAGATATTACTGGTAATTTGATGCTATGATATCAGTTGTTGAAAAAAACTTGAACCTTATAAATAATGTTTTAACACTAATATAAATGAATCAAAATTGCAACTTGATGAAACCCTAACAATATTTGACTAGATAGCAAACACAAAACATAGAAATAACAAATAAGTAGAGATACAAATAGACAACAATTTATGTAATTCGACAAAATTGCCTAAGTCAATAGAACAAACAAATATACGGCTTTTTCATTAGAAATAAAAGATGAAATGTTTACAAGATAGCTCTCTCATCTCAAATCATCTCATTGATTTCTCTAACATGCAAGATGTTTAATAATCCTTAAATTCTTTCATAAAAATACCCCTGATGAACCTAAAACCCCAATTTAGGTTTATAGATGCTCCTCGAGTTCTTGAGATCTTGGCCACTCATCATCTTCAAGTTAGGATGATAACTCCACCTTAAGTCTTTGAATCCTCAAGTTTTCAAATTTTTGGTAACTATAATTGATCCTTCTTAAGTTAGAATGACAACTCTACCTGAAGTCTTTAGGGTCTTAGATTCTTGAGTTCTTAGATGCTATTTTGATCCTCCTCAAGTCAAGATGACAACTCTACTTTAACTCTCCAGATTTTTAGGTTCTCGATTAGCATAGTTTTTTACGGTTAGAGATTCCTGAGTTTTAGTAAATCTTAGCTTTGACAACGAACATTATAGAGCCCAATCACATGGTGATTAAGGAAAATCGAACTATTTTAAAAAATCTTAAAGTAAACAATTTAGCCATGTCAAAAAATAATGATTTTGAGTCTAAAGAGCACATATCTCACATAAATAAAGTTCTAGTTAAAGTAGTGGCATAAATGCCATTACAAAGATCATAAAAAGGAATGAAAAGTGTTATTTCATATGATTATATAATTTATCTACAAGAATAAGATTTTGAAAAAGAAAAGAAATATAATCAATATCATTTCTTTTTAATGGTTAGAAGCCATGAGTAATAAAATGAGCTATATGCAAAGGAACCAAGTTTAGGATCTAGTTGACTTGCTTGATGGAATCAATCCCATTGATTGCAAATAGGTGTTTAAAACTAAACTCAAAAGATAAAGTTAAAAAATATAAAAGCATACTGGTTGCTAAGAGCTACATTCAAAAAGAAAGGATTGATTACAAAGAGACCATTTTTTCTATTTCAATAAAGATTTATTTAGAAAGTATAATGACATCAACAATTCATTTTAGTTTAGAATTTCATCAAATGGATGTCTAGATTACTTTTCTGAATGATAAAATGCTCGAGGATATAATACAACCTGATTTTAAAATTTAAGGTATGAAGCATTTAATTTGTAAGCTTCAGAAATTCATTTATGGGTTAAAACAAGCATTTAGACAATATGGTACTTAAAATTTGATGAAACAATTACATTATTTGGTTTAAAAGAAAATACTTTCTATGAGTATATATATACATATAAACCAATGATAATAATTTCATCTTTTTTGGTATTATATTTAGACAAAATATTACTTGAAATTAATGACGTTATTGCATTACATAGACTTAATTGCTTTTATTACAAAATCTTTCGGTATTTTTTTTTATTATTGACATAAAGGTTCATTAAAATAGAGCTCATGAGCTTCTTTGATTGTCACAAAGAACCAATATAATTAAATTTCTCGGAGACATTGTTTTTCACTAACATCGAAAATTCAATAATTACAAAAAATAAATTTTTTTAAAATTTTTAATTTGATGTTGAATGCAAATGTTTGAATAAACTTATCTAATTATAATTTTTTTTAAAAATTAAAAATTGTATTTTTTATAATATATAAATATATGTGAACAATTATAAAAATATTATATGCCAAAACTTAGTTTTATATAAGTAAAAAGTAAATATATTATTTAGAATTATATATTCAAATTTAGTATTAAAAAATATACATTTATGTAATAATTAATTTAATACATAAAATTAAAATTAAAACTTTTAGATCATGATGTACTCCCTCTTATAAGGAAAAAAAAATCTCTTCACCCATTTCCCTGAATGTTTATAGTTTTGAAAATTTCATCATTGCTATCATCAATGTGTATTTCTCTAATATGAACAGATGGAGATAAATTACATATCATCACGTCTTCTTCCTCTGAATAATAATCTTTGTAATCTAGTAAGGTACCATTTTTCTGCAATTCATTCACCTTCTTGAATTCATCATAATGTGCTCTTCTATGTTCTTCAAACTCCATATCCTGCCTTACTTTTATAGATTCTGAATAAATGAGACACAAAATTATGAGCATAAATTAAAAAAAAATAAAAAAACGCGAGCTCTGATAGAATTCGAGTCAAACTCGCACTTTAAACACGAGAGGTCAGGTGGGTCAAGATGAATATGTGTGAATAATTAAGTAAAATATTTAAAAAGTGCACAGAAAAAAAATACAAATATATTAGGCAAGTGACAGATAAGCCTACGGTAGAGCAAGAATCATTGCCAAATTCTTAGGGTCAATATTATATTTATAGGATAGCTTGATTATGGGATATTGTTTGTAATTACAATTATTCTATTTCCTAATTTATACTCATGTAATCAGTATATATATATTGTACATATCGAATACAAAAACAATGAGCCAATTAACCTCTTCACTATCTATTTCCTATATGGTATCAGAGCATCTGCTTTCACGAGATTTTGCTCCTTCGATCCTCCCTCTTTTCTTCCTCAATTAATCATGTCAGAAATGAGTGAAAACATCAATTCCACTTCAAAAAACCTTTCACCCGATTCTTCATCTTCAATTGGTGATATTATCACCATTAACACCACAACACAACTTCCTCTGAAATTAACCCCTACCAATTTCTCATCCTGGAAAACTCAGTTTGAAATCCTAATGCTTGGCCTTGACCTTGATGGCTATCTCGATGGCTCTTTTTCTTGCCCACCAAAAACAATCACTCATGAAAAACAGATTGTTTCAAACCCAGATTATCGTAAATGGCTTCGTCAAGATGCTCTTATTCGTCATGCGATTCTTTCCTCATCCACTTTTGCCATTCAACCTTCACTTAATGGTTTAACAACAGCTCCTCAAGCTTGGAAAAAACTAAATGAGACCTACGCAAATCGCTCTCGTACTCGATATCTCACACTTAGAGATATTCTCTCTAACATTAGCAAAGAAGGAAAATCTGTCTCTGAATATATGCAAGCCATTAAAACAGTGGTTAATGATCTAGCCTTGATTGGGCATCCCCTCACAGAGGATGAAATTGTTCATCATGTTCTAAGAGGCCTCACTTCCAAATTCAAAGAAATCAGTGCTGGAATTCGGGCACGCTCCGAAGCTATCTCTTTCGAGGAACTTCATGAAAAGTTATCTGATCATGAAATGTTCTTAAAGCTTGATGATGCTTGTAAAGATTCACACCAGTTTACCGCTCAATACTCTCAACGATCAAGCTCTAATAGCAGCGGCAGAAGGTATAACAACAACTTCTGGCACAATTGGAATCCACACAATCGGAACAATAACTCTCGGCCCCAGAGTCCCAACACCTTTCAGCCTTTCAACGGTAACGGTGGCAACTTCCAAGGTAACCATAATCAAGGGAACAAAAACAACCAGCAGTGGAACACTCAACCTTGGCGCAGAAACTCAAACAACCAACCCAAAACAGTGTGTCAACTTTGCGATAAGCCTGGCCATACAGCTCGCTCTTGCAGAACCTCACCTCAAGCCAACTATACTACCAGTGAGACAAACAACAACACCAACTGGATCATGGATTTTGGAGCCTCTCATCATATCACTTCTAATCTCCAAAATATGGCCATTCACTCTGATTATGCGGGTAATGATGGCATAATAATCGGTGATGGCTCAGGTATATCGATAACTCATACTGGCTCTACGACTCTTTCCTCATATAATTCTACTTTTCAACTTAATAATGTTTTGTGTGCTCCCTCCATTAAAAAGAACCTAATTTATGTTTCACAATTTTGCAAACAAAACAATACCTCAATTGAATTTTTTCCTAACAATTTTGTTATGAAGGATCTGAGCACGGGGGCATCGCTTGCCAAAGGCAGGAGTAATGGAAATGTCTATGAGTGGCAGCAACCATCTCAACCATCTCCTCAACTTTTGCTCTCTACCAAAGGCTCTCTTACACAATGGCACCAACGATTAGGTCATCCTGTCCAATCGCATTCTTCACCAAATTGCTTCCCATCACTCTCTTAACATTTCCAAATCTCCTATTTCCAGTCACTTGTAATTCTTGTCTTTGCAATAAAAGTCATAGGCTTCCATTTGGACGTAACACCTTGTCTAGCTCTAGACCTCTTGAATTAATTTATTCTGATGTTTGGGGACCTGCTCCTGTCCTTGGTATTGATCGGTCACGATATTATGTAATTTTTGTAGATCATTATACTAAGTACACTTAGCTTTACTTGCTCAAATTAAAATCCTGAAGTCCCACTCATCTTTACTCGTTTTAAAAACTTAGTGGAAAATTATTTTCACACAAAAATTCTCACTCTATACACCGATGGTGGCACCGAATACAATGGTGTTCACACTATTGCTCTTAACCTTGGCATTCAACATATGACCTCACCACCATATACACCCGAAATTTTTGGAACAGCTGAACGGCGTCACCGCCATATTGTTGAAACTGGTCTTACTCTTCTTCATCAAGCTTCTCTCCCCCTCTCATTCTGGCCTTACAGCGTTTCTTACTGCCATATATCTTATTAATCGTCTTCCAACTCCTATTCTTTCACATATCTCTCCCTTTGAAAAATAATTCTCTATCTCTCCAAATTACACCAAATTGCGTATCTTTGGATGCCTTTGTTATCCTTGGCTGAAACCATACACCACGCACAAACTACAACCAAAATCAAAACCTTGCATTTTTTTTGGCTACTCTATTGCTCATAATGCTTACAAATGTTTTGACCCTGACACTGCCAAATTCTTCAATTCTCGTCATGTACTTTTTGTCGAGGAGACATTTCCTTGGTATCATAAATCAAGGAACTTCCTTTTCCTTGACTGAGTTTGTGTTGAATCGCTGGTATCTTGACTCATCTACCTCCACACCACCTTCCTATCCACAAACATCCGGCATCTTGGGAGCATGTCCATCTTCTGTAGAATCTCCCATCGCTTACCTCAACTCTCCACCGAAGTTCGCGTCTAAGACCATATGTGTCCAACACTCATGGATTGACTCGTTCATTCCCTTCCAGTCCATCACCCTCTAGTAACTCTCGGGATAGTGCACACCACTCTTCGACATCTCCCACTCTGACTGGTGCAAGTGCGTCACCTTTGCCGGATCGCTCCATGACTACATCCTCAGATCAGGTAACTACCCCTATCCCTGTTTCTTCACCTTCATCCTTTTTTCCTCCCTCAACATCACAGTCACTTTCCTTTACAAACCCAAACTCCACCACTCCCACGACCTGTCGTTTAGACACCATTATTTCCACTCACCCAACACACGACTTGTCATCTCATTCCCTCAAATTACCTGCCGACCCACCGATCTCCACTCTCCAACCCTCTCATCGTATGGTTACTCGATCCCACAACAATATTGTCAAACCCAACACCACTCTTTCTGATTATCACCTCTACATGACATTATGTCGTTCTACTCTTGATACCACGGAACCCACCACATTTCGTCAAGCCCAAAAACAACCAAAATGGCGTCAAGCCATGATTGTCGAATTTGATGCCTTAACTCATAACCACACATGGGACCTAGTTCCCTCTCATCCCTCACAAAACATTATTGGTTGTAAGTGGGTTTACAGGATAAAGAGGCACGCCGATGGGTCTATCGAACGTTTCAAGGCGCGTTTAGTTGCAAAAGGATTTCATCAACTGCCTGGCATTGATTTTCAATCCACGTTCAGTCCCGTGGTCAAACCTACCACTGTTCGTATTATTCTTACACTAGCACTTCACTCTGGATGGCCCATTCGTCAGTTGGATATCAATAATGCTTTTCTTCAAGGCCACTTGGAGGATGATGTGTATATGGCTCAGCCACAGGGGTTTATTCACACTGCTTATCCCACTCATGTTTGTAAATTACGGAAAGCTATATATGGTCTTCGTCAAGCACCCCGCGCCTGGTATAATGAGCTCCGTTCCTTTCTTCTTGCTCAAGGATTCAGTAATTCCAGGTCTGACACATCTCTTTTTATTTTCTCTCATCATGGATTAACTCTTTATTTGCTAGTCTATGTTGACGACATCATTATCACCGGGACTTCTCTTCCCTTGGTCAACCAATTCATTCATCGTCTTGCTGCACGCTTTTCTCTTAAAGATTTGGGTTCTCTTCATTACTTTCTCGGTGTTGAAGCTACTTCCACTTCTTTTGGGCTTCTTCTCATTCAGAAAAAGTATATTCATGATCTTTTGGTCAACAACAATATGCAAGACTGCAAGCCAGTCTCTACACCTTTATCGGCCACCGAATCTCTCTGCCTTAATGATGGTAGCCCTTCTGTTGAAGCTCGACCTTTTCGGAAGATTGTCGGTGCTATGCAATACCTCTCCCTCACTCGGCCAGATATCTCATTTGCTGTCAACAAATTGTCTCAATTCATGCATCAACCTACTGAGCAACATTGGCGTGCAATGAAACGAGTCCTTCGTTATCTGTCTGGCACCATCTTACATGGTCTTTTTCTCCACCGTCACACTCCTCTTCAGCTCCATGCCTTTGTTGACGCAGATTGGGCGGGTGATCCTGACAATCGCTCCTCTACCTCTGCCTATGTAATCTTTCTAGGTGCAAATCCTATTAGTTGGAGCTCTAAGAAGCAACCCACTATTGCTTGCTCTTCCACCGAAGCTGAGTATCGTGCTGTTGCCTCCACTGCTGCTAAAATTAATTGGATTCAAAATTTACTCAGTGAGCTGCGTCTTAGCTCTTCGATCACGCCTACAATCTATTGTGACAATTTGGGTGCCACTTATCTTGCTGCAAATCCTGTCTTTCATTCTCGCATCAAACATTTGGCAATTGACTATTATTTTGTTCGTGATCAAGTTCTTAAGCGTCTGCTTCGTGTTAGTCACGTACCCTCTTCTGATCAACTTGCAGATTCACTTACCAAACCGTTGAATCGAAGACTTTTTGAAGCACATCGGGCCAAGATTGGAGTCCATTCTGGTACCCCAATCTTGCGGGGGCATATTAGGCAAGTGACAGATAAGCCTACGGTAGAGCAAGAATCATTGCCAAATTCTTAGGGTCAATATTATATTTATAGGATAGCTTGATTATGGGATATTGTTTGTACTTACAATTATTCTATTTCCTAATTTATACTCATGTAATCAGTATATATATATTGTACATATCGAATACAAAAACAGTGAGCCAATTAACCTCTTCACTATCTGTTCCTATAAAATACACTTCAGTTTAAGGATTAAAGATTTGTTTAGTATAATTTTTCAATTAAATTTTCTGATAAACTTTTTATAATTATGAAAATTTTAATAAATATTTATTAATTATTTAGTTGTTAAAAATAAATTTTAACAAAAATTATATAATTATCTTAATAGAAAAAATTTTAAAATTATACTATTTAAACAGTAATATAAAAATTTTAAATTAAAATAAAAATATTTTAATCTTTTAAAAAAATTTAACAAACTTTAAAATTAAAAATAACTCAAAATTTGGCGGTATTTCAATTAATTTTTTTTATTTTTAAAATTCTTTCAATATCAATTTAAAAAAATTTAACATTAAAAAAATTATCTTAACTTATAAAAAAAATTAAATTAAACAAAAATTTTACCATTAAAAAAATCGTTTCGGCTAATTAAAAGTCAAGCCAAACCAAACCGTCGCGTAAATAGATGGATATATTTGAAACAGAGGGTTAAGTTTTGGAACCTTCTTTCTCTCTGGTATCAGCCTCTTCCTCAGATGAAGATGATGATGATACCCATTCCCCAAAGTTCGTAGTCTGCCTTTCAGTTGAAGCCACTTTGTTCAATGCACTCCTTATAGCTTCGGCATGCGCAGTGTAACTAATAGAATCAGCAGCAAAATCCAATCCTGGGGAAGAACAACCTATTAGAGAATCAACAACATATGATCTCATTAAATTAATCAATCTGTTTTGCAAAATTCAGAAGCAGAGACAACTCAGTTACATATCGATCGTTACCATCTTTCTCAATCAGTGGGTGGTATGGTGTTTTGGGTTCATCTATCTTTTTCCTCACAGGTTTATTTGCCTCAATTTCCTCAAGATTTGCTTCATTCCAACTCACACGTTTCCTGTATCCCAAATGATGAAATTTATAGTAAGAACGGTTTTGATTGATCAACAAAGAGAGTGAATAAATAAAGGAACATGTTTAAACTACTTGAACATCTTCATGTTGTGGGCGCCCAGAACATGCCAAGAATGCCTCAAGTAGAAACGATTTTGGCTGAAAGAGATCGAGGAACCAGAAGAAATTAAGAAACCAACAACAAAGAAAATCAAATCATCAGCCGTAGCATTAATCTCAAAACGAAAGACGAAATATTTTATACCTCGAAGGAGGAGCTAGCTAGGTAGCTGCTGATCAGGGAAATCAAAAGCCCTGTAAATCCTGTTTGGAAATGAAATGGTTAGAACAAGTAATTAACTGGGACCGTATAATGTATGTATATATATACATAAAAGTGCGTCTGTCTGCTTTAGCAGATGGTTTAATTTGCCTTTATTCCTTTTCTTCTTGCAAAGGGAAACGAAACGACTGCGTATAAGACTGCTTTCAAGATGTCCGGAAACTTCGAATCAGGAGAGAAGATGCCATGCACGTTTAGTTGCTTCCCCTTTCAATATGCTTTCGATTTCTTTTTCTTCTCTGTTTTCGAATACGGTCTCGATAAAATTACGTTATAAATTAAATATACTGGCTTTGGCCATTAAAATTTTATGGGACAGACTAATAAATGAAATAATGTAAACATCAGTTTTATTTATTAGAGAAATTTACAAAATTATCTAAATTAATAAAAAGAATTTAAAAAATATTTTAATGTTAAAATTATTAAAAAAATAAATAATTAGACAATTTTACTATTTTTATTAAATAACCTCAATCTCCTTAATTATATTTTCAATTACACTCTAATTCATGGAGGTGACCAATGGCAACGAGTACTTACAAAAGAACAGATAGAGTAGGGAACGAGAATCTCCCCCACATAATGGTGCTTATCTTTTTCAGGAACTTGTTGCCGCCATTTTGTATTCCATAGGAGATTGAGGATACTTAACCTGGAAGAGTAAAATCGTCCAACTTTCTATTTTTTTGAATAATTTTAAAATTAAAAGTTAAGTATTGAATATTTTTGAAATTTACTTTTCAGTTTGGACAGTGTAGTAAATTTACCTTTATATCATTATTTTTTTAATATTAAATTATAGTTTGTAGGAAAATAAAGTAATTGTTGTCTATCATAAGTTTTTTTTTTCAGAAAAATCAGCGGATAGCCGGGTTCACAAAATTGAAAACCCTGCGTAAAACGATGCGTTTCACTTGTGACGAACAGGGATGTGAATATCTGTAAGAACCGACGTCGTTTTATCTTTTGCATATCTATTTCTTTCTTTATTTGCCGGAGCTACTAATTCATCCATTCCATTCCACTTCAATTCCTTTCATCGCACGAGCCAACAAACAAAGCAATCACCCAAGTCTGGTTCGTTTGTTATCTCTCTTATCAATGTATAGATAAGATCTTTTCCCGAATTGTGAGATGTCACTCCATTTACTTGTAGTTCTTTTATTTGTTGATGCTATGGCCCTCCAACTGTTTGAAAAAATGCCTCAACAAAAATGAAAATGCTCTTATCTTCTTATAATTTTGTAAGAGATAATAACAATAATCAAATAATTTAAACCATTTCTGCAAAGGTGTTTATGCTTTGTCCACTTTATGAACGTTAGGAGTTGATTCCCTGTATCGGGTTAATGATTTTTTGAAGAAAAATTTTTGTTGAGGAAGCTGCTGAAAATTTTTATTGCACCATGAACATTATATGAATAGGCTTTACTGCATTTACGGTGGACGAAAGGAGTTAAATTCTGTAATCAACGGGCATATAACTTGCTGAACATTTTTTCTTTTTTACATTTTGCATTCGTAGAAGCTCCTTGAATGTTTCCGTCACTCCGATGCTGACTATTTTTTTACTTGTTTTTATGCATTTAAATTGCAGCTTGAGGGAAATAATGCGCATTATGTTTCTGTCGCTTTTCATTTGTTACTGATTTTAACGTTATACTGGAGTGGGGTATTATTGTAAAGGGGTTTTATAATTATTAGTGCAAGAAACTTCACCGAAAGATGCCGTCACTAGTGTCAACTCGATTGCTCCTCCTTGTGGGGGATTCATTACCCCTTCGCAAGTTATCATGTGTTTCTAGGGTGGCTTGGTGCCACAGTAGTGTACAGCTTCCTTAGTCAAGCTAGTTGTCATCGGCAACCTCTTACCCTTGCAAGCCTTGGATTCAAGAGTGAGCTTGAGACAATGAACAAAAATAAAGTGAACTATCTTGAGAATCAGAGTCGTGCTATTGAAGTCCCCACTACTAAACTGAAAGCAGTTAGAAGAAATGAGATCAAAGCTGTTAGGTCAAAAAAATCACTTGAGATAGAATCAGCACCTTTTGCAGCTAGCTCATTTTCAGAGCTTGGGCTCCCACCTTTATTGTTAGACAGGCTTGAGAGGGAAGGTTTCAAGCTTCCAACTGATGTACAGTCTGTGGCAATTCCTACAATTCTCAAAAATCATGATGTTGTGATTCAATCCTACACTGGTTCGGGAAAGACTTTGGCGTATCTCCTTCCCATACTGTCTGAAGTAGGCCCACTGAAGAATAAATCTTCCACTGGTGATGGTGAATCTGGGAAGACGGATATTGAAGCAGTAATTGTGGCTCCTTCTAGAGAGCTAGGAATGCAAATTGTGAGGGAGATTGAGAAGCTGTTAGGACCTTCAGACAAGAAAGTGGTTCAGCAACTTGTGGGAGGTGCAAACCGATCAAGGCAGGAAGAAGCTCTGAAGAAAAACAAGCCAGCAATTATTGTTGGGACCCCTGGCCGTATTGCAGAGATTAGTGCAGCTGGGAAGCTTCACACCCATGGTTGCCGTTTCCTGGTCTTGGATGAAATTGATGAGCTCCTTTCTTTTAATTTCCGGGAATCCATGCACCGGATATTGGAACATGTAGGGAGGAGATCAGGTGCAAACCCACATGAAGCAAAAAGCTCGCTTGCCAGGACGTCTGAACGTCAGACTATTATGGTCTCTGCGACAGTGCCATTTTCAGTGATAAGAGCAGCTAGGAGCTGGGGAAATGACCCACTCCTTGTTCAAGCAAAAAGAGTTGTCCCACTTGAATCTGTTCCTTCCTCTGGACCAGTAAATTTGTCTGGGCCAATTTCTAGTTCAAGCTCAAACACAAATCAGCCAGTTGAACTGACATTACCTCCTGCATTGAGACACTACTTTTGTGTTACAAAGTTGCAACATAAGGTTGATACATTGAGAAGGTGTGTTCATGCACTTGATGCCAAGTCTGTGATAGTCTTTATGAACCACTCAAAGCAGCTAAAAGATGCTGTGTTCAAGCTAGAAGCTCGAGGGATAAAAGCAGCTGAACTGCATGGGGATCTTGGCAAGCTTGCTAGATCAACAACTTTGAAAAAATTTAAGAATGGAGAGCTAAGAGTTCTGGTGACAAATGAACTCTCAGCAAGGGGTTTGGATGTGGCTGAGTGTGACCTGGTGGTAAATTTAGACTTACCTACAGATTCAATTCACTATGCACATCGAGCTGGTCGAACAGGTCGGCTCGGCAGGAAGGGCACTGTGGTAACCATATGTGAGGAGCCAGAAGTATTTGTTGTAAAGAAGCTGCAAAAGCGGCTTGGGATTCCTATTAGGACTTGTGAGTTCACAGAGGGCAAGCTTGTTGTAAGCGAAAAAGAAGAAGAGAAGACTTTAGAAGCTGTCAGGTGATGCTTTTTTTTTTTCTTTCCCATAGCATGTCTGTTGAACTGATGGAGTTCCCTGGTTAAATCTGCCTCTCACAAGATATGTTAAATTAACATGTTAGAATATCTCTTTATCAGTTAGTGATTGTAATGGTTAAACATTTATTGAATGTATGTCTTTATAAGTTTGAAATTCCATTAAGGTAAGGAATAACACTTATGTAGCTTGAAATATCATTACAGTAATTTTGTCTTGCTGTCATGAGGGCTTATAATAATTTTACATATTTATGGAATATCAACATCTGCTATTACTTATTATGTATGTCTTTATAAGTTTGAAATTCCATTACGGTAAGGAATAACACTAGCTTGAAATATCATTACAGTAATTTTGTCTTGCTGTTATGAGGGCTTATAATAATTTTAACATATTTATGGAATATCAACATCTGCTATTGCTCCGGCTCCCTTGGCAGCCGAACTTGATATTTGATCAGAATTAAATGGATCCTTTATGGGATGAGGATGCACATAGGACACCATTCGAAGTTGTTTCAGATCCAACATTGTATCTTACTGAAGACACATTGCAAGAGATTTCTGTAGAGGGAACATTTTTACATTCTTCCTTTCATATTATTATCTCTGAACAGAAAGACGTGGATTTACAGAAGCAAGCAACATGAAGTATCACCAGATGATTCTCTTGCAAAGTTTATAGCCTGATATAAGAGTACAAGTTACGAAGATGAGAAAAGTTAAGAAGGACATGGTGGTGGAGATGATGGCTGCCCTCCAGATGGATGATGCTGTCTGTTGAATGTCTTGAATGACTGGTATTGCCACTGAAGAAGATGAAATAAGAAGGTAAACCACCAACTGTCACAAGGTGAAGTTAGTAACCAATTAGCCTTTTCCAAAGAAGTTAAAAACTTCAGAAAGAAAGGAAAGGTAACTGAGTGTTGTATCCAATCCACCCACCTGATCTAGGATGAAGCTTATGTAGTCAGAAGTCATGTCTGATATTAGAATGCCTCTGTGGGCAATGTCACAAATACCTTTAGACAGCTGGGAAAATGAGTATACACAGGCCAAAATGTTTACTATGAAGCAGTACCTAAGTATACGAACATCATGAAGATAAATCTCATTAAGAAACAGCTAAAATTCCTTTATACCATAGATAAATTTAAAACCAAAATAGGTATGCTTACAGAAACTCTGGATATGCAGTGAAGCTAGAAGAAGGTTGTTGGGCCACCTTTCTTTGTTGAGCCAGAGCCAACCACTGAGAGTGAGAGAGCAGAGACAAAGGAGAAGAGAAGCCCCAAAAACCTAAGAACAAGATTAGGAAAATGAATGGAAGGTCTAGAGCTCAACCTTGTAGAGGCAACCGAAAAAGAGAAAGGTGATGGAGTTGGAAACGGTTGTTGAGTTAAATAAGTAGCTGCTGCTGCCTCTGGCACAGGCGATACACTGGCCACCACGGCAGGGGAAGCACTTCCCATTGCCTTACAACTACAACCAATCACCAACACATCTTCTTTCATTTTCCTTGATGAAATTGGAGCGCTCTCTAGAGCAATTTGGTTTTCTTTTTTAAACTAGTGGTTTACAATAACAATAAATATAATGAGTTGGTAACATTTACGTAGTTTCAAGGAAATTGTCTTGCTAGTCTTTTGTTAATGCTAAGTAATTTGACACTACAATTTCCTCTGTGTCTGGTGGTTAAGCTTTCATAAGCAGATAAGGAGGGAGAAGATTTGTATCTTGCTGACGGCAACTATTTTTGTAGAGGAAAATAAAAAGAATAAACTATCTTATTTTATTTTTTCAAAGATGTTAGCAATGGAAATAGACATTTCAACTTTCGTTCAGTCAAATGCAGGCTTAATTTTCCAGAACCTGAAATAATAAAAAATTAGAGACTTTTTCATTGAAAGCAACAATAACGTAATCAACAACAATAAAATTTTGTATAGACTATTTGGGTAGGTCATCTTCCTCAATCCAACAAAACACATGAAGCCATTTGCTTCTGATTAACATTTTATTACGTCCATGGAACTACAAGCTGGTTTTTCCACAATTTTGTAAATTGGAAGCTTAAATAATTTGTAAATTTAAAACAACGTAGTGCACATAAGTCCAAAGAAAAAAAGAAAGAAAATGACTAGTCAATATTAAGTGTATTTCCTAATTTGTCAAAGAGTTTTTACTGTAGATGTAGATATAAAGGTTCTGTTTTGAACCTAAGTAGTTATTGTAACTAATATCTTTTATTTTCTTTCTCACAACATATATAATTCAAGCCTTTTTTGACTGGTATCCCGTCCGATTCTTCTTCGCCCAGTTCCATTGATCCCGGCACATCTCCTGTATACCATACTTTGGCCTGTAAAATGGATTGTACAAATAAAAACTAGCCGTGAATGACATAAAGAAAACCTGGTACAACTTATGAGAGAGTGAGGATTAATGACTTACTTCCAACCAAGTTCTTTCTTGGCTTTTTCTGTGCTAGCCCAAACAGCTGTTGCATCGCCCAGCCTTCTGGGGCAAAATTTGATAGGGATTTTCTGCATTTTTTGAATAGAAAAGCATGGTGTGAGCAAATGAATGTGTGAAGGAGAGAGGAAGACTGCTTAGAAAAGGTGTTGAGAAGAAAATCACCTTGCCGCAAGCCTTTTCAAAGGCAGCAACCATTTCGAGAACAGAGGTGCCCTGACCCGTCCCCAAGTTATAGGCAACACAACCTATTACAAGATAAGTGATTCAAATACATGAATTCAAAGCAAGATTGTTATAAAAATCAGAGAGGAACAATATATGATCAGCTCCAAGATTTGCCTAAAGTATGAACAATATATAATCACCTATGTTTTCTTTTGCAAAGAGCTTCTTAAGAGCAGCAATATGACCATCTGCCAAGTCCACAACATGAATGTAGTCTCGGACCTTCTCAGTAAAACATCTAGCAGTTAACAAAAGATTCATCCGAAACACAAGTACTTGAAATAGAACTATATATACAATACAGATAACTAATGTTACCTACCGCAGTACCATCCTTTGTTGGATAATCATTACCATATACATTAAGCTCCGGAAATCGGCCAACAGCTACTTGTTGTATGTAGGGCATGAGATTGTTTGGGATGCCCTTTGGATCTTCTCCAAGTCTACCGCTTTCATGAGCCCCAACAGGATTGAAGTACCTCAATAAAATGATTTTCCATCCTGGGTCTGACTTGTGAATATCAGAAGCCATTTGTTCGCACCAAAGCTATTAAGATGAAAAGACGTGTAAGAGGAAAGGCATTACACTATTTTGATGTGAACCTGAAACAAGCTATTCCAACAACATAAGGTTTAAATACCTTAGTCCGTCCGTAAGGATTCATTGCATTTAACTGAAAATCTTCAACACAAGGAACTTTTTCGGGTTGTCCATAGACAGTTGCAGAAGATGAAAATACCAACTATTGGGGGAGAAAAAGAAATCATATTCCTCTGGTTATTATTGGGAAAAAAAATGAGATTTTATTCTTAGAATATAAGAGAAAATGAAACCGATGTCTGTTTTACAATCAGCATAACAATCAAAATTCAATCTCTACCCACTTGAGCAAGACCAAAAGTACAGAAAACAGAAGACAAGAATGTTAAAAGACGAGCAATTTTTGAAGCTGCAAATCAATTGTCCAAGTTTAAAGTCTTCTTTAAGAGAATGATAAACACTCAAAACTGCTGTCACTAATGTGCAAAATAGGAAAAGCAATAAATTATGTGCAGAAACAATTATTATAATCAGGAAAATATGGAACTTAAATTTATGCTTCATATATACATATGTGACTAAAGAAAGCTAACCTTCTTGCAGTTATATTTAGCCATGGCTTCATATAGATTGATAGTGCCAACCAAATTATTGTTAAAATATCTGAAAGGATGTTGAACACTTTCACCAACAGCCTTAAGGGCAGCAAAATGGATCACAGCATCAAATCTGTCAAAAGAAATGTGATTTCATTTCATTTCATTTCTAAAACAATGTTGGCAACGAAAAGGAGAAAGTACATTCACATACTTGTGCTTAGAGAAAATCATCTCCAAATCATCCTTGTTCCTAAGGTCACCCTGCAACAAAAGGAATTAAAAATTCACAAAACCCTAAAGAAAGATCTCTGAAATGGGAAAGGTAACGGAGGGATTGAAGGATGTAATACCAAATGGAAATCAAGATTCCCAGCAAGCTTAGGACCCACCAACTCCTTCACTCTGTGAAGAGCTTCAGATACAGAATTATGAAGATTGTCAATAATTGTAACCTTAAAACCATTCTGTAGAAGCTGCAGTACAGTGTGTGTTCCAATGAACCCAGCTCCTCCAGTCACCAGTATTTTCAGCTCTGAAGACGCCATTGTCAAAAGAAAACACACAGCTTGAGAGAGACCGCTGCCTTTGTTAAACCCAAAAGGAGAAAAGACAAGATAATATAAATAGAAAAATTAAAAATTAAAAAAAGAGTGACGTGTTTGAGAAAACCAAGGAGACAGTTGTGTTTTCGAAGAGGATAAGAATTATGATGATGTAAGATAGAGATAGAAAAAGAAAAGAATAATTCAATTTGTTATGTTTGTTTGCGGTTTATTCGCGCGCTTTTTTGTAAACCTTTTAGTAAAAACTGAAATGGGAATGAAAGGGCAGGCTTATCTTGATGGGGTTATTTGATAATTACTGGCCGCCATTAACACAACATTTTCTCCATTAATTCTTCCATCGGTGAACGTGGAGACTACTAGTGTATCTTGACCAACTCGATCAACTAGGATAATATTAATGCCCACCTCATTAATACCATACATATTCATCCTTATCTTAATTATTCTTTTATTTAAAAAATATTATTTTTTATTATTGATTACATCCAATTAGGGATATGATATGAAAATTTTAATAATTTTTTATTTATTATGAAATTGAAGTAAATTCCATTTAAATAAGGAAGCAGATTTCTGAAAGCAATATCAAACTTGTATCGATCTCTTTAACTTATTTCAGAATATTTTTCGTAATTTACATAGTTTTATGTAACGTTAATTATATAATATACTTTTGTTTATTATATTGGTAATGGAAAGCATGAGATACATAAATAAAATAAAGTAATGATCACATGTGATGTGCGTTTGGCTAGATTTGAAATTCGGTGCAATATTCTTTTTTCTTTTTTTAATATTATCTCTTTATTTTTAAAATTAAAAAATTAAATATATATATATATACATAATTATAATATGATTACTAGAAAATGAGATAAATTTTTTTTTATTGATATAATAATTAATTCTAATAATTTTAAAAATATATTAAAAAAAAAGATAATATGGTATATTTACATAGTTTGAACACTGATCCCTCTACCAGTAAAAGGACGTATTGTTATTTGTTTCCGTTACAATGATAGCACATAATAGCCATTATCATTATTCTATTTTTGGAATTCTTTTGTCATTTATTTATCAAAACTAATATTTTTATTACTAGATAAAAAAAAATTTAGACTCCAATGTGATGCTGATTGTGGTAGTTTTTGTTGATGCTAATAAAGTATTTATAAATTAAATAAAAATTATACAGAAATAAATAATTTTATTTTTTAGTTGTAATCTATTATTATACTGTAAAGAACTAAATAATAGTAGTATTATTATATTTGTTTTATTGAGGTCTGCTAAATAAATATATTGTATTTATTTTCGCTACACTAGTACAAAAGTCAATAGTAATTTAATTTAATTAGATAATGTTGAAACCGTTAGAACTAATAATAAAATAGGGTGAATCTTAGAAATGAAACGGCGTTGTACTTATAAATTAATTAGATACAAATATTTTGAAGAATAAATTTAATAAAATTATTCGGACCTTTTAGGGAGTAAAAGAAAAAAAAAAACTATTTTAAAATTCTCATTAATTTTGAAAACAAATGTATTTAATCATTTAAAATAGTTAAATTCAACAAATAACAACTTTGCTTTGAGATTGTGGTACTTCATATGTAATTTTTTAAAAAATAATGATAACGCTAACTTCAATAGAACCTATTTATCTTTTCTATTAATATTATAATTTAGTGTGTATAGTTTTGGTGTCGAAATTTCTAGAGTACTGCTAAGCATAGAAATTGCCACATAAATTTTATATATACGAAATAATTTATTATTATTATTAAAAAAATTACGTAAAGTACACGACAATAATATAATTTTATCATTTTAATTGTTAAGAAATTGATTCTATATTTTTTAATCATATAATGTATAATGTTGGCCTTTATATAAGCTTTACAAGGCAATACAAAAAAGAAACAAATATTGTATAATTATTTACCATATTATAAAAAGAAATCAAAATAAAAGAGGGAAAAGAAATTATAGTAAACAAGGAAAATGTAATAATATTGATTAACAAAATTAAGGAAACAAATCAGCCTTAATTTCATTAATCAATAATTATTAACAGCCCCCCTCCCCTCAAACTCAAGATGGCCTGAGTAGAATAATTATTAATAGTCCCCCCCTAAAACTCAAGAAAACTGAGTATAAGTGATTTTAAATTTGAATACCAAATTATGAAAATGACCTCAATGATGACTTTAGGTAAACAAATCTGTTGGATGATTCAAAAAGGAGATCGAACAAAGAAATGACAGTCAATTTCAATATATTTGGTGCTCTCATGGATGACATTATTGTAAGCAATCTAAATAGCACTGCTATTATCATAGGTAAGAGGAGTGAGACCAAAATGAGAAACACCCATATCACTGAGAAGCCAACGAAACCAAATAATCTCTTTAGTAGTATTGGCAAGGGCACAGTATTCTGCCTCCGTGCTAGATCTTGCAACAACAGTCTGCTTCTTACAACGCCAATAAATAAGAGAATTACCTAGAAAAACATATAAATCATTGGTAGAGTGTTGATCAATAGGATCACCAGCTGAGTCTGCATCAGAAAAGATACATAACTCTAGAGACGAATGAGCAAATAAATAAAGCCCATGAAAGAGAGTGCCCTTTATGTAACGAAGAATGTGAAGAACAGCTACGTAATGAGGAGAGCGAGGAGCAGACATACACTAATTCACAATATGAACAGCATGGGAGACGTCAGGTTGAGTAACCGTGAGGTAAACTAAACTACCAACCAGCTGGCGATAAAGAATGGCCTCTTCAAGTGGAACTCCGTGAAGGGGTGTAAGTTTGGCATTGGGCTATAACGGAGTAGAGGTAATTTTACTGTCAGTCAAACCAGCTCTAGCAAGGAGATCTGAGGCATATTTCGCCTAAGAAAGATAATAACTATTAGTGTTAGAAAGTACCTCTAAACTAAGAAAGTAATTAAGGTGGTCAAGATCTTTCATCTCAAAGTATTGCTGAAGTGAGATCTTTAGAGTAGATATCCTATCAATATCATCACCTGTAATGATCATATCATCTATATAAAATAAGAGAAGAATACAACCATGATCTGTGTTGCGAATAAAGAGAGCTGTATTATAAGAGTTGGAACAAAAATCAAGTTGCTGAATGACAGTGCTAAACTTGGCAAACCAAGCTCAAAGAGCTTGTTTGAGACCATACAAGGCACAACGAAATTTGCAAACTTGTGTGATGGATGGACATATCTAAAAGGAGGCTTCATATAAACATTTTCAATAAAATCACCATTGAGAAAGACATTTTTAACATTCATTTGAGATAATGTCCATCGATATACTGTTGCCACTACCAAAAGGCTTCGTACAAATGTCATATGAGTAATTGGGGCATAGGTTTCTTCACAGTCAATGCCATACTCTTGATTGAATCCCTTAGTAATTACTCTAGCTTTGTACAGTTCAATAGAGCCATCAGCTTTAGTTTTGATTTTGTATACTCATTTACAGCCGATTGCTGATTTCTGAGAGGGAAGCTAAACTAGGTCCCATGTATGTGATTTTTCAAGAGCTTGTAGTTATTCTGTCATTGCTTGCTGCCAAACAGGATCAGAATTGGCCTCAGAATAGGATTGAGGCTCATACAAGGAAAGAGTAGTAGAAAACAATGATAATCTCGAAGTCGAATAGGAAGTTTCCTTACCCGATTAGATTGACGAGGGATAAAAGCAAGATCATAAGAGGTAGATGAAGTGCCAATTGAAGAGTCTGATGTAGACTTGGAAGGCAAAGTCGTCGTTTAAGGAGCAACCAAGAGTTCAGTGGACATATCTGCTAAGGATTTGTCAAAATTACCTGCATCAGTGTGATCCAGAAATAAATCTATAAACTCGAGAGTAAAGAAGGGAGTAAAGTTAGACTTGGAACAAAAACTAAAAATAGTGGAGAACATCTTGTGTTCACAGAAGACTACATGTCTAGATATACAGAGTCGATTAGATACAGGATCCTAATACCTATAACCTTTGTGTCCAATGCCATATCCCAGAAAACAACATAAACGACTGAGGTTCTAATTTGGTATGCTCATGAGGTTGAAAAGGACAAAACAAATACAACCAAAGACTTGAAAAAGACTATAATTAGGAGGAGTCTCATACAGTCGCTCATAAGAAGATTAATTACCAATGATTGGGGAAGGAAGACGATTGATAATGTAAGTAGTAATAAGAGCAGCTTCCCCCCAAAAACATTCTGGACAGAAGGTAGAGATGAGAAGTGCACAAACAGTTTTAAGGATATGTCTCTGTTTTCGTTCAGCCAAACCAATTTTTTGGGATGTGCGAGGACATAAGCAATGATAAAGAGTCTCATTGGTTTGCAAAAGGTTTAAAAACTCATAATCCCTATATTTTATAGCATTACCAGTGCAAATATCTTTAATGGAACAAGAAAATTGTGTCTGAATCATTTTAAGAAAATCACAATAGATTTTAGATAACTCTGATCTATGCTTCATAAGATATATCCAAGTATAACGTGAATAATTATCAATAAAAATGACAAAATACTTAGAACCTCCTATAGTGGCTTTAGGGGAAGGCCCCCAAATATCAGAATGGATGAGATCAAATGAAGGAATAGAAATAGAATCACCATTATTAAAAGGTAAAACAATACATTTTGCTAATTGACAAAAGACACAATCAATTCGATCATGGGATATAGTACCCAGAATACCGTTAGAAACTAGCGAACGGAGACGACCAGTAATATATGCCCTAGTCGGGAGTGCCAGAGACTCAAGAAAGAGATAAAAGTTGTGGAGGCAACAGACAAAGGAACAAAATGATGTGTAGATGGCAGATGAAGATTGATGAGCTTGAACAGACGTTCAACTTTACGGCCTATCCCAAGCATCTGACCCGTCTTCAGACCTTGCACATGACAACTAAAAGTAATAAAAAGAACATAAAGACCAAGATCACATTATTGATCAACAAATAAAAGATTGAAAGTGAGACGGGGGAATCAAGAAAGTGTAAGATAAAGAAAGATTAGATAAAGTGATTTCACCTAAGTGACTGACATGCACAGTAGATCCATTCGCAATTCGAATGGCAGGAAAATGTTAGACAAGATATTTAGAAGAGAAAAAAGTAGAGTCTATAATCATATGATTACAGCACGCAGAATCAAAGTATTAGGAAGATGTACCTGAGGGAACTAAGGAAGTTGAAATGGGAGGATTACCAAATTTTTGCAAAAGTTATTAAAGGAGAGATGTGAGATCATTGGTGGTAAGAGATGTAGGACAGTCATTGGGGCTAGTAACAACAGTAGCAAACAGTGATGAAGGATGCTTCTGTCTTCCTTTATTTAGACAGTATTGTGCAAAGTGCTGAGGACCAACTTTGCAAAAAACTTTGCATCTCCTGATGGGACGATTGAGAACCCAATGACTAGTCCTATGACAATAGTTATAGCTTACTGTAGAGGTAGGTTGAAAAGCTAAAAGTTATGGCCAGAGCAATGTTAGGGCAAGGTAGTTGTAGAGGAGCAAGCTGAGTTTCTTCAGAGACAAACATATCAATAGCTTCATCAAGAATAGATAAAGGTTTTTGGTGTAAAAGGAAAGCTCTAGTAGCTTCAAATGTATCTCGTAAGGCCATACGAAACATCATTAACTATTGCTGGTCCTTATAAGTGGCAAATCTCATTGCATCCTCAGAGGTTGTCCACTTACATTCTGAAAGTGATAACTAGTACTACAGAAACTACATATATGAGTGAAAGTTAGAGATAGACTGGTCGGGCTCTTGGCGTATCTAATAAAGCTTGCATAGAATCTAATACTAGTGTAACAAATTAGTGGCAGTATACCAATGAGCAAGAAAGGCTCATAATGCTTTAGCTATCGTAAATCTCTTATATTGTAGATGGATATAAGGGATAGAAGTATTACGAAACCACATAATAATTTAGTGATTTTTGCTGTCACATTCTTCCAAATGGTCAGTGAACTTTTCATTAGTGTCATCATTAATTTTGATAAGTTTGGGGATGTGACCAGTAACATATTGCCAAAGATGACGTCCCTTGAAGAAACTAGACATCGCTTAAGCCCATAAAATATAATTATGCTCATCCAATTGAATATGAATAGGATGAGAAACATCAAATCTATACATGGTTGAAGATTTTCGGAGACCGAAAAAGTGGCCAAGTCACAAAGACAAAAAGGAGACGTCACTGAAATAGAAGGGATCGACAATGACAGTTAAGTCGTCGAAACACGGCTAAATCGGAGAATTGTATGAGCTGTTCGGATTTGGGGTTCACCACCACTAGCGCAGTAATAGTGGCCACAGGAAGGATGTCCGAGCACTCCTGGATCAAATGGTGGCAGCGGTGAGGCAAAACGCACCGATGATCAGCGGGAGCAAGAGTGGACAGAGGCAGGTTTGACTAAGATTTGACCGCGAAGATAGGTGGCCAAAAAATGGAATCGAAGACCACGAGAAGATCGACAGAACCAGGGAAGCGTTGTCTTTACGGCGGTGAAGGGTAGCGCGTGGAAGGTAACGAACACCACAAATGTACTAGTTAGCGATTTTTAAAGCTATAGATACCGGCGGTGCTGTAAATAGGCCTCAGGTCGGGGTGGTGTGTGAAACTCACGAGCGGTCGAGGATGGTGGCACGTGGGGTATATGGGTAACTAAGACAAGCGGCTAGCTCGGCACTCAGCGGCCAGTGCCGAGAAACAAAATGCAAAAGTTAGAATTTGAGAGAAAACTGAAGTTAGGACCGGAGAGAAAGCTGAAACCAACAGGAACCAAATTTGGCTCTGATACCATGGTTAAGAAATTAATTCTAAATTTCTTGAATAATACTATGTATAATGGTGGCCTTTATATAGGTTTTACAAGGTAATAAAAAAAGAAAATAAATATTGTATAATTATGTACAATATTATGGAAAGAAATCAAAATAAAAAAAAGGAAAAGAAATCATAATAAAGAAGAAAAATGTAATAATATTGATTAACAAAATCAAGAAAACAAATCAGCCTTAATTTCATTAATCAATAATTATTAACAAATTTATATAAAAAAAATTGATATATTTTTGTCAGGACCCGACTCGACTCCTCTTGGAGTCCGAGACGAATCCTGTATAAACATGCACTTTTCTTAAACATTTTCATAGCCCACATATAACAAAATTTCATAATAATATTTATACGGTCTCAGACCTCCATCATCCACACTCAGTTAGGCATTATGCCTCATCAAAACATATATAAAATAATATTTACATGCACATACATTTATACATGATGTGACCAAAATGTTTTTATGCAGCTGCATAGAGTAGGTCTTAACCTTAATTATAAAACTTTATCATACACGATACTCTGCATACCTGGAAGAGATAGGGAAAATAAGGAGAGGGGTGAACTCACAACTCAGTGAGTGGATATACATTTTATTAAAAAAATTTACCTATTTCATAAATAATTCCTTTAAATTACCATGAACAAATCATAAATCATATCATAAATATAATCATAATAAAATATTTACACTTGCATGTGCAACTCAGAAATCATCCTTAAAGAAATACACGTTAATTATCATTAACCATTTATGCTGTCAACCATATAGTTGAGAAAGATTATATCACCATACAACTCATAGCAAATCAATCATCCTTGCACCCAACTAGCATTCCAGGGGAAAATTATGCTTGGCGGAAAACATCATCACTCAAGTGAGTGAAATACCATACTTAACCTGACGGCCTCGTATTCTTGTCTGGGGAGCTCATAACATTATCATGTACGTACATTTCTATGAGTCCCAAGGACTTATTAGTATATCTGAGGAATTGGTACTTTATAAGGTGCCTCAAACAATCACAAATTATAATTTCACATTTAATACTCTTTTTCTCATAAACATTGAATTCTTACATATAATATCACTTTTCACATCACAATTCAACATATCCATAAACAAATTAACCATAAAATAAATAATAATCAATTTCACATAATCCAATAATAGCACAATACAAATTAAATATCACGTCAAAATCAATCTAATTTCATACGTCAAAATATAATTTATTTATAATCTAAATTATTTTTTATATAACGTAATTAAATCATTTCTCAAATAAATTCTACAATAATATAATTTAATTCAACTATAATAAAATTAATACTTAATTTTATAAAAACATATAATAATTTAAAAATAATATCCACTCACAGTCAGTAATTTAATTTCTGAAGATTTCAAGATTTCCTGAATTTTCTACAGCAGCTCTGCTTCCTAAAACATAATAAATAACTGATTATCATCAAGATTTATTCAAAATCTAATGATTATTACTAAAATTAATTACATAAATGAATATACTATTCACGCAACTAATTTTCTAACTAAATAAAATTCTAAAACTAAATTATATAATATAATTTTTAAGACTAAATTAACATAAATTAGAAATCTAACCAAACCTCTCAATCTTCTCCTTTCTCTTCTTCTTCCTCTTTCTTCTTCCTTCTTCGTTTCCCCTGCTCTCTATTTTTCTTCTTTCTCTTCTCTTTCTTTTCTTTCTTTTCTATCTTTTCTCTTCTTCTC
Source organism: Melia azedarach (assembly GCA_028052125.1). Classification (NCBI taxonomy): domain Eukaryota; kingdom Viridiplantae; phylum Streptophyta; class Magnoliopsida; order Sapindales; family Meliaceae; genus Melia; species Melia azedarach. The sequence continues at coordinate 7,409,948 of CM051401.1, read as the reverse complement.
TCTCTTTCTTTCCCAAAATGAAAACATAAACCTTCCCCACCTTTATTATTTTAATAAAATATCTTATATTATTATATTATTATATTATATAAATATCTAACTCATTTATTATTATTATTATTATTATTTTTTAATAGGACACCTAGCATGCTAGGTGTCACAATTTTTATCTATTGAAAATAAAAAAGAAAATATAGTTGTGACAAATATAATATTATTAACTAGTTATTTAAGTAATTTACATTCATAAAATTTAGACAAACTAATTTTTTTTTTCTAGTTACTCATCAAGTTAAACACAATTACTTGTGAATTCTTATAGCACTTATGTTGTTTTAATTATAAAATATGATTAACTTTAATTTATTTAAAAATATATAACTTTTTTGAATTTAACTAGCAAACTCTTTTAAGATGAAAGAAAAAAAATGAATTTTGAAAAGAAGAATACATTTACAATGGACATGGTTACAATATTTTAGATGTATTATTTCATTTTTTCAACCTTATAAAAGCTTGAAACTTAAATTTTATAGGGAAAATATTATTTAATTTTTGGAGAAAGACTAATACCCCTAGATTTATAGAGTATGCTAGATATCTCCTGAGTTTTGAGAAAATAAGAAAATACCCACTTGAATTTAACTTTCATAAATTTGACTTGTTAGAATATTATCAATTTTTGGATAGGCATATTCACTGGAAGCTAATTAAGTGAACAACAATATAAAAAACTGGGCAAATTCTTATTCGAATGATTGTAAAAGATAATGAAGTCATTACAAGATAAATTGAAATTCGTAAAATTACTACTGTCAAGGGTACATCGGCATTTGAATAAGATTAAATTTGATAGAATTTCAAAAGAGATTAAAAGAGTGTTGGGAAGGGTTAAATTTCTGAACGATTTACAACTACGACTGTTTAAGTGATTTTAGAATGTTGGATCAAAAATTGTAACAGTATGATCATCAAAGATGCTTGTAATCTTATACCATGGACCATGCTTTTCCAGCTGTATTTATGAATTGGCTTGTGGCAATTATTTAACATGCAGAATCCCTAGTTAAGATGTGTTCAATTGGAGAAGGGGAAGCCGATATCTCATAAATTTCCCCAAAATAAAAATCCACAATTTGGATTATGTGTCCTTTCGCCTTGAGCTAAGGATAAAAGGAAAAGATGACACATGAAAATGAGCCAAATATAAGCGAAATGAACCATCACAGAATGATTTGTATCGCTTTTTATGTATTCTCATTCTATTTATTTGTTCTTTTTTTCAAGATCTTTGTTAGTTCTATAAACGTGATTGCCAAAATGCAAATTGGGTTGGCAAGATTGTAGAATCTAACAAGAAGAATTTTAATTTTGAAATTTATGTTTGGTGCATATAAAATATTTTTGATTGGTCAACCAAACCTAAGGAAACAATTTTCAACCACATCAATAGTGGGATATTTTAACCTTTTTTTTTCTATTGTAAGCTTCAAAGTTGTCTTGTGACTTGCTCTATTTGGGTCTACAACACTATATGTTACATTGTAAACTAAAGCTTGGGTAGAACATTAAATTGAGGATTATATTGTAGTTGAGTGGAGCATTACTCCTATGATGAAAGTTCAAGCATTGCTCCTGGCTGTTGGTTGCTTTTCCATTCTTTTTATCTACTTGTGATATAGGTAAGCCTCAGCGGGTATGTGAAAATTCTCGAAGAAATGAAAAATCTCTAATCGTTAGCCCTTTTTTCCCTTATCCATTCATAATTCACACAAGGGTAGTTGGAAAATATATATGAGCCAACTATACCTACGAATGACCAAATTTCAACTTTCAAAGCACGATTTAGCATTAAAAATATATATATATATTTTTTAAATTGACAACATTTCACATCTAATAGATTACTTATTATATTATTATTATTATTATTATTATTTTAAAATAAGAGTATTCTAGTAACTTCACCCCTTCTTTGGATCCCTAAACAGACATGATTAGAAAATTCTTATTTTTATAGGTGAAATATGACAGTTGACGTGACTTCCCAAGCACAAAAACATAATTATCTTCAAAATTTAATGCTTTACGAACATAATTTCAGGGGTATAGAGGTATTTGCAAAATAACAGGACAATAAAGGATTATTTTGATAAACAACAGTGAAGAATCGGGCATTCTTCAGTCAAATTAACGGGAAGTTTAAGAGATGCTTTTTTATTTTCTGAAAACTCAAAGATATGTGACACACCCTCTAAACCTACAGCGATATAGTCTTTTGCCAAAAGTTGGAGATAAATAACAATATTCCTAAAATTTAAGATAAATTTTAAAATTTTAAACCTTGAAATATTTAAAGTAAAATTTGAAACGTATAACTTATAACCTGAAAAAAAAATTAAACGTAAGCAAAGACATAGCTATTCTAGGGTTTGAAGTAGCCTTGCCTCCTAACTCAAAAAACAAATTATCAAAATTAAGCATTTTTATTGTTTTTATTTTATAGGTAACTTTATACCAATATATTGTATTAATTAATATCATTTATAATGTATTGTAGAAGGTAAACAATTGACCTTTGTTTCAAAAATACAAGCAAGAAATTTGAGCGATTCAAAAATCAAATAGCGAATTAAGAACAAATTGAAATTGTGTGGGCCATGCAAAGACTTGAGCAATGCAATACACCAGCAGCGGAGGTAGGATTAATATTATCGTTATGGTCTCCAACTCTAAGGGGTCCAAATGTAAAAATTAAAATAATAGAAATATAATTTAATTTAAAAGGTGAAATTGATATTTTCATACCAAAACTTTCAAAACTTTTAAGGTGGTCCCCATCAATTTTCACCTTCTTTCTTTTTTCCTTTGAAGATACTCTCTTATCTCTTTATGATATAGTGATATAAATAAGCAAAATGGAGGTAGCTAGCCAAGCTAGGAATACCATCAAATTCAATTACAGATCCCACATAATTACCCAAGGGAAAGCTTGAAGTTCTTCTTGTTGATGTCAAGGGTCTTCAATCTGGCGATTTTTTCAGTAGTTTCTTCTCTTACTTTCTCTAACTATATATATCAAATATCTATGGTTTTGCTTTAATCTTTATATATATCTTTGTATATATAGAGTAATTAGCAGATTGGTTTGCAATTATTTCTACGATGAAAGTGAAAAGTTTTTGTTTCCATAACCGTGGCTTAATTTGCAAATGAAACAGGTAAACCGGAATCCATACTGCATCCTCACTTGTGGTACTCAACACCAAACAAGCAACGTTCTACGCAGTAATTAAAGCTTCATTTAAAATATTTGAAGAATAGAGTAATACAATATTTCTATATTACTTTACTAGTTGGATTGCTTATATCAGCTATGCAGTTAGTGTGACTCATGTTTGAAACTCTCACAATCTCTGAGGGCACTACAGAACTCAAAATCAAAGTAATGGACGAGGATTTGCTTACAGCCGACGATGAACTTGGAGTAGCATCGTCAGTAGTCAGTACTACTACTATTTGTTTTCACATCATATCATCCCAATACCATTAATCAAAAGCGATTATATAATTGAAACAGTTACTTACACCTCTTAATTTGTTTTCTTGCAGCATTCCCCTTCATACGGTCTTTGAGCTTTGGAAGACTGCAGTAACATCATACAATGTTCTTAAGACAAGCGGAAAATATCAAGGAGAGATTCGAGTTTCCCTAACTTTTGAACCAGAGGTATCATATATCATTTATAATGTATGCGCCCTTTTTTTTTTTTTTTACATGAATTATATACATTAATTATATATTAATTATAGGATTAAATTTAATTTTAAAATATATTTAATAATAAATTTATATAAAACAAATTAAATCCTTCTTTTTATTTATATATATATATATATAACCTTGTACTTTTACACATATATTTATATTTTTTTTATATCGTTAAATTCATATATTTTAAATCGTTGAAATTGAATATAATCCATGTGCTAACTAAATTTCACAAATTAACATCAAAAGCTGCTCGTGCTATCTAAGCTCTCACTCTTTGCAATATTCCAGGCACCCGCTTATCATGCTTCTTGATGGATGGAGAGAGTTTTGAAGGATCATTGGAGACATTTCCTGCCTATATATATTCAAATGTTTCAATAAATGACTTCATAATATTACACTTTTGCCTCAATGCTACATGTATTATGGTGGTTTTTGTTGTCGCTAATAAAATATTTACAAATTAAATAAAAATTATACAAAAATAAATATTTTTTTTCGTTATAATGTATTAATAAATATACTATAGAAGAACTAAATAATATCAATATTATTATATTTATTTTATTGATGCATGTTAAATAAATAGATTATGTTTATTGTCACCGAACTAGCACAGAAGCTGCCAACGATGTATTGTTCAATACTTTTGAAACTATTAAAATTATAATATAATAGAGCAAATCTCAAAGCTAAATTGTGTTGTATATTGTACTTATAAACTAATTAGATACAAATATTTTGAAGAATAGATTTAATAAAATTATCCAGACCTTTTAAATTGTAAAGGAAAAAATTACTTCAGATAAAACTGTTTAAAAATTCTCATTATATTAAAAATAAACATATTTAATTATTTAAAATTGTTAAATTTAACAAATAACAACATTTATTTTGAACCTTTCAAAATGAAATAGTAAATTAAGAACAAATTGAAAATGAGTGGTTCATGCAAAGGCAAAGGCTTAGGCACACCATCCACTCGTCGTTTTAATGTTCAACTATCACAATATCACTTGCTAATCTTTCTCCTTTAAAGCCGGGGTGGTGAAGGGAAAGAATGGCAATTTCTAGTTTTCTAGGTTATTAAATATTATTAATTATTAAAAACACATTTAATTAATTAATTAATTAATTAATTAATTAATTAATTTGCTCTTGTCTATCTCTTTGATATATATAAACAAGCAGAAAAGACGTAGCTAGGAATACCAATACAATCAAATTCAATTACAGATCCCAGATAGTTAATCAGTAAAAATGCCTCAGGGAAAGCTTGAAGTTCTTCTAGTTGGTGCCAAGCGGCTTCAAAATACCGATTGTCTCAGTAGTAACTTCTCTTGTTTTCTCTCCGTTTTATTTGCGTTAATTTTTGTAGAGTACGACAGACTGTTTACAATTATTGTTACTGTGATGAAATTTTTATTTTCACAAAAACTGTTATGTTCAATTTAATCCTATAGTGTACCATTTAGCATCTGTACTGTAACACGAACCCCGTAATTGATGACTTAATGCGAGTAATCGCGTCTTTAAAAATGAAACAGGTAAGATGGATCCATATTGCATCCTCACTTGCCGTACTCAACAGCGAAAAAGCAGTGTCGCAACAGGTAATTAAGGCTTCATTTAAAATTGTGGTTATTTTACAGTAAAATTGAAGAAAGCAGTGTTGCAGCAGGTGATTAAAATTTCATACAAAACTGTGGTTATTTTACTGGATTTTGAAAATAAAATTAAAAAACACAACACACTATCTACGAGTATCTATGGTTTAATCGTCGCGTTTGAACTATTAAATAATCTAATACTCAATTTAAAGTGCTGTGTTTAAACCGTTAAGTAATCTAATAATCAATTTAAAATAGAGATCGCCTGCCAATTCTGTTGAGAAATCTCTACCCCGTATAACAATTTATGTGTTAACATGACTGTAGGCGTAAAACTTTAATCCCACAACAGCTTTGAGTTTGAAGCCACGACACCCAATACCAAATTAAGCCTAATTTGGCTACAAATTGATAAAAAAATGTGCATATCATAGCTAGCTATATCTGTGGGTGAATTCTGGCAGGACAAGGAACTTCACCAAATTGGAACGAGAATTTTATATTCACAATCTCTGAGGGAACTACAGAACTCAAAATCAAAATAATGGACAGTGATATGCTTTCAGCCGATGATTTTGTTGGAGAAGCATCGTCAGTACTACTATTTTTTTTCCTTTTCACATCACATCATCCCAATTAATCAAACTGATTGGAAACACTTAATCTTTCAATTTCTTTTCTTGCAGCATTCCCCTTCATTCAGTTTTTGAGGCTGGAAGCGTTCCACAAACATCATACAACGTTGTTAAGGACCACAAATATTATGGAGAGATTCGACTTACCCTCGCTTTTAAACCGGAGGTATCCTGGCCTCTTCATGTCCATTTCCACAACAAAAAACAAGCTCTCTGTGTAATCTAAAACTTTCACTATTTCCATTCCAGGGACGCCGTGATCGTGGTCTTGATGGAGACATCCTTATTGCTGATACATTCTTGAATACTCAAATGTTTCAATAAATGACTTCAAAATATTATTATACTTTTGCCTCAAAGCTATGTATTTTATTTCCACCACTATGTCCACGATCTTCCTAATTGTAGAATATTTTAGCATAAATTAATACAAATTCTATTCCTTTAGTTTCCACCTCTACATCTTTTAAAGAAACCATACAAAATATCAAGTTCTGAACGGCTGCTAACAGTTAGAGATTGTATCTTTACTAATGAAGTACAAGCTACAAAGAACTCCAAGGAAAAGAAAATGCATGAAAACATGATGGTTCAGACGTAGATTATGCATTATGATTGATAACTATCATGCTTGGTTGTCGTGCATCCCACCTTAACTAGAACTTACCTTCCCGTTAAATTCCTTGCTCCTTTCTAAGCAAGGTTGTTGGGATGCAATGGTACTACAACTTGGTATGCTTACATTTCTTTGGGATGGTAAATGATTTGAGGGCAACTGCTGCTCCGAAGCTGGTTGTTTAGCTGGTGCATCAAACTGAAACGAACTGGTTTGAAAAGAGTTGATTGATCCAAAATCCGGCGGGGCTGAGGTACCATCTCTCTGCTTGTCAGAAGGATCAAGTTGATACTGGAAGTAATCCTGAATTGCCAGATGATCGTCTACTGGAATTGCACCTGTAAGAGTCTTGAATGCAAATTCAAGGCATGGATCCGACCAAGAACCCTCAAATGGAAAGAGCAGTGGATTTGGATTTTCACTATCCATTCTCTCATTTTCCAGCTTTTTAGGCTGTTCTTGTTTCTCATTTTCCGACTTTTGAGACTGCTCATTAACAGTCTGGGCTTCAAGTTCAATAGGCTTGCTGCTTTCATTTGTTGACTTTTCATGTAATGGAGTGTTTATAGCAGTAAAATCATGCTGTGCAAGAGTTGTTTCATGTCGAATCTCAAGCCACTGAGATGCACTGTCTGCCAGACCATGCGGATCCACCCCCACACGTGTGAGTACTTCATTTTTACAAGGTTCTATGGTTACATTTCCAGAAGCACCTTCAACAGAAATTGAGTTGGCCACCAGCTCAGGTTCAAGGCCAGCAAGACGTTTGGAAGACCGACGAGGCAAGTCAAGCTCTTGTTTGTTCTTGGATTTCACCCGATTAACCCAAGTTTGCTTATTGCTGCTCTTTTCCGCATTAGTCTCCTGCAAGTTCTTCTCTTTCAGGATATCAGCTACAGTAGTTGAAACAAGCCCATTACCTGGTACACAATCCACCATTATTTCACCCATCAGAGCCTTGCATGGATCTAAATAAGAATTACCAGAGGATGAGGACACAAGTAGTTCTGACTTGTCATCATTGGTTTCACCAGATTGCTCTCCCAGAATAGCTAGGTTCCCCACAGGTTTAATCATGTTTGATGACTCTCTATTCAATGGAATGTTTATTGAAGATGACAATTGATTTGCAGGTATAATTAATGAGCCAGCCTTCAGCTGCTGAGATGCTTCGTCCACTGAAAAACTGGAATTCAAACCCGCAGCTTGAATGGATATACTTTTACAAGATTCTATAGTAACCTTTCTAGGAACTTGTTCAAGAGACACCGAGTTAGTCACAATCTCAGGTTCACGCCCAGCAAGACGGTTAGAAGATCGACGAGGCAAGATAAGCTCTTGCTTGTTTTTGGATTGCATTGAGTTTATCCGAGTTTTGCTGCTGCTTCTCTTTTCCAACTTACTCGTCTGCAAGTTCTTCTCTTGCAGTATATCAGCTGCAGGAGTTGAAACAGGCCCACTATCAGGATTAGAGTTCACCGGTGTGTTATTCATCAGAGCCTTGAATGCAGATTCTAGGCATGGATCTAAATAAGAATCCCCAAAGAATAAAGATCCGTGTTGCTCTGACTTGTCATCAATGGTTTCAGCAGATTTCAACTTATGATTTTGCTCTCCCAGAAGAGCTTGATTCCCTGATGGTTTCATCTTGTTTGATGGCCCTGTGCTAGATGGAATGTTTACCTCAGACGACACATGGTCTGCAAGTGCTATTACCGAGCCAGCCTTGAGCTGCCAGGATACTTCATCAACAAAACCACAGCAAGTCAAACCTGCAGCTGAAACAGCTTTACTCTTATAAGATTCTGTAGTTACATTCTTAGGAGCCTGTTCGATAGGCAAACCATTGGCCACTGGCTCAGGTTCAAGACCAGCAAGTCGTTTTGAAGACCGACGAGGCAAGTTAAGCTTTTGTTTTTTATCAGATTTGGTCAAATCATATAGAGACTTTCCATTGCTGCACTCAGTTTGACTCTCAGGCAATCTCTGCCCTCGCAAGCTATCAATAGCAGGAGTTGAAACTGGCCCATTATTAGCAAAAAGGCTCTTGCCTTGATTTCTCTTGGAACCTTTAAATTTTGGCTGTGCTGAACTGCTCAAGATTGTTTTTTCCTTGGTTTCAACACCCTTTTCAATTGTCATTTCAACCATTTGCTCTGAGGAAATCTCAGCCATGGGAGCTCCAGGAAGAGCAGTGCCCTGTCTTTTTTTCTGGACTTCAGATTCCCCAAATGTAGGGCTGCATACATCAGAACTCTCCTTAACTGCACAGAAAAGTTTTGGTTCATCATTGTCCATATAATTGATCACTCATTGCTTGAGAACAGCCAAAATTTGACCATCTCACCTGGGAAAAGTTGTCTCCTGGTTGCAGGTTGCTCCGATTTCTGCCTTTTAGCAGCAGGCAATGGCTAATATAGAGAGAAGGCAAAACAAAATAAGTCTAATTACGTGGCCCAACAGCTACAAATACAGGAAACTAAAACAAAATTGAAATATTATTGCTGAAATAGACTATCACATCCATATATAATCATTGTGGGGAATATATTGCATTAATCAACTTCTATTACTCCATTTCTCAACTTGCAGAGTTTCCATTTAAAACTTCGAAAAGAGGGGCCACCAACATATTTCATAATAATCATCGTCAAAAGATGTACATTGAAGCAAACTTAATCAAACCAAACAGTAGTTTAATAATTTTTATCTTGAATAAACGAAATTTCCAGCTTTTGAACAGCCAAATAGTTGAATAGCTTAAAATGCAATTTAAATATAGTAATCTATACCACATCATTAGCATGATATAATACATCAACAGTGTTACAATCAATGTGAATCCAGTACCCTAGGAAACAAATCCAATATCAGCAACCAAAAATTGCAATACAATTCATTATACAAAATCACCAAGGTTGGTGCACACGTACCAAGGCTTTCTCATTAATTGACTCAGGATCATCAATGTCCCTTTTTCTTGGTTTGAATGCATGTTTACTGATCTCTCCGGTTTCTAAATAGCGGAATACATCCTTTTTGGAGCAAAATACATATCCACTCACTGGATCAATGTAATACTGCAGCAAAGTATTGATCAAAATTTATACATTGGAATATTCAAGTGGAAAAAGAAAATCATGTCATCCAATATGCTATCAAAGTGAGACACTGAGTGCATGAGTTTACACAAAACAAATGTGGGGAGAAGCAGAACTGCACTGTAACTTTTTTCTACGTTTTCTGAAAAGATGATTTGAATAATTATATTATGATAACTGTATTACAAGTTCCTAGCAGACGGAGTGTCCACAAAAGAGCAAATATCAGGAATAACTACACTGTAACCAAAGCAATTGGAACAAGATATGCCATACCGGGTCTTTTCTAACTCCACGCGCAGTCTTTTTAATTTTTGTTTCCTTAATCCACCCTGGTGGTAAATCAGCCACTGTAGATTTCTCAATGACAACCTAGATTTTAAACATATGATCAGGACTAAACAAAAATATTACATAGAACTCATCAATTGAAACTGTAATGATACCATGACTAATATTCTATAAATAACTATAGCTCATAACATAACGCACTGAAGCCATGTGGTTTCCTTTAAATGTGGGTATGTTGTGCATTTAAGTTTTGACATGCTAGTGCAACTCTTATTTACAGCCATACATACTCTTTCTGTTGTTTTTCTCTCCTTTTTGGTAGAAACCTTTTGTTATCCTAATGTTCTGATCTTCTAATACAGAAAAACTGTTGCCCCTACTAATCATTATTACTAAAAAATGAACAACTTAATACAGTGCAGAAATCTTGCACTTTGAAAAGAGGTTCCTTAACATTACTGATGCAGTTGCAGCAAATAAAACACCCAATAGATTTCAAAAATAAAGCACATTAAGACAGTTATAGCACAAGAACATTTAAGAACAAACTTTGCTTGAAGAACTCGCGCCAATGCTTATTGTCTTCCCTTTACATTCAAGATTTCTATGCTTTATTGATTCTAGATGACGAAGCACTTCTGGCTTTGAGAAGAATTTGCATCCAGTCATCAGGTCAATGTAAACCTGAAATGATAATATACCAATACAAGAATTTAAGAAGTTTCAGAAATGCAGAGAGAGAGAGAGAGAGAGAGAGAGAGAGAGTTGTACACCACATCACTGTCAACACTATTACTTGCAAACACATTATTAACATAGAGTTAATATATGAAGTATAAGTGGATCTCACAATCACATCATTAACAGAGTTAAAATGCAATATATGAAGAACTCATATGAGTGTCAATTTGCCTATGACATGAAAATTTGTCAATAACCTGCAGCAAACTAAGACTTTACTGTAAAACCAACAAGAGGGTAAACAAAGAAATGAGTGTAGCCAATAATAATGCCTGAACGAAAGATGGATACACAGAAAATTAAGAAATCAGTGATGCAAATTTTTTTCTTCAAGTGATGGTAATACATATTCAAAAAAAGATATTAAACAAATGCACGTAATACCTTGTACTGTTGTCCAGCAGATGAACCACTCTTTCGGGTTTTCAAGTCCACAACCCAACCATCAGGTAACCATTCAGGACGGTTTTCTTCTAATGCTACAAACTGTACACAGCGAATCAAGGACAATTAAATAAACACATCAAACAAATAAGAAAGGATTAAGTAGAAGGTTCTGAATCTCACCTCCATACTACTATTTTCTGAGTGCCTTTTGCCATGGCCATTTTGACGGTTTTTTTCTTTTGATACAGGCTGCACATAGAAATCATGGACAATTAAAAAAAAAAAAATCACGAAATGAGAAAGGATTAAGAATTTCTGAACTCTCACTTTCGTGCAAACATTTTTTGATTGCCTTTTGTCACGGCCACTAGTTGGCTGAGGTTCATCAATTTGAGTTCTTTTCATCTTAGTATATCGAAGAAGATCCTCTTTGGAGAAGAATTTTTGACCAGTTGTAGAGTTTATGTAATACTACAAAAGCCAGAAAAAAGATGAGCACAGTAACAACTTTTAAATTGCATGCTGCTTCACCTGATGTACATCTTTCTCACACCTAGAGAAGAGTACAGCTTATCAAGGCAACAATAAGCTTCAGGAAACAGATGATGATGACCTTTCACAATACATAGAACATATTGGACAGTCAAAAAGAGAGGTGACTTTAAACATGATATGTGGCAAAACTAATGACTAACCTAGATTCTCATTACTTTTGTATAAGGAAAAAAATGAATTTGCAGTTGACTTTAATATCCATTTCTTAATAAATAATGCTTACACTTAGCCAAACTCCTATTACCAAGAAAGTATATGCAGTAGCTTTCACAAATATTGTATCTGTACAAATCTAAACCCAAAATGGTAAAAAGTTCATAAATCAAGCATCAAAATGCACTCAAAAGGCTCTAAGACTATTGCAGGAGCTTTAAGACTTCCACAACAATGCCCCTAATTTCACATTACACATACCATTGTTATTTTGCATAATTTGATTATGCAATAATTACATATCACCCTTTATGTATACATGCAGTACACAGAGACAATGTCACCTCACTAAATAATTTAAGATTCACTAACATGTATACAATGATAATATTATCATAAACCTTTTGGCCAAAAATAATACTTATTCCACTTTCTGTCATTCATTAGTACCAAAACCACTATAACATTCAATTTAACCCATCTCAATATAGATATAGCTCTGCCCATTTCATTCAAATTTGCATGCAAACATAACTCCTGTTTGACTTTTATTTCACTGACAAAATTCTGCACCCTCATCGAAAAAGATAAAACTTTCATTTTAGCTTCCCAATGACAAGGAGATGTTTTCAACACACAAATAAGCCACATATAGAAAGATCATGGCGCACACAGTTGAAAGTAGTTCTTGGAAGCAGAAGCACTAACTGAGTGCTTAATTAAAGACAAAAATTCTGCCCTTTGGATGCTGCCACTAGCCATGAATCTTTCTTTTCAGATCATGGGCAAAATAATGTTGAATGGTGGCAAAACTGCCCTTTTTCTGACGCAATCAATTTAATTTTCCTAGTGATGAACAAAAATTCCTCATCATCATGCAGATAATCTGAAACTATTGAATCATCAAAAGAGATTTCAACATAATTGCCAAATTCTCATCATGCCGCCAATTCATTGATTGTGTTGTAGTTTTTCAAAATATGATATATGATGATTTATAATCCATTTCCAACCAAACAGGTAAATGATTTCCCTTCAGTCCTTTTCCTTTCCATTGAATTTTCTTCCCTCCTAAATAAACTGATAAAAATCACATAAATGTAAAAGGAAAGTATTTCTAATCTCCTCATGCAACCATCATAACCTTAACATTTCGTGCTTCTTCATCTCCATATGCCTTCACTTCACTTAATGAAAGAGATAATAACTACAAATGAGCTAATTAAAGCAATTTTAAGAACTATCAGCTGTGGTGAGAGCTGAATTTAACCTCAATTCTTCGACCGTTCTTTTGGACTCTAAAATCCACGGTCCAGCCAGCGGGGAGCCGTCCCCGAGTTTTCGCCGCCATTTTCGCTAGAATCAGGAGTTTCCGGGGCAAAAGTTTACCGGAATCGCTTGTTGTTCGCCGCCGATTCGAAGCCTAAATCTCCATTCCCTCTCTGTAGGGTTTGAGCAGAAGTTCCTCCGTTTGTTGACCAAATCGGCAGTGAACTGAAAGCCAAAAAGTAACGTTTACTAGTAGAATGTGCTAATGGGATAACAACTGTTTCCCCAAACGTCAAGGAAATAACAAAGTAGTAAACCTTTTCTTCAATTTTTTAACAATTTAATCCCTGTTAGAGTGTTAGTGTTAAGAGTGTTACTGTTATGAATTATCGTTTGCCTTGTTGTGACCCAGTTTTAAATAACATAACCGGGACTGTAATATTGAAATTGAGAACAGTAAGTACTAAATTATTATTTCTAAGAAACTAGGGATATAAATGTTGTTATGACAATATCTAATAATGATTCGCCACGTGTTCATTATGGAAAATGTTCGGGCAAATAACAACTATTTTACCCTACACTATCAAAATCGATATACTTTTGAGATATTTAATATCAAATAATGATGCGCCACGTGTTATTAGTTTTGGAAAATTTCGGGCAATAACATTTTTTCCCCTACACTTTATCAAAACAATATATTATCAATATACTTTGACGTATTTACAAATCAGTCCCTAGCTTAAATTTTGTTATGATTAGTTAATGGTTAGAGAAAATTATTAAACTCGAGAAAAATTTGTCATAATTTGTTCAAAGAGATTGTATAATTTTCTAGTTAAAATTTAAATATAATTATTTAAATACCTAAGAGTTATTTATTTTTTAATTTATATCAAATGTCTAAAAGTTATTTATTTTTTTAACTTATGTATGAATATTTGTTAAAAATATCTTAATATAATTAAGTTAAATTTTTTTACTTAAATCTAAATAAGCAAATATCTTAATAATTTAATATTTTATTTTTTTAAAATATCTCTATTTTATTAATTTATTTATTAATAAAATTAAAATTTTAGTTAACTATTTTTGACATATTTCTTCTTTATTGTGGATTTCCTCTACTTGTCTTCTCAATCCTACTTATTTTTTACTTTAATTATTACAATAAATTTATATATTTATATAATTACAAATATATTATAATATGACTTATTATTTTTATTTCATTTTTATTGATATTTTATATCATCGATTAGAATTGCCTAGTTTTATTCATAGTTTGCATAATACTATTAATACTTCTCATTGATAATGTCATCAATTCTCTTCTCAAAACTAATTGTTAATTTCTCTAACTTAATAAATTTTTTGGAAATTACTACTAGGGACGCTAAAATACTATTTATCGGGTAGAAAATATCAAAAAGTAATGTAACAACTACATTGGTTGCCCCATCTTGCTAATGGCACAAAAAGGATATATAATCGAAAAAATATTTATTACCCCCTTAAGGTTTGTTATGAGTACCCACTTCTCCCTTATATTTTAAAAAATACCTCAGTTCCTCATTAATGTATGAAAAATACCCCATCACCCTCAGTTCCTCATTAATGTTTCAAGCATGAAGAGTTTTTGTGCTTTCCAAAAGTGAAGAATACCGCTTGAAACTATAGTTTCGAGCATGAAGAGTTTCTGCACTACTTTATAGAATTGAAGAATACCTTCGAGCATCACCTTACTCGAAGGTCTTGAGTTCACATAGAATTATATTATTGCTTCATGCTTAAAGGTGTTAGTTTTGAGCATGAAACAAAGTTGGAGTTATTAATGAACACCTTCAAGGGTGAACTTGTGCACTTTTGCTCGAAGGTTTAAGAGTATAACTGATGAATGAGCATTTTACTCACTTATGTAGTACTTTACAACTTAGATATTTATGCAAATCCTCAAACTTTCATGTTGTTTTGATAAATCTTTGTTGACTATGCAAAAATATAGAAATTGTAATTAAAGTGATGAGCTACACAAAAATGGGACCAAAATGTAAAGAAATCAAGGATTCAAATGGAAAGAGCAAAGCATTAGGGGATTGAAAATGAAATATATAAGGATTGAAGGACTTAATTGAAAAAATACTAAAGAACTCAATTAACATTTTTCAAAATTAATGTATGGCGCGCCCGTGCCCTATAGACGGTCTCACTCACTTTGAGTGAGGCAGAAAACAAAGTGCAACCACGCCATCTTTACGTGCGCTCGAGCCTTAGTGAGAAAATGAGGTGTAGCCGCGCAAATGTCTATGTGCTGTAGACAAAAGCTAGGGTGCATTTATGCCAATCCAGGTGTGCAGTCGCGCCACACGGGCCAAATTTTAGTTGACATTTGGGCCTAAATTTGGTCAATTTTTTAGCCTTTGGATTAACTTTTTATGGCAAGATTATATTGATACTAGATTTCCTGATTTTTTAGACATAAGTCACCTTATCAAAGGAACCATTCAAAAATAGAAAAGAAGATTTTGGAGAGAGAGAGAGAGAGAGATGAAGAAATTTTCAAGCTTTTTAGAGTAGATTAAAAAATCACTTGAAGAATTGAAGAATCAACCCTTCATCGTTCTGGTTCTATTTCTCTAATTCTTTAACTTTTTTGGAATTCTATTTGACTTATTATCATTTGTTATATTTGTTGAACGTTGAATTTCAAGTTAATATTAATGTTGATTATTGATATGTTAAGCTAAATATTCTATTATATGGCCTTGATGTAACCTAGTTGATATGTTTTGAATGGTTTAGAATTGTTAATATAAGTATGCTTCATTTAATTTATGTTTTCTTATACTTAATGCTTTTAATTTGTTGAAAGATAAATTAATTGAATTTTATGAATGAATTAATGCTTGGGAAAGTGTAGTCTGTTCATTAGAATAAAGAAAGCATAGTTTATGACATTGATAATCTGGGAGGATTTTACTGTCTAAATAATCAAGATTAACACCAAAGAATTTGAGGGACTAGGAGGTAATCAATTCTTGAGTTTTTAATAGCTAGTAAACTTGAGAGAACGTTTGATTAATTTAGTTAAACATAGATACCAATTAGATTAATTAAACACATAACTTGGCTAAACACTTAGGTAACTAAGTTGATTTGGAGCTAATGATTAGTGAAATTGAAATATAAAGTATTAACAATTCAATATTAGGTTAATTAATCCAACAACTAGGTGAAATCAAGGCCTTAGAATTATTTTCATATCATATTTACACACTCACTCAATTATCATGTTTTTTATTCATTTCCTTTATTTTTAAATTAACAAAATTTAATTATTGTTTTACTAATCCCATTTCTAAATTTTTTATTGCCTACATAAAATCAAAATGCCATAAATTTCAATGGTTAATCTAGAAATTCGAAAACTTAGTCCTCGTGGGTATGACAACTTTTTCTTACTAATATACTACTTGTACGATCCTGTTTACTTGTGGGTTGCGTAGGCACGTATCAGTAACTCAAAACTGCCAAGCTTCATCATGCTCGAAACTTTTCATGATCGAAGGTGTCAGTTTCGAGCATAAAGAATGAGCAGTTTCAAGTTACACTCTAAAGAACACCTTCAAGCAAGGGGAGTTTCAAATGCATCGTGATCTATTTACTATTTATGTTATAAGAATAATTGATTTAAGTTGATTGAAGTATACAAATGTGATATATATACTTACAATATAAATATAACATTTGAAAAAAATTCTATTGAAATTGATGAAATTAAAATTGCATGCTGGCAATCAATATGGTGACAATATCCAGAACCTTAAAGACAAAGAAGAATGACCACTTTGATGCTGTGGTGACTTCGCAGTCTCACCTTCATGATATAAGAGTGATCCGGAAGAAGCTTATAGTAAGGTAGCGATGATTATTCAAACGGACTTGCATGGATCATTTATTAGATATCGATATGGATTTATCAATTTCGAGCAACCTTGTGCTCTGTATACTTATGTGCAAGGTTGAGACTGATGATGCTGAGCATAAGTTGTGGTATGCAGTGAGAGACACGATTAGTAGGTTTTCTTGAACTGAGTTTGCATTGATAACAAGTTTAAGGTTTGGACCATTTTCGAAAGCTATTTCACAAAGCAATCGACTCAGGGACAAGTATTTTCGTAGGTTTACTTCTATCCCATTGTCCATAGTATAGTCGATTTCCAAGAAGATGGACCTGCACTAGATACTAGATACTAGATATTGATACAATTAAGCTATCATTATACTACTTAGTCGAGCACATATTGATAAGGCAAGGCAGTAGATACACTTCAAACACATGACTTTTGCAGATTATAGATAATTTAGATGAGTTTGACCGATTTCTATTGAGCTCTCTCACCTAGTTGTACACACATCGATGTTTAAGTTATGTTATAGGCGGGTAAGTCGCACACTTTAAGAAGAAATTGACAAAAGTTAAGGCTGAAGGCAAGACACATGTCAATCGGTATAACCTATAGGGTTTTTCGATAGTATTTCAGGTATTGCGACTTTTTTTTTCAAAGTATTTATACATTGTTTTTATTTACCTTTTTCTTTAAAATATTTGAAAATGATAAACTTATATTGTTTTGCAAGTGTAGATGTGTGAGACCATCTCATCTATAGTTTTAGAGTTTGAGATACGTGTTAATGACCGGCTCTCTCATATGCTGAAGTGGTGTTCAAAGTCGAAGAATGTCCAGACAACAGACTTTAACACGTTTATATTCAAAAGATCGTTAGCAATAAGTACATTTAAGAAGTTTAAATTCAAAGTTATTATTGTGTATTTTTGTTGTGTGTGTCAGAAGTTGAGAAATGACCACCTAGTAATTATGATACATGCACCTCACGTATTGCTTTTGCTACAATCCACAACAGAGGAGCGTGCTATCACGAGCCGCTAAAAATACAAGAGCACTAGAGCGCATAACTCTCAGGACCAGCACGCATAATTTTTAGATTCGCCTACCCTTTCAAAACAGAGCGTCGATTCTCGGATGAACAGTATCCGAGTGGGATGACAAAGACAAGAGGTGTGCGCAGTTGACCGGGGTATGTCAAACGCATGCCCGGTTGCATACCACATCTAGCACTGGTGAAAAGAAATATGGGTAAGATATGTGTGACAGTTTAGTAACCCAACATGTTTTACTTAGCATTGTAATCCAATAGGCCCAAATTCTAGCTTAGTGGTGGTAGGTGAGATATTTGTACATTTGGTGTAAATATGTATATATGGATTATTTTTTGCCATTAGTAGTGCTTGTATGGAGAAACCTTGACCATTCAATTGTAAATATATAAATGTAATGCTTGTAAATGAAAAAAAAAAAGCTTTTCACTTTTCCCTTCTAATTTGGGCAGAACGTGTCTCTCTCTTCATTCTCCAATTTGAGTTGGAATTTCTTCAATTTAATAGTGCTCTCTTTCACCATTCATGCCCACACACACTTACAAGTGAATCTTGGGTTTATTTGGCTTACTTAGACAGTGACAGCAAGCTAGTTCAAATGCTGCACATGGCTAATTTTCTTCCAAGTTTTTAGCACATGACACAGTGGTATCAGAGCAAGCTTATGTGGTTTTTATGTGGTAAGAACCTCTACAACTTGTGGTGAATTAATTAGTATTACTAGCTTGAGCAATATTGGATTTTAGAATCTAGGATTTGGTGTGAATAGTAGTCAAATTTTCTAGGTTGTGAAACTTGATTGTTGTTGTGTCTTTGGTTGTTGTGTGAAATTGGTTTGTGGTATTGTTATTGCAGAGTTTAGTCGAGAATTATGGGTTTGTGGAGATTGTGATTGTCAAGTTTTGTATTAGTGGTTTGTGTTGTGAAAATTAAAAATGGCAGTCAAGGATATAGGAGCTAGTAGTGTTGCGGGGATTGAGCATAAAGAGCGAAGTGTTGGCCAAAGTTTGAAGAAGGTAGCGAAAGAGAAGGAGTATCCAAAGAGATGGTAAGCTCTTTCAAAGCTAGGTTGGCCTGAATTACTATCAATGTTGCAAGTTGACTTCAGCAAGCTGTCGACGCTTTTGTCAATTCCATGAGGCTGACCATGGATGATTTTAGGGGAATAGTGATGGCTTAAATAGATGGCATAAAAGCAGAGTTGGGAGAGGTTCGGTAGGACCTTGCGCTTTGTAAAATTGCCATCGCTTTTGGTGTAGGTACGGGCAACATACCAAGAGTAAGAATACCAGATTCATCCAAGTTTTCAGGCAAGCGGGATGCTAAAGAAATTGATAACTTTTTATGGATGATTGAGCGCCACTTTGATGCCGTTCAGTTGCATGAAGATGGGCTCAAAATCAGTATCGTTATTCTCTATTTCGACGGTGATGCGACGTTATGGTGGAGACACCGACATACAGAGATGGAGAAGGGTTTGTGCTGAATTAATACTTGGGAGGCATTTAAGGGAGAATTCAAGAGGTAATTCTACCCTGAGAATGTAGAGAATATCGCAATTCGGAAGCTCCGAGGATTGAGGCAGCACGGGTCGATTGCGGAGTATGTATGGGAATATAGTTCGCTTATGCTCAAGATTTCTGAAATGTCAGAGAAAAGTCGATTACTGTTTCTCCTAGATGGGTTGCAACCATAAGCAGAGCAAGAGTTGCAACGTCGAAATATGCAAGAACTTACCTCAGCAATTGAAGCAGCGAAATCCTTGATTAAGCGCAGCCGAGAGTCTTCAATAAAGAACTGGAACTGAAGCCCGACTAAAGATGACCATGACAAAGGTAGGGGAGTGAATCCTCACAGATTGAAACCCCAATATGAGACCGAACGGCCATTAGAATCTCTTGAGCAGTAAGAAGGCGACAATGGACAGTTTGACAAGCAACGTGAGCGAAAATGGACATGCTACTTGTCCGCAGGGATCATCACACGAAAGAGTGCCCGCAGCAGAATCGCCTCAATGCCATGCTTAGCTCGTTCAAAATAGATGAAGATGCTCATATTACAGCACTGCATATCTTCAATGCAGTAAAGGTCAAACGATCGTAGCACTGCACATCTTCAATGCAGTAAAGGTCAAACGGGCACAGGAGGGAGAGACGTCCGGGGCCAAGTCAGCGGAGAAGCCAAAGTTCGGGAAGACATTGAAGTATGTTGATGTCAGTATTAACGGGTCAAGCTTCAAAGCATTCATGGACAACAACGCTAATCAATGTTTGTTTGTGGAAAAGTTGGCGACACAGCTAGGGTTGGTACTTAGCAAAGAGCCGGGATGGATCAAGGTTGTGGATCAACCTTCTCGGCCTATTTGTGGAGTTGCTCGAGTGTCCTGATCAGAATAGAAACATGGAAAGGCAGAATTGACTTCATTGTCGTACCGATGAGTGACTTCCAGCTTGTGTTGGGCGACGAGTTCATCGACAGGTTGATGCCTTTCACATTCATAGAGGATGGATGCATGGAGTTTATGGAAGCCAAGAAGCGACACAAGGTGTCGATCAAGCACGTTCGTGTTGGCAGCAGTGTGGTTGGAGCTTTCTAGGTCGCTGGAGAGGAGACTTGCTTGACGGAGATGAAGCAAGATGGTACTTCCTCATCCAGCACCCCAGTGCATCATTCAAATGCAACGCGCTCAGTTTGTGCTAGTTCCTGCAGGAGAAAGCGAAGAGTAACGGGCCGAGCACAAGTCCTTGGTAGGAAGCTTGACAAGGGTGTCAAGCACTTCAATGGGGAAAAGTGTCACGGGCCGCCAAAGCAAAAGCGGAACTGCTGAAAACAAAAGAGCACAAGAGTGCGCAACTCTCAGGACCAGCTCGCATAAGTTTCAAATTCGCCTACCCTTTCGAAACAGAGCGTTGATTCGCGAATGAACAATACTTGTGTGAACTATAGGTATGTCGAGAGCGGGATGGCAGAGATAGAAGGTGTGCACAGTTGAGCGAGGTATGTCAAACGCATGCCTGGTTGCCTATCACATCTAGCACTGGTGAAAAGGAATATGGGTAAGACATGTGTGATAGCTTAGTACCCCAACATGGTTTATTTAGCATTGTAATCCAATAGGCCCAAATTCTAGCTTAGTGGTAGTAGGTGAGATATTTGTACATTTGGTATAAATATGTACACATGGATTATTTTTTGCCTTTGGTAGTGCTTGTGTGGAGAAACCTTGGCCATTCAATTGTAAATATATAAATGTAATACTTGTAAATGAAAAAAAAAACTTTTCACTTTTCCCTTCCAATTTGAACAGAACATGTCTCTCTCTTCCTTCTCCAATTTGAGTTGCAATTTCTTCAATTTAATAGTGCCCTCTTTCACCATTCACGCTCACACACACTCACAAGTGAATCTTGGGTTTATTAGGCTTACTTGGACAGTGACAACAAGCTAGTTCAACTGCCGCACGGGGCTGATTTTTTTTCAAGTTTTCAGCACATGATAGTGCGCAACCGTATATTGGGCTTGTGTTGGATGTGGTAGGAGATACATTGTTCATAAATGCACCCATAGTAGACGATGCAGATGAGCCCATGACACAAGATGCTGATAAGCCCATGACATATAGTATCCCTGATAGTGTTACCTCGACTGTACAGGAAGATAGAGAGCCCCTCAAGGTCGATATTACTAACATTTTTACACCTTTTGCACATGTCATGAACACCACTGCTTCATCTTCACCCCCTTTCGTTAAAGAAAAAAAATGTATACATTATTCAAAATATTTGGATGACATGAAATCATACTAAAACATGTGTTGTTGATAATTAAGTTGTCATTTGCTTTATTTTCACTCTGTAGCGTGCACAACATCATCATGCTAAGCAATAGTTTGAGCGTCGACCAGATCTCTCATCTAGTAAGGTTCCAACTGATTGAAAAATCATGATTTCTCAGCTTTTGACCACATTCATGCCAAGACAGCTCTGGATACTAGATATTCGCATGGAGAGGACATTAAAATACAGTTGAGTCTGTTGTGAAGTGATTTTAGGGCTTTTAGTTGTAGACAAGATAATGTGGCTTAATAGTAACAAGATGCACTACTCAAGCTTATCAAGGAGGTTCGTGGGCTTCTCCGGCCAGTTCAGTGGCCTTAGCCGTCTATACGATCAGCAGTTGCACAGGTATCCAATTAAGTCATTAACTTATATCAATAGTTGTTTTGATTCCTTCATGTCATATTAACAATAAATATTTGGTATGTGATTTGTTTGGTGGATAAATTAAAAAGTATATACAATGAGATTTTTGGGTTGTGAGTTAAGGTGCCTGAGGCCCCGTCAAATTGGTTGGTTATTATAAAAATATTGTTTATAATTATTATATAGGTTTAAAATTTTAGGAATGTCCTTGTCCTAGGAAAAACTCTATTTGTTTTTTTCTACGTTACGTACTAAACTTGCATTTTTTGCCTTTCAGGTGGACATCGATAAAAGTGCAAGTGTGCGGGTTATTCGTTGACCACTAATGCCTGTGCAGAGTTGATACGGGCACACTTATAAAAAGTCACAGTCCTATCGCATCCCTTACACCAACCCTTTGAGGAGGCTTCGACTGACGACGATCAGGGTTAGGCCCCATTACAACCCTGAGTACCCGATTTGACCTCGTGCACCAATCTTGGATGAGCTATATGCCTGATTTTTATGATGGATACCTACTCTAGAAGCGTTTATCAAGGCCAAGACCGTCACGATTACTCCAGCATGGCTTACGCTTGTTAGTGAGATCGGTCATTGGCTGGAGGATAGTGTGAGTTAAACAATCTTGTACACATTTTTTTGTTAATTTATTTTGATTTTTAGTTACACCCTGAATTCTAACACCCATCCATCTACCTTTTTTGTCATTTCCCTGAGGCAGCATATGATTGAGTATATCAACATGCTATCGCATCGGCAATTGATGTGCGCATTTTTACAAGAAATTTAATTTTTTATTTTCTTAATTAATTTTATTGTAAAAGAGTGAAAAGAAATAAATATTTTATGTCATAATTTTATTTTTTATTTTAATAATTTTTAATTTGAAATTGCTTTTCATTAAATAATTTTATTCTAACTCTTATAATAATTTAATATTCATAATTTTAAATAATTCTATTCGAAATAATTTTAACATTATAATATAAAAGAAGAATTTAAAATACATAAATAAATAACCATTCATAATTTAAACAATATATAGTTGTAGTTCAGTGGTTAAAATTATATTAAATTAAGGTCTTAATTCGATTCTTTACAATTACAATATTTTTTCACTTAAATTAAACGGGTAAATAAGTCAACCCAATTAATAAATGAGTCAATTTGCTATGATTATTTGATTAATAAATGAGTTAATGGGTTGTATCGTGTCCGGGTTGAAGATCCTTAACATAATTAATAAAGGGGTCGTGTTGAGGTTGAGGGCTTCTAACACATTAATTGTTTGACATGACCCGCGAACTTGAATTGTTACCCTTAGATTCATACATTCGATTAAGGTGAGATTTCATTTTATCAAAATTTACTCAAAAGTTGGTTTCGAGTAAGGTACTCGAAATTAACTTTCGAGTAACACATTAAAGTATAACAGTCGATTGCATTCAAAATCTGAACCATCCAATTTTTTCCAATAAACTCTACCAAAACTATTTACTTTAAAATAGAGCTTGTAAATAGAATTAATAATACTTTATTATAATAATTTATTTAAAATTAATATAAATGTTGTAATATTATGAGTTTTGATCGGGGTGGTTAGTTGAAAAAGAAAAAGAAAAAGAAAAGAAAACCAAAATGTATGTATTTTAATATGGGCATAGGGGTACTTTTGTCCGAATCAGTTAAAAGTGGACACATTCTATTGAAATTTATGTGCGGGGCCATTTATGAATTTTTTTAAGAAACATAGGTATGCATGGTTATTTCCCGATCTAAAAGTTCATATATCCCTTTCTAGTTTGCACAACGGCCCGGCGCCCACCGTCCAGCCTCTCTCCGGCTGCTCCACGCCGCCGCCCCTCGATGGCAACCTGACTCGTTCCTCGCACTGTCAATGATTTAAGATCCTTGCAAGGAAGCATCATGGGAAAGCCTTCGAGTTTGACCTGATCTCTTTCGCGCGAGCGGCGGTTCTCTCACCGTCTCTCGTTTTCACGATTTGATTCACCTTCCTCACCAACCACCGGCGCCTCCATCACACTTCGCTTAGAACATTGCATCAGCTTCTCAACATCCAGGTTAGATTGGTTTTATTTTTATTTACATTTTCTTCTTAATTAATCGCTTTTTTTTTTCTTTATATAAAATTATTTTTATTGTTGCTAATAAGTAATAAATAAGATTGTGTTTTTAAAATGGTTGTAAACTTATAAAGTTCATTACAAGCAAATAAAAGCTTTTGGTTGTATTAAAATACAAGCAAAATAGATTGGAAGAGAATACTGCAGGCTTTTGTTTTATTTATAGTTTTCTTTTTTGGCTTCAATTGATGATGAATCATGTTGCGTTTGATCACTTGAGTCATGAATTAATATGCAATATGTTTGCTTAAATCAGGAGTTCCTGGTGATTGTTATATGCAAATTGAGAATTCCGATTCTAATGCTTCAGCTTGTCTCAGACACGGCTAGATGTTGTTTTAACTGTTATAGTTAGCAATCTTAATGCATTAGTGGAAATTTTCAAGAGCTTGAACAATCATTCAGCCTTTTCGCAAAACCTTATACCTTTTTTCTTTTATTAATTTATCCCTCTAAGAGTCAGCTACTGCAGTAAAAAAGGGAACGATATATTATACATCAATTAAGTTCAATGGTGATGTTTATTTATTGTTTTGAATTACTGCCTTGACTTCATTAATGAAGGTCTAGTTGTTTAATCTAGAAATGTGTTCCAATTTAATTGATGATTTTATAATTTTAATGGGAAGAAAATTGACTTATTTCTTTGTTTGTTCTGTTTCCTTTTCTTCAGGTGTGCTTTAGATTGTTTACTTGGTTACATGTGGTTGATTATTTTGTTGTTTTCTAAGCTTTAGTTTGTTTACTTTAATTGGTTCTTGTGTGATGAGAATAGAAGTGCTAAGCACTTGTTGAGATCACAACTTTAGAAGTGCTGTTATGAAATGGAATTGTTGCAATTATTCTCTCATTGTATTTCTGAAGTGAAGATCTGATTTTTTACTTATTAATTTTACTGCTTGTATTGGATCTAGCAATTTGGGATTTATACTGATGATGTTATGTTATTAGTATTCATTTCTTTTCCCTCAGGGTCTTATCTGTTAGATAAATAAAAACACAGAGATTTATTTGATGTGGCCTTATTTCTTTTCATGTTACTGATTGTTGCTTTATTATCTTTACATATTGGTTGTATGAGAAGAAAACGTTGTGTATATGATATGTGTTTTAAAGTTCTAGGTTAAACTTTTCCGGCTGGGATGTCGTATGTCGTAGTATCAGTTTCTGCGGTTCATTAAAAGGATAAATTTAGGGTTCTTGCAATCTATATATTTATTTTTTGCATTAGTAAGTTGTGCAAAGAGTCTATGCTTTGCTACAGAAATTGTTTTTTGTGAAGGTATTGCTATTTTTGAAAATTGAGCGAGGATCTTAGGGTGCAGGGGATTTTCTGGGCAAAAACTTTTGGCCTTTTAAAGTGGCACATCCACATGTTCTGATGATATATGTACTGCTCTTGTAATTTGAATTGTATGATGATTGGCGATATGTACTTTGTTCTTGAGATTGCATTTCTCTTTTCTTGTATATTATACTTGGAAAAGAATAGTGTTCGTATCTAGTAATGGATAGTGGTTTTACGATCGTAAGCATGAAATCTGATATATTGTGGTAGGGTCAGTCCTGGTATTCTTTCCATTTCAAATCTGTACTTATGCTATGGCCAGCATAATGCAATTATAATCTAAATCCTTTGTGTTATTTATATTTTTCGATCAACCAGAATGGCATGAAGATGATATATTTAAACCTTTCAAAATTGAAGAATTAATCCAAAATTTTTAAGTCTGAATGAATGCTTAATTCTGCTTAATATATTATGGTATCATAGATTCATTGGTTTTGATTAAGTTTCTGCATTTTGATATGCTTGGGAAGTTTGATTAGCTTACTTTATTTTGCTATGTGGATACATTAAATCTTTTAATCAAGTTTTAGGTGCAATATTCTGTATTTACAGGTTGATAGGATCACAGAATCATAACTGTTACCTTTATTAGTCTTTGTGTTTTAACTCAATATTTTTATCTGCAGATGGCTTTGCAAGAAAAATTAGACAGATTCAAGAAGCAGCAAGAGAAGTGCCAGTCAACCCTCAGCAGCATTGCAGCCAAAGCAGGACCTTCGAAGGCCACAACCACTTCAAAATCCACACCTGTAGCTGCGTCACCTGTTGCAAGACCTCCTCCTCCTGCTATTAAATTTTCAAATGATACAGAGAGACTTCAACACATCAATAGCATCCGTAAAGCTCCTGTGGGAGCTCAGATCAAGCGTGTTATAGACCTGCTACTGGAGGTCTTAATCTAACCATTTCTATTTTGGGTTTTATGATGGGAATACTTAAATTTTTTGTATGTTATGCTTCCAACAGCTATTCTTAATTGTAAGTGAATGTTATTGACAAAATGACCTTTATCCAATTTGCTTTTTTGCTAGTCCACACGGTTTTTCAAATACTCTTGATTCTGTTTGCTTCATATTATAGCCAAGAGCAAAACACTATTTTGGGGAAAATCTTTTTTACAATAACGTGACTGGAGGGGGGGCTGACATAATACAAATATTGGGTGTAGGTGAGTATGAGGCAAATTTCGATAAGGAGAGTTATGTGTTTGAACTTTTTGGGGCTTTTAGGACAACCTTAAGAAAAGAATGATAGGCAGTTAGAAGCATGATAGAATTTTGGGTGTCTAAGTTTTAAAGTGGAATGGTTCTTTAATTATTGTTGGGAATTTGCGGTTTCTGGGATGGATGATGTATGATTATAGCGATTCTATCTAGTGGTTTTCAAGATCGCCAATTTATGTAATAATACTTAATATATTGATCATCGATTTCATTTCTTTGATCAGTCACAAGGAATTTAGCCTTCAAGGTCAAGTGCATTTGTGGTTGAGTATAGCATGTCCTCCCTCTCTCAGTTTTGTTTTAACAGCCCCAAATGTTAAAGGCTCCCTTTCATCCATTTCTTATGGGATTTTTCATTCTAAGGAGAATCTGCTAACTTTGCTATGACATTACGAAGAAACAACCATCTCATGAGTTTATTTGTATGTGTTTGCAGACAAGGCAAGCCCTGACACCAGAACAAATAAATGATGCATGCTATGTTGATATCAATTCCAACAAAGCGGTCTTTGACAGCTTGAGAAATAACCCAAAAGTGAGCTATGACGGGAGACGTTTCTCTTACAAGGTAATTTTCAATTCTGTGCCCACACAAATTTTGTAGATTGGAGATTTCAGAATCACTAGTGAAATATTTATTAATGGGCTAATTATTGGCCTTCTTTCTCTTACCTGGATGGTGACATTTTTGTTTAATATTTTTGCAGTCCAAGCATGATGTGAAGGACAAGAGTCAATTACTTGTCTTAATACGAAAATTTCCAGAGGGCATTGCTGTGATTGATTTGAAGGATGCCTATCCAACAGTGATGGAAGACTTACAGGTGTGCTAGATTTATGAACTCTCTGTCATGTAATATACCTCTTTAGATTCAAAGATCTCTGGTAGCATTTAAGTTTTGTTTATAAGAAAAAGTTTTATCCACTGGTGAGGATACTGATTGACCTTTTAAATTTTAATTTAAAGTTTTACAACCCGAGTGCATTTCCCTGCCATTGTCTAGAGCTTTAGATATTGCAGTGGAGTGTTTTAGAGAAGTTCTAGCCTTCTCTGGATACCAAGCTAATAGTTTTGAATTGTGAGTTTATCTTGACAGATCAAGGGTAAAAATGAATGAATGTCCTTTATGAACAAAGATAATTTGGTTTTTGATCAAATTCATTAAGCTCGGCATTGACAAGCCATAAAGATTATTGAGAATTGGTAGTTCTATATTTTTCATCAAATGCATTGAGTTTGATCTTCACGAACCTTAAAGATTCAGACTTTCAAACAAGTATTAAAATTTTGGGATTCCATTTTGTTTGATGCCAGCAGAAAAAGCAGCTGCAAATTGTGTGTGCATTATGAATATGTGATATCTGTGGCTTTCTCCTCTCTTCCAGACTTTCGGTTTCAGATACCTTTTCATTGTTTTATTTCTCTACAACTATTTCTTGTTTACTTAGAATTCATTGATTATGTGCGTCTTTAACTTCTGCTGGCCTGAGGCCAAAACCTGGCTTTTGAATTCTTGTGTTGTTTTCTTGTGCAATTGTTTTGATGGGAAATCACTTTTTCTTACAGGCATTAAAAGCCGCAGGTCAGATATGGCTGTTATCAAACTTTGATTCACAGGAAGACATCACTTATCCAAATGATCCAAGGGTCCCTATAAAGGTCGATGATGACGTTAAACAGCTTTTTCGAGACATCGAATTACCTCATGACATGATTGTAATTGAGAAAGATCTTCAGAAGAATGGGATGAAGCCTGCTACAAACACTGCAAAGAGAAGGGCTGCGGCACAGATTCAGGGCTTATCTACCAAGAACAAGCCAAAGAAGAAGAAGCATGAGATCAGCAAGAGGACCAAGCTTACCAATGCTCATCTTCCTGAGCTCTTCAAAGACCTCAGTGGCTCTTGAAAACTTTGATCTACCCTTTGTTTCAATGAAACTGAATATCAATTTTCTTCAACAAAATTATGATTGGAAGAAGATTAGTTCTATTTTCTGTTTTAAAAAGTTATTGTAATATCTGTTTTTGACTTGAAATTTCTCCCAAGTGTATATATTGTAGATGGAATTTATTGTTTATAGCTTATAAAATATAAGAAAATAAGACAAATCCTTACTTTTATCTTTAAAATTATATCTTTAATTTTACTGCAATTTTCTCTTGAAATTTTCTACTGATTGTATATATGTATATATGCATATAAATATCATCTGATGTGTCTTTATATTTAATGTTTTAAAATTATGAAATAAATTATATGTGCTGAATAAAAATATTTAATTGAATTTTTAGATTAGAAAAATTAATTTTTAGTTTATGTTTTACTATTTTCTCTTTTTTTTTATGTTGTTTTAATATAATATCTATTTTTTTTAATATAAACCAATGGGAAAGGTCATATTGTTTATTTAATTTCACCTTTTTTCCTTTTAGATTTATATTATTTCAATAGTAGTTATTCCAATTTGGCAGCAAGTTTGTTTGGGAAGGTTTCTTATTAATCTAATTAAATATAGGGCTGGCTTTCAAGGCTGATATTTAATAGTTAAAATTATATCAAATATATATATATAATTAATGTACATATAATATATAATTTCAATTGTTAGAAGTGTGTAAATTTAACAAATTATAAATAATATAACAAAGGTGTACAATTAAAGATATATAACTGATACTATATATAAATTTAAGAACTTTAAAATGATATTATGTATTTTTACGGATATATTTTTTATGTCGTGAACTTTTCCATCACTTTAAAATTGTATTAATATAATTTTCCTGTTCTATCGGTGATAATGATGTTAAAATCGTCCGAAGCAAAAAAAATAATAATTTACTCATAAATTATGTACGTCATTTTTAAAAACAAATTAACATAATTCAATTATTAATTATCATATTATTTATTGTTTTAATGTCACTCTTTGAATATTATTGCTATAAGCATAATAATAAAAATAAGGCGCCAATCTAAACGTACTATTTAAATTAAATGTTCGTTATTTCCTATCCACACATTTTCTTGTAAAACGAACTCTTTTCACTTTCACTCACATTTATAACCAATCTCTCAGGTAACCAAACAAGAAGCAGAGAAGAAAACCATAATCTACAATTCATAAGCTCTAAGTGCTGATTTCTTTTAAAACGGTGAGTTTTGAGTTGAGTTCTTCCTTCAAATCTATGAACAGAATGTCTAATTTGTTAGTTATTCATGCACTTTGTTCTATATATACCTATTTCTTGCATCTGAGTGAAATGAGGAGAAGATGATGATATAACAAGTCCTTTTTTATTTATGGATCCTTATCCATCTGTTCTTGTACCACATACCCTTAGTTTAGTTTAATATAATTTCTCATTTTTATAGACTTGCATTATGTTTTCAAGAGATTTCTCGGGTCTTAAAATCGAAATGACAGCAGTTTCATTTCATGGAATTGCGTTCGGAGTAGTACTCTATGAAGATTATGTTTGTGATTGAAGTGTTGGTGACTTGAAGCTATTGTTGTAGTGGGTTGGAAGCACTGGATATGAAATAATATTAGTGAACCCTTTCTTTGTTGTTAAAGTTAAGTAGAAGCCAACAATACTAAACATACTCTAAGTTGCTCAATGCTTTGGAAAGTGTTACGACCCATCTATAAATTCGACATAATGGACCATGTGTGCTTTGGAAAATGTATGATGCAGGGCTTAGCAATCTATCGCGTCGTTGCTGGTCGTATAAGATGAAATCTTTATGCATGTTTCCTTGATCTTCTGTGATAGAGATGGATGTCACGATTGCTCCAGGGGAGTAGGACTGATCAAAATATCGAGATTTTTTCTCTATAATCACTGAATGTCATGTTTTTGATAAATGCTTTCGGCAGCCATGTGGAAGCTGCATCCTGGAGCCATCCTTCTCGCCGGTCTACTCAAGGTATACTTCATCAAGTATTAATGTATTGTGCTGGTTGGTGACGTTGCTTGGACTTACTATTTGCTAACAAACAAGTCATAATTATATTAAGAACTCCTAATTGGTTGTATGTAGAAATTTACATTCATTTTCTACAAAACTGGAATAGTAGTAAATTCTAACTCCTTGGAATCAATTTGTGTTAAGTCTTCGTCTATTTACATGCAAGGTTAATTTGAATTTTACTATGACACATGGAACATATATCCGTAGGAACAATCAGTCGTTCGAGCTTTTTGTACCATCCAACTATGTGAGTCATTGATTGGTAGATAGTTTGATATCTACAGTTGATGACTTTGAATTGTGTATAACTGAGCAGCTTGCTCAGGCTACAAAGATGCCTTGATTGATCATCCTTATTTTGATTCATTTAGATTCTGTCTGTTATTGTGATAATCTAGAATGGAAGTAGGTGGAAATATGTCCTCAGTTTCTATTTTTTTAAGAGTTATTTCTCTGTCTGACACCTAGCTTTAATGGGCTAATCTAATGAGTCTATTGCAAGAATCCATTCTGGATTCTTTTCTTTTGCAGCTAGTGCCCTTTCTGTTAAGAAGAGGCTTAAAATTCTCATCTGGGGACCCTTGACCTTGAATGATCATTCATTCTTGATTTAGGTAGGTACTAAAATGTTGGGTCAGAATCAGAATGATAGATTGGAAATTATATATGTGAAAAGCCCTTTCCATTATTTTATGTTTCTTTGGAAGTTACATCTTGAAATGCTTCCAAAATGAATGGTCATGGTTTGACCTGCTAGATAAAAACAAACAATAAATAACCATATATGAATATTGTCTGCTTACTTAAAAGATTTTTAAACATAAAAAAATACCCATAAATTTGCACCCACCATTCACACTGTTTGCAATAAAAAAAAACAGTTGCATTTCATTATTGGTTCTCTTTTCCCACCATGAGAGAGAGAAGAAATACACTTACCCAATTTCAATTAATGCTGCTTTTGGAATTGGGGGCCTTTCTAGTCGGTGGCTAATGCCATTTATTACTGTTTTTAGGCCATCTTTTCTTTCTTTTTGTACTTGGAATCCATTCTTCCTCTTAAATCTTAGCTATGGATCAACTTCCGGTTGCTGAAAGAACTTATAATTACAGCACAGCAACATACATGTTTCCCAGATTCATATGCTTGAGAGAGAACTCAGTCCGTTTACATGACTGAGTTCTGCATTGATCTTTTATGCAAGTATACAAACATGCTATATAATCTTCTAATACTTCATTCATATATCAAATTACAATAAGTTCTTGCAACCTTTCCTTCTGCATCTATTATACATCTTTGTGAAGGAAGACCAAAAATTAAACCCAAAAAAGAGCAACTAAAACCCTGTATCTATAGACTGCAAAAATAGTACTTGTTTTACAAGGAAACTGAAAAGGTTGATCAGTTGTGTAAGGGGTTTGGTCCTCCCGGAACTGTTCGATAAGAAACTCCATAAGCAGAGTTGGCCACTTCTTTCCTGGATCTCTGAGGAGCTTCTGCGGGAAAATGCCTTGTAAAGATTTCTGTTGCAGCTGTTTTCTTGGTTTCTTCAGTGCCTACCATTCTGTGGAGGTAACGACAACTTGATTGTTGGTTGATTGCAAGAATGATCATCAAGATTATAAATACTTGGAATTTGGGATTGAGAATCTTCATGATTTTAATGGGGTTGACAAGAGCTGAAGAGGTTACTAACTGAATTGATTTGAGTTGATCAATGTGCATGCTCATTGATAGAAAGCTGGTGAGAAGTCTATTAATATGGTATATGGGATCAAGCAACCTGTAGCTGTGTGGAGAAGATAGTGCCAAAACTTTACAATTAATCTGTTGAAATGACATTACTACCCCTTTCATTTTCATCTCAATATTTGCATTCATACCTCTACCTACCTGCCTAAACTTTGGTGGAAAACAATCTGCAACTTACACACATATATATATATATATATTCATAATCTATTACATTTTGCTATTATTATGAATTCTGATGGTTCATACACAATCTCTGATGCATATTTTCAGACAAGCATCGCGCTCATAGGATGATCCAGTAAGCATGGAGCTAAGATTGTGGAAAGAATTTGATCATATGGAAACAGAAGTTGAAGCAGAAGCTGAAACTGAAGGTAGAAGAGATTAAGATGATATTAACAAGGGGGGTAATTTGGTCTTTCCAAGTGGGGTTGGGGGTTCTAATATAATATTTATTGAAGAGCTTCTGTAGGAGTTGACTTTAGATTAATGAGATCTCTCTGCCTATGGTATTGTTTTTGCATTAAAATTTTGATTAATTATATATTTAATTTAAGCACTGATTCAATTAATAGAAGATGGAAGAGAAGACAAGAGAAATGCTGGTGCACATGGTGATAGTTTGATTAATCAATAGCATGTTCTTGCTTCTAAGAAATTGATACCGTTCTCATCTAAGACTTTGGTCTTCTCTGTACACACGTTTTCACAATAATTATACATATGTTTGATATGAATACACATAGGAATGAATGAAATATTGTTTGTTAAGAGAATATGAAGCAAATTAAGCAGAGCTCAAAACTGTTTGAGACTGCTCAGCTGCATCACTTTTTCTCATAGTTATGAATCATAATGTTTTTGAGTCTCTAAATTTTTATAAAATGATAGATTAGGACACACATTTTTTAGTATTAACATATTAATCTATCGATATGACGATAAAACTAAAGATCAACAAACGGTTTTTAAATGTAACCTAAGTTGTTTTCGGCTCATTAATTTCTTATAATATCATAAGAGTATAATTCTCTTACATTTTAGGTGAATAGTGTTAATAACAATATTTATATAAACTCCTAATAGCTAAGAAGACTTGTTAATCATCCTTAATAAGGGCAAATTAGATGCAAATTTTCGAATGCTATTAAATTATATCCGATCAAAACTCTTAATTTTCGGTATATTATACATAAATGTAATTTACAATTTAAAAAAAAAATTGCTCTGGAGAAGATGTGGATAAATACTAAGGGGTTCTTGGGCCACATCAGTTGACAAGATGTTACCGTTGAAGTGGAGACAAATTTTCATGGAAAATGTTGAATTTTGATAGGGTGTTGTTGTGCATCATAATCATCATAATATTGCTAATAATGCAAAATGATATGATTGATTTTGGAAATTAAATGTTAAACCAAAGTCATTATCCAGGAAATCTTTAATTAATCTCACAGTTAAGTCTCATGCACAGCACCGACCCATTGGAATTTTGCTCCCTGACCCTCTTGCTCACCTACATAAATTTTAAATATATTTATTTTTTAAATAATTACAATATCAGAGCAATTAATATTATAAACAGCTTGTGAATGGAATAATTAAGTGTTTTTTAATTACTAGCTAGATTTGCTTAACCTGAAGATGAAGATCTCTATAGGTTTTCTTCATCCCGGGCTTCCTTTATAAAAAATATTTTTAGAAAAAAAAAAGAAAATAGGATTACTTGTGATATTAGACATTTTGATGGCTCAATTTTAGGTTTAATAGAATTTTAAATCAATTAATTAGGGTTATTAAGAAGAGAAAACTTAAAATATTGTTATAGTTTGATGGTAAATTCACCGATGAACTCCTGTAAATGATATAATAATAGGTTGTTCAAATTGTTGGAATGTTTACATTTAAAATGAATAATGTTTACTTGTACAAATAATTAGGGAAAAATTTTCGAACACCATAATTCAAATCCTACTAAGACAAACTCGAGAGTTACAATTAAATTTTTATTTTTTTTATATGTTGTACATTATATGTACAATTTATTGATATTATATCAAAATTTATCGAAAGTTCATAATATTGATTAAATATAGTTAAAAAAAATTTGTAAATGCCATATTTTTAATCCTACTTAGAGAGATCCGAGCTACAATTAAGAGGTGAATCACTATCTATTTATGTATTTTTTTTAATAGAAAAAATATCAATTTCATTCATAATATATTTCGATATTATATTTACATTCCTATTATTTTAAAATTATACCTTTAGCTCCTACCGTTCTAACATAACTGTTAAATATCAATATATATTTTATTATTTAATACATTTGCCCTTAATTAAATTAAATTTATATTGGATTTAAACTAATACAAAAAATATAAAAAAAATAAACTTTTTTTATTAAGACACTAATTGCTTTCATTTTCAATTTTTATTTTTTATTTTAATAAATAATTATTGAATAATATTTTTTAAAATTATAAAATTTTACAAAAAATATTCATAATTATGCTTTATAAAAATTCAAAATAATTTTTTACAAGAAATTTAGGTTTTATTATATTAGTTTTAGGTAATTTTATTGTACAATTAAAAAAATTCAAAAGAAATAAACTTATTTAGATTTTATTATTTTATTTTTATTTAATTTTATTGTAAAAATTAAAAAAAAATAAGTTTTTAGATTTTATTATTTTTATTTTTATTTGATCTATTGTAAAAATTTTAAAAATGAAAAGAAAATAAACTTATTTATATTTGATTTATTGTAAAAATTTTAAAAATAAAAATAAATAAATTTATTATATTATGAATTTAATTTTTTTAATTTGAAATTAGTTTTTATTAAATAATTTTATTCTTCATGTTTGTTTGAATTTTTTAGAATTGATATTTATTTTATTTTATTTTTAAAAAATTAAGTGACATTATCATGATTAATATAAGAATAATAAGGTCATTTTTACTCAAGAATTGAATTTTTAAAGTTTAGTATTATAATGATAGGGACTAAAGGTATTATTTTGAAATAAGTAACAATATAAGTGATAATATCGAAATATATTAAGAATGAAATTAATATATTTTTTTTAATATTACACATTACATATACAATCTATTGATATTACATAATTTTAATTAAATTTAATCCGGTATCACCAACAAAATCTACTAATTGAGTTAAATTTACCCCCTTAAGAGGATTTAAGTTTTGATTGAATCTAGTCTAATATCATCAATATAAATCTGCTGCCAATTTGAGCAAAATTTATCTAGTATCAGCTACAAAAATTTGTATCTAATTTAAGTCAAACCAGTTGTTCTAACAGAAAAATTAACCTCCACGTATTATTGAGAGAACTTGAACTCTTAGTCTCCATTTGCAAAGCAGTGATACCAACAAACCTACTAAATGTAGTTGGCTTTTGTTTTGGTTGTGTTTTCATATATCATATAGATTTTAAGACCAGTCAACAATTAACTAGCCAACCAACTTGATAATTCATGAAGGGCATCATTGCCAATGTCACAAACGAGTCTTTTCTTGTCTACTAATATTATTATACACACGCACTTCTCCATCTTCATTTCATTTTCAAAGAATTATATAGCCTTTAAACAAGGAAGATGAAGACTTTCATGCAATTGTGAGGCTTGCTTACAAATGACGATGTCAACATCTAGGAATATAAGCAGTTGTTTTCTTCCATTTCTCAAACACCATCATCATCATTTTATTTGTTTATTATCATTAGGTCTCGTGTAGTTATAGATTATGATACATACTTTGACTAAGCTATTTGTAGCGTGGACGTATGTGTTTCTTATTACATGTATATGACGATTGTTGTAGTCATATACCGAATTTATGATGAATGGTATAACAACACAATTTGACTTTCCAGGAAACATGATAATTCTACATTCACCAAATTGTTCCTTCTATTGACTTGACTCAAATCTTTCCTTTTGGGGTTGTCATGAGTTTTGGCTTCAGATTTACCTAATATAACAACAGGATATCTAGCTTTATCAGAAGCAAGCAGGAGTTTAAAAGAGAAACTAGATCAAACTACCAAAATATTTGCAAAGTTGGTTTTGTTTTATTAGCTAGCTCATGCTCATTACTTTAGACAGCAGTTTCTATATGCTCATGTTAAAAAGCAAGAGAACTTATCTCATCCTCTCGCCAAAGTATTTCGTCATGCTCGTACCGCCTTAGAATATTTTCGTCAGTGTACAGGTACTGACAGATACTGCATGATTGCTCTTTGCATGTGAAGAAATCCTTGAGCCTGGAGGCTTTGTCTATGATTGAATTATCAAGTTCCTGGTACATTATGAGAGGACCTGGAGATCGAGGGGCTTGTACAAGCCTGAAATGAGCTATGTTGAATGCCTCCAGATCACCCATGAGAGTTAGGATGAGGGTCAATGCATCTTTGTCTACTACTGAGGATCGTAGACTCAACACCTTGAGCTCCGGAATATAGATAAATAAGGAAGTTGCGAAATCAATTTAAAAGGGAAAAAATTACTTTCAGTTTAGAAAAGTTGTTGCAATTGGCACCTATCACCTGCATTATATTGGATGGATTAGAGATGTATGGAACAGTCAGAGACTCAAGTCCTTTCCACCTCTGGATTGCAGCTTGGAATCCATCCACTGTAATTCAATTACAAGGTGGTAAAGCAAGATGTTTGATCAATGGGAACCTGCAGTGTGTAGAGTCTCGGCATTAGTTCCTGATTGAGCTAAACTAGATGGGTTTTCTTCTTTCACTATTAAAACATTATATTCGTATTTAGTAATTAACTTCACTAAATTTGGAAGTAAATACAAAAGAGTAACCTTCTAACTGCATAGACCAAGTGCTCATCTTTTATATGCATTGAATAATTAAAAATCAACCACGTCGCATTATTGCAACTAAGCATGAAAGCATTCTTCAAGACAAGCATTACCCTTCACCAACTAGAACAGTCATCCAATGAACCGTAAGGTTCTGAGGGAAGAATGTCAAAGGCGGTAGACAGAAACCTATTCAAATCTAGTGTCTCCCAGAGAACTGGGTCATGGCCAGCAGAACGTCATGACCTACAAACTTGACAAACACCAAATATCAAATCCATAACACTGGGGGCCATAAATATCTTGACAAGGATGTCATGATTCATCTTTTGCCAATTTTGAGAATTTGAGCCTTGATCAGTCA
Organism: Melia azedarach; assembly: GCA_028052125.1. Classification (NCBI taxonomy): domain Eukaryota; kingdom Viridiplantae; phylum Streptophyta; class Magnoliopsida; order Sapindales; family Meliaceae; genus Melia; species Melia azedarach. The sequence continues at coordinate 7,371,973 of CM051401.1, read as the reverse complement.
TTCCTCCAGAAAAGCTTTTTTCCTATAATATACAGAAAAAGAAAATTAGCTATCAGCATAAATGTCTCTTCATTTGCTACGAATTAAAATGTAAGAAAAAAGTTACATAAGGCCAGGACTAATGACACAAGGATCTGCAGTAAATCTACTAACAGTTCGTTACAAAACCATTAAATCTGAGCTTTTACATAAACATATAGTCAACCCTGTTCAAAATATTTCAAGATGGTCTATCTGTACATATATGATCGATGGTATTGTAAAGCAGAAGGAAATAACTCGATACAACATGATTCTCCGATTTAGGATATCAACGTGCAGAATTATTTTATGTGCATGTGCAGGCGGCATGGCAAGAAGTCTTAAGTAAGTCACTTGGTAAACCTAACTCAACTCTGTAAGCTGTTAAATTCTCCTCCTGGAAACTTTAGACAAGTAATAATGTTTTCAAACTCCATGAATTTGAATCGGCATAACTTTGCTGGAACGAGACCTTTAACAATAACAATATTCATCACGAAATACTTCCATGACTCTAGTAATGATGCTAATTTTATATAATTTTCAAATTCTGTATAACAATTGTTAGTCTCCATAGTCACTTTCATAGTTTATCTACAACATTGTTAGACCAGTTATGAAGATTTGATACTAAAGGAATTAACAGTCAAGATTGAAAAAGCAAAAACACTTGAGTTATTCAAAACTAGAGCAACATGGAACTTCTGCTGTGTACATCATGACATTAACGACCCCAAGTGTTGATTGTGCCAAAGACGGCTCATGTCCGTCTGCCACTGTATGATTCTTGCTTAAGAAAATTTTATGTTACTATCTTTCTTCTCTAAAATAAGAAAAGTTAAAGTAAGCAGACAAAGCCATAATTCTTACTGCAGTTACTGTTACACAGCAAAGCAGCACATGTCAAAATAAGGACCACCATGGAGGTTTGTAAGTTTAGAAAATTTATTAACCTAGTAAGAAAAAGCTTCACAGGTAAACAAAATTATCAATGAGCAAATGGAAGAAAAAGGTGGTCCATATTCTGTTAACCTAAATGATTGTAATGTTAAATTACAAATCAATGGAATTTTCTACTTATATAAAAGCGTCCTAAAAATCCTTTGAAAAGGATTTTATTCACTACTAAAATTAGAAAACATCTTGAAAATGAGGACTTCTTTAACCTATACAATCCTAAAAATATCACGTCACAAATTTCCTTCGCTTTCTTTCTTCAATGGCCGATAAATCTAGAAGTAAGTATCAAACTATTCTTTTACCCGTTTTTGCATGAGATAACATAATATAGTCAATTACAACACGTGAAACTTGAGAGCAACTCAGACTGCAAATAATTTATGGAGTATTGTCTACTTTAGATAACATGACTGCCATGTGTCATGAAAATGTCATACATTGCAATGCACAGCAAACTATCTAGAAGATTTAGTTAGCCGATGGCACACCATTACTATACATGAAACTTCGAGAAAACTAAATTAACATTCTGAGTTGAATATGTATATAGGAAACTTATGAGAAGATTCCAACAACTGAAGATATGGGAAGCTCTCTTCAAAGCAATCTAGTTTCTCACATAGGACTTTAGTAATCTGAAACCTTTTGGTAAAACAAATTAATTATGTGATGCCCAGCAAAAACTCACTCCATTTAACAAGAAAAATTACATCTTTTTCTATTCTTTGTTATTTTAAGTTCCTTTTATCAATTTGGTTTCTTGACGATTTTTCTTCAAGAACTTCTGATCAGAATACAATAAAGCAATTTTATGAAACTAATGTGAGCAAGCGGAACCTAAAATTCCCAAGTATTCTAGCAAACTGAAATTGAAGGGATTATAAATTATACTGAGACAAATCATCCTATCTTATCAAATATTTTATGTTTTGGGTCTCCAGAGTTCGAATTTCATGTTAGGAAAAAACACCACCACCCAAATAGACTTGAAATTTAAATAAAATTACATTGATCAAAATTTGATTTATGTTTCGGCAGCATTTACCTCCCCTTGTTTCAACAAACAAAAACATGGAAACATTTTATATGATTAGAAATCAAAATTAAAGTGAGAAAATTGGAGGAATAAGAGAGAGCAGAAAATATATTACCAGATGAGATGAGGAATAAACTTACCTTCTGTCTATGTGTGTTGTTACTGTTTTCCTTTTTCTATGTTATGAACAAACTCAATGAAATGTTAGAAGGTTGATTCATAAAGAAAGAATCTGAGAGATAACTGAAGACATTTGTAATGGGAAAGTGAGTGAAATTAACTCAGACAGGTCCAAAAGTTGATATCAGCAAAGTAAAGCATGAGTTAGCAAAACCATAATGCAGTCTGTCCAAAAAGAGGACTGAAGTATCAGCAGTTGATACATGGCTTCCATACTTGCCATTCAGTTGACACAAGTTAATCAGCTAGCATGCTACAATGTATGGCACAGAGTTCTGGCTGATTGCTGACATGTAAGATGTCATCTAGCTAATTTCTTCCACAATTTTCACGTATGACCAACTTCAAAAATCAACTATCCTTGCAATACCATAAGAAAAATGAAAAGTTTCTACTTTATTATCATCGTTCCTTTTCTTTACTACAAATTAGTTCTGTAAATGTTAAACATCTTGGGGTTTTAACGATGCAATGGACGTCTAGGCTTCATGAGTATGTTTATACGATAAAATTTAGTTTTCATTGAATTATTTCAATGTGCACAGCGAGGGAAGCATAATCAATGTGGAAATATAAATTGATTTCACTGATAGTAATCAATTTAATGTGATAGCCTTACATGGTAAGTATTGTGCTATCTTTTATTGTTTGCTAGCATCAAGACAAGAAGATGTTCAGAAAAGGTTACTTTAGTCAGAGAAAGATTATCATTTATCATGCAAGGCCTTGGAGTCATAAATAACCTTAATTAGGAAGTACTCAGGCAAAGAAGTTGACAAACAAAAAAAGAAAGGCCCCAAGCAAGTTCACGTTTGACCAACAAACAGATCAATTAACACAGCCACGTACATGCAGGATGCAAAAAGGTTAATCAAGAGGTACATTAATTACATTTTGGATCTAAGGGTCCGAGTGCTAAAGAAAAAAAGCTTACTTCACATAGTACTTGCGAATTTTAGCACTTTTTTCTAGTGCTTATTAGAAAAGTTCATTAAAATGCCCAATATTATTGACGTTGAAGCACTTGCACTCCAATTACTATTCTAATTAGCATACAAATATGGGCTAATCCAAAAATCAGCTCTAATTCCAATTAAATTTGATTAAACAGCTTTAAAACAAATAACCAAACACATCAATAAGTGCTTATATTTCTTAATTTAGTTCATATCTAGTGTTAATTAGCAGTACTGAACGGCATATAAGTCATATCATCCCAATTATCTTATCTATGCAGGCATTAACAAAACTAAAAATGTTCAATATTTACTCATATTACATTAACCTAAACTCTGTAGAACTAAATTCAGACACAAATTAAGAATTGCTGTTGTGATTGCCGGTACCCAGCCAACATCACATCTGTCGTTAAGTGTCCGTAGGAATACATAAAAGATGATGATAAAACATAAAACGTATCTGTTAGAAAGTAATTGTCCATAAATTCATTAATTCCCTGAAGCAGAATAATGGTAAAAACTACAGAATAAGAAAGAATGAAATCTAATAAAATGGGCTTTTCCAAAAAGTGAAACCCGAATTGTAGAGATAAGAACATATAATTAAACTTCACTTTTCAAATGAAAAGCATACGAGTCTTTCTCTGTTCTAAACACATTGCACAAATACACATCAACTTACTTGTCATCTTCTTCTTCATATTGCACATCATGATGTTATTTCTTACACTCTGGGTATGGCCCGAGTAAGAAATGAAGAAGAGGAGAAGCATCTTCTTTTTGGAGATGGGGATGAGAGGCTTCAGAGAGAGGGACTACTCAAAGGATAGTTGGGTTTCTGTTTCTCGTATTGTTAAACCGTTTGTGATGGGTACACGGGCAGCAGGTCGTATATAATAGTGGAAAAGAAACTTGTGTATATGATGTTATTAATGGTATATATCATAAATTTATTAGAAGCAAGAATAATGGTTTAGATAAATCTTATAATCCCGTTATGGTGTATATCATAAATCTACTAAGAGTAAAATTTTTGATAAATTCAATTTAAATTAAGATTTTATAGTATATTTGTTTTATTTTTTTAGATGATTTGAAAGCGTCAGAGGTGTCTGTTTCGAAATGTGTCTCTCTCTGAGCCTTGTAAACTACTTCCAAGAATGCTAATTTTAAAAGAAATTGTCTCTTACAAAAAAGAAAATAAAATAAAATATATAAGTGTAATTTTTAATCCATTAAATATGAGATGTTCAAAATAAATACTTAGTTGTTCATTTTTTAAATTAACTATATCATTGCATAAATCAAGATACTTAAATAAAAGTTAAATGGATAATTCTTGAATTATTAAAATTAAAATATATATTTTATTATACTTTAGAGACCTATCAATTATTTTTTCTAAATAAGAATAAGATTTCCAAACTCCTTTCAAAAGAATTCTTTATCTTAGGTGTGAAAAGATATTTAAAAAATGAATAAAAGTATTGTTTACTTTAATTTTAAACAATTTGGATTCAATTTTCAATTCTAAAAATTAAAAACTAATTGATGACTTTCTTAATTTAAAAAAAATAAAAATAAAGCCACATTTAATAAAATCTTTAAATTTTACTTCTATATATCTATATTAGTCAATTACTAGAAAAAAGTTAACTTATTTAAACAAAAATCTTCACTTTTACCTTTTAATTAACTGCAAGGTAAAAATAAAAATTCGTAGTCAATTTTGATTAGTGACTTAGTCACGTCGATCATACTCTAAACTATTTAAATCACTTTCTCATATTGAAATTTGATTTTAGTTTTACTCATAGCCACTTAATTTAATTATACACATTTTAAAAGTCAAATCATTTGGTTCAATTTTAAACTAAACCATTTGATTTGATTTTTAATTCAACCTAAACCTATCTCAATGTGCCATTCCACCTTTTTCTAAGGCAAATTTTTTTTTTTCTATGGCTAAATAATACAAATTGGACTCTAAATAGTGAACATGAGGATTAATCCTCTAAGAAAAAAGTTCACATCAATTTTACTACGATTCACCTTAGAATTTTATAATGAAATCAAGCAATTTCTACATTGTATACTCTAAAATTCTATAATCAAATCGAGCATCAGTTCTATTACGATGCACGTTAGAATTCTACAATCAAATCGAACAACTCCCAACTCCACAATATGTTACCTTTGGGAGGAAACCAAATTCCAAATTGAGAGGATTCGAACTCAATTTCCTCTGTTTGGAGATAAAGGTGGTTTGGCTGCCTTTCCAACAATCTTTAAACTCAAGGAAATTTGTAACTCATTTGGAGTTTGACTTGAAGACAGTATTTTACAATCACATCAGCATCTTGCAAGACAACACACAACAGTGTGTATTGTATGTATATACACCTGGTCAATGAAAGAGCAAACATATCTTTTCAAAATTAGGAATTCAAAACAGCATCATTTTCTTGGACCAAGAGAGTCAATAATACTCCTGTAAAGGCAGTAAAAAGACTTCCCCATGCAATGAAGAATGTTCTCAAATACAATGTTTTTGTCTTACGGTGGGTCTAGTACTTGATTAGTGGCTCTTCATCATCAATGCTTCTTGTACTAATAGTAATACTAGCAATGACAATACCAAAGCAACAAAAAGCTCCTATCCTAAGTGAGTGCGTATGAGTATCATATTATTTTCATTTTCGAATTCGGATGCCAGGAATATCCTTCAAACCCATTTTCAACGCTGTATTTCTGAAGAGAGGAGGAGGTCTTTGTAAGCCAATGGACTGACCAAATTTGTTGGCTAGCTCGACCAGCATGGTCTTATCCCTCCCAATTTCTTTTATTGAGTTGTAATAACCAAGCCAAGCATGATATGCTCCTTCTTTAATACTATTATCAACCTTTCCCATGCACTCTTCCATCTGCATATTCATACCATTATCATCGAATCAAATTAATTCTCAATTTGATCATCTAGACCACATCCCATATAGAGGAATGCAACCAAAGCACATGATAATGAGTAACACACCTGATGTTGAATTTCTGGATCTAAACATGGTGAAGGCAATTTGTCAAGGGGCAAATCTTTTAAATCATTGAGGAAATATTCTTCCCATGGTGCAATCAACAAAATGCCTTCTCCTTCTTTGCCTCCTCGTCCTGTTCTTCCAAGACGATGTATGTATTGTTCCCGATCAGAAGGAATACCCACCTGATGATGATAATTGTCAGTTGTACACATATATAAAGTTAACCATAGCAATGCATATGCACAAGAAAGGCTAGTTATAAATGATTTACTTGTCAATTGATTCATAGCCATTCAGACATTTTCAAATTTCCTTGAGAAAAAATAAATGCCGCAGCTTAACTATGCAGTCAATTGAAAAAACAGAGAAGATACAAGTAATTTGAGTGTCAAAATACTTGCGACCAGTTGGCTGTGCTTCCAATGAATATATCTAAACTCTCCCTTGAGATGATTATAAACCTGAAGACTTTATCCAAACAAAGGTGCTGAAATAACAATATCATCAAGCTCAAGATCAAAATCAGTGTGAACATTGTCCAAATACCAGCTATGCAGACCAGCCACTTTGAAAAGAAATTATGAGATTTCACCATAATAGAAATGGTAAAAAATTTAAACAGTAAAAGAAAAAGAAGGATTGCTTATTACTTCCCAACCAAAACATGTTTTCACTTTGCCATTGTGATAATCGCTAGATATCCAGACAGTATCAGGTAAATATTTATATGCGTGTTTGTACATGCATGATGGGAAAATTTGTCAACTCATGTGTAAGTCAAAAGACATAACTAATTGATATGCATGCAGAATAAAATTTAAAAATCATTTTGAGCTTTCAAATACCTGAACAACCAAAGTAACATCAGGGTAATTCATTCCACGTGCCGATACATCAGATGTGACAAGAATTAGCCGCTTTGATTCCTTGAATTCTTCAGAGATACGTGTGCGATATAATTGAGGCTTTCTAGAATGTATCTCCCTTACATTCAATTTCATTTCCCGCAGAAGCATATACAAGAGCGAGGTTACCATCCCAGTTGAGCAGAAAACAATGACCTGCAGACAACTTAAAATGAGTAGACTTTAAGCAAATAAGTTGGAAACAAACAAAATCCAGACGCCAAATTAATCTTACCTTGTAATCAGGTACCTCTGAGATATGCTCCTTCAATAATTGGTGCACTATTTGAAAATGTAATTCATGTGGTGTAACAATACAAGATTGCTTAATCTGCACTTAGCAAGCCATGACAGTCAATCATTATTGATTCCAATGTGTTAATCAGACACAATCATGCCATCCTTTTGCTAAGTCAGTTTTTATGAATTTAAATCCACTTGTGAGAGTTTATTACCAATAAATGGAAATGTTACTAAAAATAAAACATATATAAAAAAAGAACTGTTTAAAGCCTCTTTAATTTGAGGTACAAGAAAACAACATAAATATGTATTCCCCACCTTAGCAGGAGTATCAACAGAACCCAGACCCACTGTATCAATATATTCATGCTCCCTTTTCAAAACAAGCTGAGATATTCGACGAACCTGTGAAATCAAATGCAATATCACTCTAAATATATTCATAGAAAGGAGTAACTATTTCTGTGAAGCACAGATGTTGGAATGAGGACAATATAACCTCCTTTGGAATTGTTGCAGAAAACAGTAAGGATTGCCTCCGACGAGGCAAGCAATCAAGAATCTTTTCCACATCCTTCCGGAATCCCAGGTCTAGTAAGTGGTCAGCTTCATCAAGTATAAGCATTTTCAATCCCATCAGACGCATGGATAATCCTGACTTATTCTCCACATGATCCAGCAATCTGCCAGGAGTTGCAACTAGTATCTGCCAAAGTTTTTATTAAGTACCAAGAAATCACAATCATAATGCAGTTACATAACATAAACACCAACTTCTTTCCTCTTTCTCTTTCTGCTGATGCATGTTATTCTCTCTGCAATTGTATACTATAAAAATAAACAAAAAGTTCAACAATCAAAGCACACACGCACGCAAACCTGGCATGGATCGGCTTCCAGGCGTTTTTGATCAACTTTGAACCGTGTACCTCCAACCAGAGTTACAACACCTATGTTATCATGATACTTCAGCAGAGCAATAGCTTCTGCTGCTATCTGGCTCGCAAGCTCTCTTGTGGGACAGAGAAGAAGAACAAATATTGGAGGCACCCGTTGATTGTTACTGCTACTTTTGGCCTTCAAAACTGCTTCAATTGCAGGAAGCTGTTTATTTTTAACAGCAGCACAGACAGAAAGAAGATAAATCTACACTATTTAATTTAAAAGAACAAAGAGGGATTAGTATAATACCAGGAAAGCTAAACTTTTTCCTGTGCCAGTTTTAGCTTTGACCAAAGCATCCTTCCCTTTTCCATAAAAAAAATGAAAACCATCAGTTAAAATGCTTAATAGTCATTTTAAATTGAACAAGTTAGAGCATCATATTCACAAGAGTTATTACACTGCTATTCTGTTCAAACTTCAGACAGAACCACAAGTCAACCTAAGCGCTATCACAGTGTTTCCATGAATAAAAACTTCATGACATGATTCTACCCAAATAACAAGCAAATTTAACATGGACAACTAGTACTAATTTTGCTCAGAATCTTGATTGAGTAAATTGCAGCTTGCACATAGCTACCAACATCAACCATATAACAGTACCTCAAAAGCAACAGTTAACATACCCTCAAGGCAAACAGAAAGTGTAGCCTCCTGCACCCTGGTCATTTGAATGTAGCCAGCAGCCATAAGTGCCTTGATTGTCAAAGGAGATATTCCACATTCATCAAATCTGTAGAAGCAAAGGCCATTTCCATCACCAATCAACATATTCCACACAGCCATAATGAATATATACATCAACAACCCAACTTTTACTCCATATACTCAAAAACTGCCAGAACCAGTCCTTACCTATTTTGACTAAGAATTGGTTCCTGCTCAGTCATCTCCGTCTTGCCTTCATTCTCAACCAATTTCCTTTTACTAATCTCCTTTCTAATCGACTCCACCCTGCTCCGAAAAGTCATACTCCTTCTCAAGATTCTTTAATGGCACTCTCTTTGTAATTTTCATATCATACCTCCCCAAAGATGCACTACTCCCCATCCTCTTCACATCCCTCCAACCTTCCACTTTCTCATCAACAAAATCCGAATCATCCTCACTTGAAGAACTTTCATTTCTGGTAAACCGCCTTCTACCCAATAGACCCTTCTTCTTTACATACTCATTCATAGTCCTCAAATTACCATTTCCACTATTACCACCGACATGTTTCACTATAGTTCCAGTGCCAAAATCCGATTCCTCTCCCCTCGAAGAACTCTGGTTTCTATTAGAATTCCTCTTATTTAGTCCTGTAAGACATGTTCTTACAAAACCATTCCCACCATTACTAGACGCCAAGTTACGCACAAACATCAAACTTGCACTCTCATTTCTAAACACGCTTCCATTTAACACCGAATAATTCCTAGTATTAACATTTCCAGTGTTATTAACTAAATTACGCTTATCTGATATTAAGTTCCTCAAATCAATCGGCCTATGATTAGTTTCTCCAGTGAATTGAGGGCGTTGCTCCGGCTTCAGTGGTCCATCATCTTCGTTCCACAAATCCTCAGCTCCTTCCTTCATGAAACGATCAGCCAACGCTTTAACATGCTGGTCGGGTGTCATGGGTTTGTGGTGGGCGGTTTCGGCGTCCCCGCCGTCGGATGCAGAAAAGAGTTTGGTCCGGATTTGGGAACGGATACGGGCTTGGTAGAGCTGTTTTTCTTGTTGGAGGAGTCGCTTTTCTTTCTCTTTGGCTTTCTTCTCGTGCAAGCGCTTCCACTGCCACTTGTTAAGGCCTCCGGGGAAAGTACGTGGGCCACCGCCCATGGATCGAGAAAAGACCCGGATGAAGCGGAGGGTGTTTGTCAAGGGTTTAGAACGTTGGAGATGGAGATGGAGAAGGGAAGAAGAAGACATGGTTGCGCTGCTTCAGCTAAGTTTAGGGTTTTAGCCTTGTGATGAATTCGCTCTCTCTCTTTTCTTTCTGGGTTTAAGAAAATTTCTTTTTTATTTTTTAATTTCTTTTCTAATTTTTTTACAGCTTCTGTTGTTGTTTAATAAGAATTCATAACACAAGAATTTACTCTACATTATCTCCGCACAATTTATTTACATATGTGATTTTTAATACAATTTTTTTTTTCAAATTCTATATTAAATGTATATTAAATATTTAATTTTTAAAATTTTAACATAAAATTTTCAAATTTTTACTTTTATGCGTCGTCAAAAAATAAATAAATTCAACAAATACATTGAATATAGTTTAGCTAAATCCAATTTTCTAGGAAACTTAATTGCAGCTGAAGATCAATGTTATGCTTAGATAATTAGATTATTGTGCTATGTTGCATAAGAATTATAATAAATAATTAAACAATATGATGAAAAATTGAAAAAAAAAATTGAAGGATATATTATAAATCTTGGAACAATATAGTTTTATCTTTTTTTTTTTAATATTACACAATTATTTATGTAATCTACTGATACTAGGTAACATATCTAGTGAGAATTGAAAATTGAGATAATTTAAGTTTGGTATAACTTGATGTTTGTGGAAGTCTATGCTTGATTTGAGCGAAATCTCCTTCAATAGAATCATAAGGACTTAAACCCCTGCAATCAAGTAAATACTTTATTACTAGTCTACTAGTTGAGTGTAGCCGTGTCTTAATTTGGTAATGTTGTATATTCATTGAATATATAATTCAGCTCCTCTCAAATGAATGAAATCAATTAAGTTTGTTAATAATACCTCCGACTATAATGTAACCTTCTTAATTTCTACACGAATATTTTAGTAAGAAAGAAAATAAAAATGAATTAGAAAAAAAAAATTTATTTGATTGAAACATGCAGTTGTTAATAAAAATATAATTTAACTTATTCTAAAAGTTTAATATTTTGAAAGCATCATTATATTTAACAATTTATTTCATAAATAAATATTCAATTTTTTTGTTTATAATAAAAATAAAAAAGATTAAAAAATTAAAATATGAATATTAGAATAATAATAAACAACTTTAACTTTGACCATAAAGTTCGTTTTGGTTCATTAGATGATTAATCTATATGTTATTAACTAAATTTATTCAGTAACAAGGAATAAAATTGTTGTCATAGCTCCAGAAATCTTACACAATGAGTTTGCTCATATTGCACTCTCAAATGTTGTTATGTTAACAGTCAATCCTCCAATTCCTCTATTATACACCTAAATTGGTTTAAACCAATTGAATCTTGTTAGGAGAACAACTCTAATCCCCATTCACTTAATACAAAGTTAGCCAAGATCCTATTGACTTCCACATCTAGACTTGAAGCTCTCATCACCTATTTCTCCGGCCAATTAGTGTGAAATTTGGGATGTAACAAACTATTCCCACCAAATAACATGCACGCTTCTACACATAGGTAGGATAAATCTTTCCTTCCAATCATCTACACTAATACACGTAACTTTTCACCCCCTTTTTAGTTAACCAACTGTCCCTTGAAGGTTTTTACCCTACCTACGTATTCTAGTCTAGCTCATATTTCGGTAAAAATTGCACAAATGCCATTGTGCAAGCGTAATTGACAAAAGTCATCATTATGGTCAATGTTGGATTAGTATTTTGTTAGAGTATATCCCAGCTTAGCTCAAATTGTATAAATTATTGGATCTTTAATCTAACATTAAGCTTATATATGAATAATTATATTTTTTATGGACTGTTAAATAAAGTCGAGCTCGAATTAAAAGTGATTTATTAAAGTTTTGGGTAATTGGGTTTTAATGTACCTAATAGGATGTAGGTCTTTAATGTGTAAAGACTAAAAGATAATTTCTATTTTTATGATAGGTTAAAGTAGAAATATCAATAAGATAACAGGATAGTTGTCTTATATATATAGTGGTTATGGTTTCCAGATTACACGTAATGTTATTTTCTTGATATCCCATTATCAGAAAATACTTAAAGAGAAACAAAAGGCTCTTTAAAAGAATGTGTTGATTTGGAAGGCCAACCGTAGGATTCTAGAGAGTAATTTCAGATTATGGATTTAGGTTCTCTTCTGCTTTTATATTAATTTATTTTTGATAATCTGACATGAACGATTCTATATTTTAGGTGATGGTTTTAACCAAAGAGAAATTATTTCTAACAAGTGGTATAAGAGCTCCTTCATGTTGAATCATTGCGAATAAATACAGAATAAATTAGGATTAATAATTGAGAATAAATTCAAAATTTTTCTAGATGGTTTTGGTTATCAGATTTAGTTTTTTTTTTGTTTGATTTATTTTACTTATAATTTTTGTTGAATTTGGTTATGATATATATATATATATATATATATATATATATATATATATAAAACTTAATTAAGGAAATTGTGGCCGGAGGTTCATCGTCGTTAGCGTCAGAATTTCAGGCGTGGCCAGAAGGCAGTTTCCTTGGCCGCCACATATATATATATATATATAAAATCAAAAGGGGGAGATCAGCTGTTGTCCACCGCCGGCACTGAGAGACTGGTGCGAGCTTTTTGCCGCGTCGGCAAGACGAAGCCAGGGCATAAGGCGACGACGGCCAAACGGCGGCCTGTTTTCGCTCAAGCAGGGGTGACCGTTTGGCTGCTGGAAACCTTAGAGTTTCCTTGCTGAAAGAACACGGACCCATTAGGGCCCGTGACAGGAAAGGTTGCTGGCCAGCCTTTGGCCCGCAGTTGAAAGAAGAAAAAAAAGATCGGGTCCTTGGGCTAGGGCAAGACTCGGGTTGGGTTAACCCACCCGGTCCAATCCATGACCCGGTTAAGGCCAGAGTCAACAAGGTCTAGTCAACGGTCAACTGTTTACAAGAATTTTAAAAAAATAATAAATAAAAAAATTTAAAAAAAATTTAAAATTTTAAGGATTAATTCGGTGCATTTTTAAATTCAAATATTGATTTATTTTGGTATGTATATTTTGACATGAATTAATTGAAGCAATATGTCGCCAAAGTGACCTCTCTTGTGGAAATTAATTTTATTTTGAAATATAAACAGTTTTGTACATGTAACTTATGTGAATATTAATTAGCTCAAAGGAAGGTTAATATTTAATAAAATTATATGTACATTTTATGATAATAAATGCGTGATGATTATTCGATTTTACGTATGAATAATAAATCGGCCTAAAGGAAGATTTATTTTTTGATATGTTCTTATTATTAGTGTTTGATTACTACACCAAGATATCACTTACAAGTTAATATTTTGTCCAAAGATAAAATATTAATGGAGTGTCCGGTATCTTGGGATGAGATTTACCTTGTTTGCATTTAATTTTGTTTTAAGGCTTACATGAGCATGTTTTGATTGTTTGTTGTTCTCTGATTTAGATTTGACTCTTGTTAATATTACTGTCAACATCAACTCCATTCCTTTGCTAAATGGTTCAAACTTCAAGTCGTGGATGGAGAACCTCGAGATAGTTTTCGGGGTCATGGATCTCGATCTTGCATTAAGGGAAGATTGCCCTCCACCTCTTATAGATAAAAGTACCTTAGACGATAAGAGGGAGAAAAAAAGGTAGGAGAAATCGAACCGCATGTGTATGATAATAATGAAGAGAGCCATTCCAGAAGCATTCAGGGGCACTATATCTGAAAAGATTACTATAGCTAAAGATTTTCTTGCTGGTATTGAAAAGAGGTTTGTTAAGAATGAAAAGGCTGAAATGTGTACACTTTTGACAAACCTAATTTCAATGAGGTACAAGGGTAAAGGTAATATCAGGGAGTATATTATGGAGATGTATCATCTTGCTTCTAGACTAAAGGCACTTAAACTTGACATCTCTGATGACTTGTTGGTGTGTTTAGTCTAGAAGCAAGATGATACGGTACCTCAAAAGAAGCAGCAAAAGAAATCGAATGATTATAAAGGTAATGACTATTTCTTCTATGGAGCTGAAGGGCATAAGAAGAAGCAATGCACCAACTATCACGCACAGCGTGCTAAGAAAGGTATGCTTCTTAACTTGGTTTGTTCTAAGGTTAATTTATCTTCGGTGCTTAGACACACATGGTGGATATATTTTGGTGCAACAACTCACAGCAGTGTGTTTATGCAAGGTTGCCTGAGTTTTCCGAAAGCCAAATGATGCTGAAAGATACATCTATCTAGGCGATGACAAGATAGTGCAAGTTGAGGCGATTGAGAAGTTTAGATTATTGTTAAAGACGAGATTTTATTTGGATCTTGATGAGATATTTATTGCACCGTCTTTTAGACGAAATTTGATTTCTATTTCTACTTTAGACAAATTTGGTTATTCTTGTTCATTTGGGAATGAAAAATTTAGTTTGTTTCATGATTCAAAATTAGTTAGTTCTAGTTCTTTATTAGGTTACGATAATCTTTATTTGTTTGACACAATTATTTCATTTAATGAATCCCTGCACTTAAGTTCACATGGCACGAAGAGAAAATTAACAAATGAGAATTCGGTTGTATTATGGCACAAACGATTAGGTCATATCTCCAGACAGAGAATAGAGAAACTTGTGTCAGATGAAATTCTCGATCCCTTAGATTTCACAGATTTTAATATTTGTGTTAACTGCATAAAGGGAAAACAAACTAATAAAAGGAGATTTGAAGCCAACAAGACATTGGACGTCTTAGAACTTATATATACGGATATTTGTGGGCCATTCCCTACGGTTGCTTAGAATGGTCAACAATATTTTATAATGTTCATTGATGATTTTTCCAGATATGGCTATATATATCTCATTCATGAAAAGTCACAGGCTTTGGATGAAATCTACGTTAGGTATACCGACACTAATTTTGCTAGATGCCAAGATAGTATGAAATCTACGTCGGGCTATGTCTTTCTGCTAGCTAGAGGTGCTGTCTCTTGGAAGAGTGCTTAATTGTCTCTTATAGCCTTTTCTACCATGGCAGCAGAGTTCATAGCATGTTTTGAGGCATCCAATCACAGGAGTATGGGTGCGAAATTTTGTCACGGGGCTACGCATAATGGATGGTATTGAGAGACCACTCAAGTTATTTTGTGACAATAAGTCAGCAGTTCTGTATTCCAACAACAATAGGAGCTCGACGAAGTTAAAGCATATAGACATCAAGTTCCTAGTTGTTAAAGAAAGAGTTCAGAGTGGAGAGTTGTCTATAGAGCACACCAGAACAAACTCCATAGTTACGAATCCGCTTATTAAGGGATTGTCACCCAAAGTGTTTCATGAGCACACTGCTTGTATGAGTGTTATGTCATTTCATGATATTCAGTTTTAGTGGGAGTTTGTAATTTTTAGATGCTCTTTTGATAATAAACATATTTTCAGTTATTACAGTTTATGGATACTTTGAGGTTAATTTTTGCAGAAATGAAATTTTGGTTTATTTACACTATGATTCTAGTATGGTGTGATCTCACTAAAGTTTAAAAAGGACCAGTTAGAAATAGGCATGTTAAGATCACATTGCATGAAATTCCTATGCTACATATCCATATCATAATCCATGTCATTCAGTTGTATCGGTATATGTGACCATTGATGGGTTGAGTTACAATAGTTGTAACGAAGACCACTTTGATCCTATTGGTTATAGATATATTTTGGTTATGACAACAAAGTTAAGCTTGTTTCGATTATTTTTACAAAGTATAATTATAAGGTTACATATATAGCCCAAGTGGGAGATTGTTGGATCTTAATATAACATTGGACTTATATGTAAATAATTATATTTTTTTTGGACTGTCAAATAAAGTCGAGCCCAAATTAAAAGTGATATACTAAAGTTTTAGGTAATTAGGGCTTTGATGTATCTAATAGGATGTGGGCCTTTAATGTGTAGAGACTAAAGGATAATTTCTTTTTTATGATGGGCTAAAATAAAAATACTAATAAGATAACATAATAGTTGTCTTATATATATATAGTAGTTATGGTCCCTAAATTACACGCAATGTTATTTTCTTGACATTCCATCATAAAAAAATACTCAGAGAGACATAAAGGGCTCTCTAAAAGACCGTGTTAATTTGGAAGGCCAACTGCAGGATTCTAGAGAGCAATTACAGATTATGGATTCAGGCATGCGTCCGCTTTTATGTTGATTTATTCTTGATGATCTGACATGAACGATTTTATGTTTTGGGTGATGGTTTTCACTAAAGCGAACTTATTTCTAGCATAAATGTCTTAGGCATGCCAGATGAAGGAAAAAGGAAGCCATTCTTAACAATTTATTAAAACTTTATCAAAATTCTATCTCAAACTAAAATTAAACACTAAAAACCTCTTTGACTTAAGCATTACAGGATTTTTGTCGGTGAAATCGGCTTTCCCCCAATCTTTGCTTATCTTGCAAGTTACTCAAGAAGAAGGATTGATCGTTGGATATTGAAGCTGCAAAAAATGGTATCAACATCTAGCACTATTTATAGGGATTGTTCAAGAAGCCATAGAATCACAGTTGATCAAAGAGAAGAAAATGGAAGCAAGGAACAACAAACTACCAAAAGGCACTTGACAGAAACAAATCGTGAAGAAGATACTTATGATTGGAATTCTCAACTAAATTTGTTGCAACACTCATAGGGTCAAATAGTAGTGCAGTTAGAGGATAGAGATACGACCCAAATTGAATAAAGGTTGCAAGAGAGTGAATTAAGACATAAAAAGGTGCGAGCATTGAAAGATAGGACGTGAACTTTGGAGAAAGAGCTTGAAGATCTTAAATAGATGATTCGGGAAGGATTACATGGAAATCGAGTTTTAGAAAATCCTGAATGACTGAAAAATGAATAAAGTCAACTTTAAGGGAGGTTCAATGTATGGAATTACCACGACGGAGGAAGTTTGGAGCTAGTAGGCCTAAAAAACAACTTAATTAGCAGAAAAGAGGTATACTCTTGCTTAGAAAGGAAAAGCTCGAATCCAAGAGCATGGATATAGAGATTGCAATGGGGAGATGCCATTACGGATTCTAGATGAAGCAATGCGGAGGCCGTTACGTGATCAACGCTATTAGGATCGTAGTAAGTGAAGATCTAAGTACATCGTACGTTCAGTGGACATAAAATTTTTCCTAAATCAAAAGCAGAAAGAGAATAAAAAGAAAGCAGTTGTGGAGAACACACATAATGAAATTGAGGATGTAGCTGATTAGGTAGTAACCAAAAAAGAAATGAAGGAGAGAATTTGAAAGCTCACAAAGTAGTTGAAGTCTCAGAGGAAGCAAGATTAACAACAAAATGGAAATCAATTGGATGGATTTACATTCTCATTGAAATTCTGTTTACTAAGAAAATTCAAGATTTAGTGTTACCGTAAAAGTTCAAAATGCCACGAAATATAAATGTGCCATTTATTTTCTTTAACATTGGAGGGACAAGCAAGAAGGTAGTACAAGAACCTGAAACCATAAAGTATAAAGAGTTTTGATAAGCTTTGTAAGCAATTCGTAATTGAGTTTAGAGGAGTGCTAGTGTCAGCAAAGAATCACAGTTCATTGTTGTTGCTAAAACAAGGGTAAAAAGAAACTTTAAAATGTTTCATTAAAAAGTGCCACAAAGAAGTCATGGAAGTAGAAGTATTCACATACTAGCTAGCATTAGAAGGCCTAAAAAATAGGTTACAAATGAATAGAGGTTGGTTTACAATTCATAAATAAATTGTAACTACGTATGGACAGGCGCCCAAAGAAATCTTTGACGAGATTGAGATAAATATCATATATTGTTAAAGAAGAAGAAAAAAGGTTAGAAAGGATGGAAGGAATAAAAAGGATACTTCGAGGTCTAATCCTACACCTATGTAGAGGAAGGATAGAGATTTTTAATACCCATAATACGATGAAAGATCTGAGTAGAAGGCTGATTGTGGATTTCAACGTCCACGTTATAAAGGAAGACCTAAGCAACTCAAAGAATTACTTTCCCCACCCAGGGAAGGAATAAAAAGAGTTGCTCATGTGTAGGATAGAAGTGGATTTTACAGAGCTAAACACACATTTGTCAGAGATATATAAGAAAATTAAAGATGTGGGTTTATTATCAAGATCATGTCCTTTGAGCTCAACTTCAAATACTCATTATAAGAACAGAAGATGTGTATTTCATTAAGTCATGAGCATTTTATGAATCAGTACATAGATTTTAGAGAGTAGGTGGAGATCTTAGTACATAACAATTACCTAGATCGGTATAGAGCAAGAACACAGGAAAGACGAGAAAGTTAATGAGCACAAAAGATCTGAGCTGGATGATTCAGTTAAGAGGAGTTTGCTAATCTTAGGAGGACCAATATTGGTAGGAAGTTCTAACAAGGTGAGAAAGAATTATTTGAAGTATTGTTTGCCTAATCTTTCGACATGCTAACACATATAATAAGTGTTAGAACTGAGAAGAAATCAAGGTTGATAATAATCCTAATCATGTTTATAGATGAAGTGGAGGTAAATTATCTTTACGATGATGCATTGCTGGTGACTTTAGAGGTTGACTCTTCAAAAATTAGCAAAGCTTTAATAGATATTGGGAGTTCAGCTGATATTATAGTCAAAGATACCTTAGATTCTTTAAATATTGAGAATTTAAAGATAGGGCTCGTATAAACAACATTGTATAGATTTGCTAACTTATATATTCTTCCTTTGGGATTAGTGTAATTGTCACTAACAATGGGGGATAAACTTTATTAGAAGACCACAATGATAAAATTTCAAGTAATAGACTTAAAGATACCATATTTGATTATTTTAGGAAGGCCTTTTTTAAGGAAAACGAAGGTAGCAAAACGTATATACTACCTGAAACTTAAGTTTAGGTAGGCGAAAGAATTGGGGTAGTGCGAGGTAATCAGAAGGAAGCCAAAGCATGTTTTGAATTTAAAGAGATCTTATTGGATTACAATAAAACATGTTGAATATGTAGATAAAGAGAATGCAAAGCAACAGAAGATGATGGAAAAATTAGGAAAAAAAGCAAAATAAGAAGGGATAAGGCCAATTACATAACCAATGGAGAAATTAGAATTAGTGTCTCTTAATCCAACGAGGCCTGAACGTGTTACTAAAATTGACTATCAATTACATGAGACGGAGAAGAAGAAGTTCATTAACTTTTTGAGGGACCATGTAGATGTATATACATAGTCATATGAGAATATGCTAAGAACTGACTCAAAGGTGATTTTTCATTGAAGGTTATTCAATTAGGAAAGAAGGGGTGCGATCAAAATGAAGGTGGATAAGTTAATAAGAGCCGGATTCATAAAGGAAGTTTATCATCAAGATTAGGTAGCTAATATGGTAATGGTCAAAAAAGTAAATGGAAAATGGAGGATGCGCTTCGACTTTACAAGGCTAAACAAGGCGTGGCCAAAAGATAGTTCTCACTTCCACAAATAGACCAGTTAATGGATGCGACAACTAGACAAGATTCTGAGCTTTATGAATGCACTTATAAGCTACAATCAAATTAAGATGCATAAGGCTAATCAAGAGAAGAAAACATTCTTAATTAATCAATGGTTATACTATTATAAAGTAATGTTTTTAGTCTAAAGAATGTGAGAACTACATTTTAAGGTTTATGAATAAGGTTTTCAAGCCTTTGATTGGAAGAACTATAAAGGTTTATATGGATGACATGATTGCAAAGTCAATTAGTGATGAGGATCATGTGTGACCTTTCACTAATATAAAAGCGGGCATTCTTGACAGAGGGTTTTGTGATAGAAATGAATTATATCACAAAGTCTTGATATAATTCTATCAAGAATCTCCGTTATTAAATTGAAGTCCGCTTTCGTGAATTTTGTGACATATAACTCGTGACAGAAAGACAAAAATTATTTACTGACCAAACGGTGTCGTTTAGTGAGTAATTTGAGATTTTAAGGAGCAAAAATGACATCGTGGTGGTTTGGGTATTTGTCTAATTTTTTTATTATTTTTAACATTTTTAATTTTTAAAGTTTAAAATATTAATATAAAAAAATTGAAACCCTAACCCTAAAATTTCATCCTTCTCTATCTTCTATAGCCACTAAGTCTCAACCTAACATCATGCCGTGGCCACGTCTCTCAACAATACACTACCTCTTTCTTCTCCCTCATTTAGCTCTTTTTTCTTCTTCATTTTAATCCTTTCTTCTTCTTCTTTAAGATTCAATAACGACAGTAGTAGCAATAACAGCCGACTATAATTTCAACGATGTTTCTTCTTCGAAGACTATCTGTGTAATGGACGCATCCGACCACCTTGGCTCAGCTCTTGTTTGCCGTCTCTTCCACACTGCCATCCAAAACCACGGTTAACCACTCCACCACTCTACCTAATTCTTTTATTTATTTATTTATTTTTCTTTTTTTCTCCTTTAGAATGTATTTTTATTTTTAAATTCGACGAAAAACTTGTCAAAAGCATCTATTTTCTAATTCAAGCAGCGCTAACCACTTAACTCAATCAGAGTCACCGACTTACACATATAAACACTGAGAATTTCACAAGTCAGATTCATAGTTTCACAGACCAACTCTTGAAGCAGAAGAAGAAGAAAGATTGCAAAAATGGCAACCGACGCTGAATCAAGACAGTGCATTCAACAGCTGTGCATTCAGCACTGTCACTTATTTTTCCATGATTTTACTTCTCACTTTCTATAAGATTCGCCTATGTTTCTCATCATTCTTTCATTGAATCGGATGAACTGTCTAGGTGTAAATGAATAAGGAGAAAATATAATATAAAATAATTGTTATAATATGCAAATAATTTCAGAAATTATGAACCTCAAATTTGTTTTTTACTAATTAATTTGATTATGTTTATTATGATTAAATATCGTCATTGATTATTTGTGTAATTGCTTGAATTCGAAGCCTTTGTGAATACAAATTACTAAAGTTTGAGATGAGGGATTAGGTTCATATTTGTTCATGAGTAGACTTTGCTATTTTGTGCAAATGGTATACAATGGTACATGCTAATGAGTTTGTTGTCCAAACTTGGAATTACTTGAAGCAATATGGGCTGTAGGGCTTTATAGATATATGGCCAGAACCCATTACTATTGGGTTTGAGGTTTAGATTTGTTTTCAAAACGAAAAGCAAAGAATCCAAATGTTTGTTTATATAGTACAAACAAAGAGAAAGTATAATTTATTCAAGTGGACAAAGACCTTTTGATTTCTAAAGTACTTTATCTTCTTTATTCACTTTGTAAATTAAAAGTTATCATTGATTTTCCCTTGAATTTAAGTAAACAACTTACTTGTTCTGTAGCTCTCCGAATATTGCATTAACTATTGGTTTTATGCCTAAATCACGCAATGATGAATAGGATATCCAAAATGCCAAAACATGTATGGTTTCAAAAAGCACTTGTAACTTGGTTGCTTGCTTTACACCTGTCTTTATATTTTGTTGATATCTAACTTGTTTAGATAATCAACTTCTAATTGCTATCTAGACCATTTTGTTTCTTAGGACATAAAAGGTTTTGAAAAATATTTTTTAATGTGCCTTTCACTTTCAAAGTGGACTTCAAGAATAACTTCAACTATGGTCCTACTAGTTCCTGAGAGATTGAAAAATCTAATTTTTGGTAGGATTGAAAGCATTACAATAATTGATGGGTCTAAACTTGAAATGGGTGACCTTGGAAATAATTTTGTGTATTTTTCTCCATTTATCTATTTTTGTATCTTGCTTTTTGGGTTTCTTTTTCTTACCCAATTTTTGTTATTGGTGGTAGTGGATAAGGTTTGTGTTGGGCAATCAAAGGCCAAGTCTGTTTGTGCATTTCTTCAAGAGCTCAATGATGTTATTAAAGCCAAGTTTATTGAAGAGTATTCGGAGGCACTAATTGAAGCAAACCCTTCATTCATTTCTCAGTTTACTTTGGCAGTGGCCACTCCGATATAAATTTTTTGTGCTAGTTTTTAGATAGTTTTTATTAGAACAATTTTGAGTTTTCATTGTTAAAGTAGCTTTATTTCTAATGAAATTTCTATATTCTAGGCTATTATTGATTTTTATTTTAGGTTTCCTTCACATATACTGCTTTTTTTTTCCTTTTTTATCCAATACTAACTCTTGGAGTTGGAGTATTTGATGGCTCTTCTTTTTTCTTTTTTATAGTCTTTCTCCTTTTTTAAATATTCAATTTGAATTCACAAGGTCTTAGATTTCATTGGATTATTAGTTGTAATATTATTGGCACTGGGTTTGTTGTGCATCTACGTACAACCAATCATTTCCCTCTTTTTGTTAAACTTGCGATGTAAATGTATCTAATAAGATATTTCATATTTGTGGCTGTTGTTTTTCTCTCAACAACTCTTACTCTCACTGCTACAACTGTGAAGCTCAAAAGATACTGATTATGCTATTACTTTGTGTTCCTTTCCATAGGTTTGCAGAAATATTTGATTTGATGTGCCATATCCTGTTGCCCACAAACACGCACCATATGTTATATCTAAAGAGTGGGTCAAAAGCGACAAGGGTAGTCTTCCATCAGCTGGAGAAGAAAAAAGACAGTACAAGGTTTATATGGCTTTTAACTTATATTTTAGGTTTTTACTGTTGCTTATTAATGTGATTTAGTTAGGGTCTTGCACATCTTAGGAGCTTCTTAAGTCCAAGATGATTGCAATCGATGAAGACAACTATAAAGAAGCTATTTGGATTTGGATGTTGTTGATGTATTCAAATTTGGGCTCATGTTGTGGATTAGGGTATTCTAAATTGGAATATTGTGGAGTGGAATGTTCAAATGTTGGATTTTATATAAAATTATGGTTAATATCTATAATAATATTATTGTAATTTTATTTTCTTATTTGTTGTGCTTTATTTTATTTATATTGGTACATAATACTTCTAAATAGAAATTAATAAAATCTTGAAATAAATGATTGAAAATAACAATAACAAAGGAAACAAATGTAAATCAAAATTAAAAATCAAAAATAAAAACTAGGAAAACACACAAAATAGATCAAATAAAAAAATAGGATAAAAAATTGTACAAACAAGAAAACTGAAAACCTGAATGTGAAAAAAATCGGGCATTTTTTGATAATGTTATATCAAGAATTCTTGATAAAATCGTGATAACAAAAAAATCTATCATAGATTTGTGATAATTGTATATCACAAATTTGTGATAGATCACGCTTCTGTTACAAAACAACAACGTGTAATTGCTATCAATGGTTAATGAGTGGACTTTCCTTAATAAAAAAATATTGTCACGAAGTTCTTGTCTTGACAAATATTATCTATTAAGAAAGACTCTTTTTGTAGTAGTATTTAGAAGAGACCTTATCATTACTAAAAAAATACAACATAAAGCAAAACTCGAAAAAAATGTGTATTTGGAGTCAAATCAAGCAAATTTTTGGGGTTTATAGTTAGCAAATGTAGGATAAAGGCAACCTATAGAAAGTCTAGGCCATTCTAAATATAAAATCTCCAATGACATTAAAGGAGGTGCAGGGCTTAACAAGGAGGCTAAC
This sequence comes from Melia azedarach, assembly GCA_028052125.1. Classification (NCBI taxonomy): domain Eukaryota; kingdom Viridiplantae; phylum Streptophyta; class Magnoliopsida; order Sapindales; family Meliaceae; genus Melia; species Melia azedarach. Next base: position 7,348,146 of record CM051401.1, on the reverse strand, counting down.
TGCGTTGAACAAGTTTATTTCCAAAGCTACTAACAAATCTTTCTAGTTTTTTGAAGTTATGGAAAAAGTGAAGGATATGAAATGGATGGTAGAATATGAGGCAAGTTTTAGGAGCTAAAAGAATATTTGGCGAATCTGCCTCATTCGGTGAGTCCTTAGTTGGGAGATGCATTGTATAAATATAACAGTGACTGATCATGTATTGAGCTTAGTTGAGAAGAATCACTAGACAACCTGCCCTAGGAAGTCTTGAATCAGTTGTTATGCGCACCTAAGAAACTAAAAAACAAGTTGTAGATGATCAAATTAGAACCTAAGGAAACTAAGTCCTTAAAATTCCAATCTTAAAGACGCCACAAAGATTGATCACTTCTTTGATAAGTCAAAATATTATATTCTGCCAAGAACACAAGAAAGCAAAGCAAAACAAAACTTGCTAAAATATCTCAATATTATTAATGATATGATGAAATTCGTTTTACATACTTGTAACCTTTATATAGGCATGTAAACATCATAATCCTAATAAAAAGGGTGTCCAAAATTAGTAGGAATAGAAATCTTAACTTAAGTTGAAAAATAAGACTATAATCCTAATCCTATAAGGAAATCTAAATAACAATCCTAATCTAATAAGAAAACTTAAATAACAATCCTAAACAAGTAAGGAAACTTTAATAACAATTCTAATCTAATAAGGAAACCCAAAATAACAATCCTAAACAAACAAGGAAACTTATTCCATATAGAATAGGGAATCTTCAAAAGCTCAAATTATCCATGTGGCACGAGGATTTAATTAAGCCTTGTTAAGCCTCTTTCATCCTCTTTATCCTTCCCCTAGTCCTTGGACCGTCGATTCCTCGCAAAGGATCTTGCAACGAATTGAGATTATTAGTTTGAACCATTTGGATTGCACCTCGATCTCTATTATTAGTATTGGTAAAAGAAGATGAGGAAAAAGTTCATCGACCAATATACTACATTAGCAAGTCATTATTAGATGCATAAACTAGATATTTGCCTTTGAAAAAGTTGGCACTTGCTCTTATAGTAGTAGCACAAAACCTACATCCAAGCTCATTCAATAGTGATTTTCATGGACTAATTATCACAACAAATTCTTCATAGATTGATCTCTCGAGAAGATAAGTAGTGATCAATTAAACTTCAGCGAATTTGATATAAAATATCAGCATTAGAAGGCAATTAAAGCACATGCTTTAGCTGGTTTTATTGCACATAGGTTAGGTAAGGGGAATGATGATACGTTAGATGACTGAGGTGATGTCAATCCAAAAGATGGATGTGCTTTAAATGCAAAGATAGAATCAACTCAGATTAGAAAGAAATTTCACCTCAGATGTCAAAGATGTTTTAGTTCAGCTGCAAGCAATAGCGATGAATCAAATACCACTAAAAAAGCATGACAAGGCTTTTGGCGTTTATATATAAATGGAGCATCAAATGCTCAAAGATGTGGAGCTAGAATTATTTTGGTGAGATCAGAGGATGTTGAGTTAACTTACATTCTTCACTTTGATTTCAAAGTGATAAATAATAAAGTTAAGTATGAAGCTCTCTTGGTTGGACTTGGTCTTGTACTTTAAGTAGGAGCAAATTATCTTGAGGTGATGGGTAATTCATAGCTAGGGGTGAATCAAGTTAATGGTTAGTTTCAAGTGAAAGGTGGAAATATATATATATATATATATATATATATATATATATGTATGTATGTATTTTAATATAGTTACGAAGCTAATGAAGCGATTAAAAAAGGTGGAGATAATGTAGATTTAGAGGTCAAAAAATGCTAAAGCAGATATTTTGGCAAAGTTAACTTCATCTTTACAAGGAAAAGTCCCAACAACAATCCTTGTGGAAGTACTGTGCCAAAAAAGTGTGGGATAGTTAATAGTAAAATAAGTTCATCTAAGTATGGAATGCTAGATTCTGACCTGAATGAATCTGATTAAGGAGTATATCGAGGATGGTAGATTACCGAGAAATAAGGAGAAAGTGAGGTGAGTCAAGGACAAGTCCTCACATTATATAATAATTGACAAAATTTTGTATAAGCGAGGATTTTGATTGCATTATTTGGGGCGTGTTGATGATGAAGAAGTAGATTATATGCTCAAAGAGGTCCATATGGGTAGTTGTGCCATGGTGGTGCAAGATCATTGGCATATCATATTTTGTGACAAGAATAAGCAGAAAGTGAGGCAGTGCAATCCTATTCATTATGCCAAATTCATAGAGACATTTCGAGACCACCTAAATAGCTTACTACTTACCTCAGTCCATGGCCTTTCATATAGTGGGGACTTAATTTGATTGGGATGTACTTATATGAAGTATACGATAATGGCTATTGACTATTTTACTAAATGATCAGAAGCCGAGCTATTGGCCATAATGATAGAAAAGTGCATCACCTCTTTTGTAGAACGGAGCCTTATTTTGTCGGCTTAAAATACTGATAATTGATAATGGAAAGCATTTTGATAATGAAAAGTTTAAGGAGTTCTGTGCTGACCTGAGCATCCCTTTTAGATTTGTCTATCCTACTTATCCCAAGGTAAATGGGCAAGTAGAAGCAATAAATAAAACGATCAAGAAGGCTCTGAAGAAATGACTTGATGATAAAAAATAAGGATGAGTTGATGAATTACCTCCAAGTCCTTTGGGCTTACAAAATAGTAGCGAAAGTTGCAACTGAAAAGACTCCATATTCTTTAGCCTTTGGTTTTAAGGTTGTGATTCCAGTTGAAATTGAAGCCTCTTTGTTTCGAGTGAAACATTTTAATGAGCTAAGGAATGAAGAGTTGATGTAATTAGGTCTAGACTTGTTAGATGAAAAGCAAGATCGGGTGCTTGTCAAAATGACTGCTTATAAAAAAAGAATAGTAAAGTATTATAACAAGAGAGTCTATTGCAAAACTTTTCGTGAAGAAGATTTAGTGCTGAGGCAAATAACACAAAATAGCAAGATACCTAGTAAAGGAGCTCTTGGAGCAAATTGGGAAGGCCCATATAAAGTTACAAACGTTGTCAGACCAGGGGTTTATAAGCTGCAATACTCGGATGGGAGAGAAGTGAAAAAACCATGGAATGTAGAAATGCTGAAGAAGTATTATCCTTAAGGAATGATTTCGATTGTTTATCTACAAAATTATTGTAGAAAGACCTGAACACGATTTAGGCCATACAATAATTTCTTGTTTCAATCAAGTTGCTTCGTCTAAAAAACTTATTGTAAAAAGACCTGAACATAATTCAAGTCATATAATAATTCCTTAAAGATCAATGAAATCCATTTTTTTTAAAGTTGTGAAAAGAATACCTAAATACAAATCTAGGCTTAACAACATTTTGGTATGTAATTCAAATTTATATTGACGTTTAATTCATTGTAACTTCTTTGGTTAGCACTGAAGCATGCGTCATTGACTTTTTATGGGATTGATCTAGTTGAAACAACAGAAGTACAATAATCTAAGCATTTTCTTAAAAAATCTTTTGATTAGGTTAAGAAATGTTATCAACTTATAGTTCTTTTAAGTATGAGATTTGTCTTTATGAAATAATTATGCAAGAAGAATAAACTTTGATCATGATATTGAAATATCAATAAAATTGATTAAGTTATGAGTTTCAAGTTTTTCAACATTTATTGATAAAAGAAAATTAAGTCATGTTTCTTTGGCTAATGATGTTGTAACACCTGAAATCCAACATAGGTCGATTTAGGGGCTACGAACTCCAATTCTAAGTTTACATTACTTAACTATAAATCTTCAACTGAAATACCTTAAAATATAATTAGACAAATCAATTGTTTTCCAATAACATCAAATGATCCTCATGATCGAATCAAAAGTAAAACTCTAAATACATGCCAAATGAAACATAAATAACTATAATAATGTCGTAAAAAATCTATTAACGTAAAACGATAAACAAGAAATCCAATGCCACCCTCCAAGATATGCCATTAACTCATAGCTCTAGGCTACTTAATTTGCAAAATGTAAATGATAAGGGGTGAGCCGTCAACTCGGTAAGTAATGTCATTCATAATATATATGTATGTGTCTTTTTCTTGATGATTACAAAATATTTTGCAAGCGTTTAATAATAAAATCAAATAATTGCAAGTGAAATATTTTAAAATATAATATTTAAAAATAAAATCATTGTTCAGAAAGTATGATTTATAATAATTAACCATAATAACATAATTTTTAACTCATAAAAGTCTTTATAGAAATGCGCTTAAATCACTCATATCACATGGTATCATGTGTACCTCGGTGATTCGACCAATAACAAAATCATATTATGTATACAATCAGAATAAAATCTTAGTTGGTTCAAACAGAGATACCAACTATAGTCGAACAAAATCAATATCAGAATTAGAATACTATGGACAGATGAGCCAAACTAATTTTCTTTTATAAACCATATAATCATTTATTTCAAATATATTGGATTGTGTTAATACATACTTTATAAAATCATTTGCAATTAAATTTTCAAGATGAGATTAACGTTATAAAAATCTTTTCATCTAAATATGAAGACAAGATATATAGGTCTATACCACAACCTCTTTTAATAATAAAAGTTTCACAGATATTTTCAAAAGATTAAAATAAACAGATGTTTAGCATAAAACATACTTATGTTGTAAAACAAACACAAATACACTATAAATGGAATTACTTACCTCAATCCAAGCATAAGTCTTAGGTTACTTCTACTTGTTCGAACATTAATTTCAAACCCCCTATATGATAAAAGATACTTAGTATACCACATACATATAAATTTTAGAATTTTTATCATACCCTAATTCACATATTTTAGAACCTAAATTTAACCCTTCATGAATTTAGTTTCTGGTTTCTGTTCTAATCATCGTAAATTTAAAATTTTTTTATCTCTTAAACTACAAATTTATTTGACCCAACTTTTCTAGATCTCTTAGTACACTTCAAAATATCATATATAAAAGTTTCATCTAATTTCTCGTTTACAAAGATTTTCTAAAAATTTTAGATCCCATTCAACAAAAATTTGTCTAGGATGTAATAGTTTTACAGTACCTTCAATAAAAAATTTATAACTATTTTTGTGATTGCTCAAAAACTATTAAATTTATAGAAAAACTACTAAACAAACGAAAAAACCAATACACCAAATTTTATAATTTGTAAAAATAATTTGGCCACTTAAATAATTTGTTTCCCGGAACAACATTGCAGAATTTTTAGACCTCAAGAATCTAAGTATCAAATTTGAAAAATATATAAAATTGAATTTTGACCCTATTTGAGTGAACTAAAATTCTACATGCACCTTGATTCGTGATGTTTAAGTTTGTGAAATTTAATACAAAATCTTTAACAGAACTTTTATTAGAATTGTTCATATACTCTGTATTCAGTAATCCTGTAAAGTTCAATGCAAATCAATTCACTAGTATGTAGAAAGTTAACTAAAACTAGAATTCCTAAATTTAAACATAAAATCACACAAGCTGCTCTGAATAACTGCCTTTAAGAATCTGTATAGAAAATTATGAAATAACAGTGAATATAAAATAAATAAGATATAAGAACTGAAAATATGGATGAGTATAGTATATTAAAACTTTTACCTTGACTTAACAAGTCTATGGGAAAACCACACCACCAAAGTGAGAAAAGAAATACGTTTATGTGTTTTGTAAAAATGAGAGCCAAAGATAAAGAAAAGAAAAATAAAATAAAGTACGTTTATATAATACCTCTGAAGACAAACCCTAAACTAGTAAGGAAAAGACAAGGACTTCATATATAATAAATCAAATTATTCACTTTCCAATTTATACATACCTTATACCTAAAAAAGCTCAAGGTGCTTTTCTCACATTTCTGCTTCCTCTCTCGTATGATTCCATCGACATACCTTCACTAATGGAATGATCCTATTTCTTAACACTTGTTCTTTTTAATCAATGATCTCTATAGACTTCTCCTGATGTGACATATCTTCATTAATTTGGATTGGTTGATGGTCTAGCACATGTGTAGGGTCTGACATACATTTCCTTAGTATTGAAACATGAAACACATTGTGCAGTCTAGAAAGATTAGATGGTAACGCTATGCGATAAGCCACGAGACCAATCCTCTCCAGAATCTTAAACGATCCTATGAACCTAGGGCTAAGTTTACCCTTTTTCCTAAAGCAAAATACTTCTTTCTAAGAGGATATCTTTAAGAACACATGCTCCGTAACTTGAAACTCTATGTCCTGTCTGCGATGATTCAAAGTCGTTCTTTAATCAATTTGATTTTCCTTGTAGTAATCAGTATAATTTCTTGCCCAATGGTCATCTTTCTTTAACCTCATCCTAACAGATAGGAGATCTGCATTCCTTACTATATAAAGTTCATAAAGAGCCATACATATGCTCGAGTGAAAATTGTTATTGTACGCAAACTCAATAAAAATGAGATGTTCTCCCAAGTACCACCTAATTCTAGATCACAAGCTCGTAACATATCTTCGAGAATTTGTATTGTGCGCTTTGATTGACCATTTTTCTGAAGAGGAATGATGTGCTGAGACTTAGCTTCATTCCCAATTCCTTGTGTAGGCTAGCCTAAAATTTAGAAGTAAAACGAGGATCCTATTAGATACGATCACGATATGCCTTGCAATCTTCTCCACTTGCCCTAAAATAAGCAGACTTAGGTAATCAGTCAACAATTACCCATATAGAATCACATCCTCTCCTAGAACGAGGTAATCCACTAACAAAGTCTATAGTAATATTCTCTCATTTCCACTCTAGAATAGGAAACTGACTGCAAAACCCTCATAGCCTTTGATGTTCAATCTTAACCTATTGACATACCAAGTAATGTGATACAATTGCAGTAATCTAGTTCTTTTTATTTTTCCACCAAAAATTGTTCTTTAAATCATGGTACATTTTGGTACTACCAAGATGTACATTGTAACTCAACTTATGGGCTTCTCTCATAATTTCTTCCTTTAGCTCTTCTTTCATTGGTACACATAACCTTCGCCTCAACTGTAACACATCATCATCTGCCAATCAAAACTCTAATCTACGCCCATTCTTTACTTTCTTAATAATCTTAATAAGTTGTGAATCCTTTCTCTAAGCCACTTTTATCCTAACAAGTAAGGTAAGTTGAACCCTCAAATATCCCAAAAGATTAACATGTCCACGTATCATCACCTCAATCCTCATCTTCTCTAGGTCTTCTAAAACATGTCTTTGAGTATTGATTAGACATAATATAAAACTAGATGATTTTTTGCTTAACGCATCTGCCACCACGTTCACCTTACTACGATGGTAGTTAATAAAAAAATCATAATCCATTACTAATTTTAACCATGTCCTTTGCCTAAGGTTAAGCTTTTTTTGAGTGAACAAGTACTTTAAACTTTTGTGATGTGTGAAAATCTCGTAAATCTCCCCATATAGGTAATGTCTCCAGATTTTAAAAGTAATAACTATTGTTGCTAACTCTAAATCATGAGTCAGATAATTCTACTCGTAAATCTTCAATTATCTAGAAGCATATGCAACTACCTTGCCATATTGTATTAGCACACAATCTAATCTTCTCCTAGAAGTATCACTATATATCACAAAACCCACACCATTTGTAGGGATAGTTAAAACTAAAGCAATACCAACCTATATTTGAGTTTCTAAAAACTCCTTTCGCATACGTCATCCCAAACAAACTTGATACCTTTCTTTGTCATATTCGTCAATGAAGTTACAATACTGGAGAAACCTTCCATAAAATGTCGATAATAACCAGGTAATTCCCAAGAAACTTCTAACCTTTGTGACACTGGAAGGTTGTTCGCAACTTACTATTGCCTCCACTTTAGTATGATCAATAAATATTCCATCTTTTGTTAGCACGTGCCCTAAAAAGTAACCTTGTCTAGCCAGAACTCATATTTCTTAAATTTGGCATACAACGTTTTCTCCTTGAGCGTTTGCAACACTAACCTCAAATGTTCATCATGCTCCTCCCTTACTATTCGAATACACTAAGATGTCGTCAATGAACACTATGATAAATCGATCAAGATATGGTTGGAACACCTTATTGGTTAAGTCCATGAAAGCTATAGGGGTATTAGTCAAACCAAATGGCGTCACCAAAGACTCATAATGCCCATATCGAGTTCTAAAGCTTTTTTGGGAATATTATTACTCTTAACCCTTAATTGATGATATCCTGATCGTAGATTAATTTTTGAAAACACTAATGCACCTTGAAGTTGATCAAAAAGGCCATTACTTTGAGGATGTGGGTACTTGTTCTTAATAGTAACAAGATTTAACTATTGTTAATCAATATATATTTTCATGGTACCATTTTTTTTTTTTGACAAATAACACTAGAGCTCCCCACAATGAAACATTAGGATGAATAAAACCTTTATCTAGCAATTCCTGTAATTGGACCTTTAGTTTTTTTAGTTCTATAGGTGCCATCCGATATGGGGCCTTAGATTTAGGTGTTGTGCCTGATACTATGTCAATAACAAATTCCACCTCTCTATTAAGAGATAACCTTGATAGTTCATCGGAAAAAATATCACCAAACTCTCGTACTATGAGTATATCTTCTAAACAAACCTCGCCAACTTTATTATTTACTACATAGGCCAAGAACCTTATACAACTTTTCTACGACATCTTTTTAACTTTGACCATGGAAATCAAAGCATGGCTATAATTAGTAATTCCTTTAAAAATAAACTTCACGCTCGCGGGATACGGAACACAGTCTTCTTAGTAAAGAAATCTATTGTGGCATAGTAAGCAACCAACCAATTCATCCCTAATATAACATCAAAATCATGCATCTCTAGAGGTAACATATCAACTAAAAACTCTCTACCACAAAGATTAATCACACAAGATTTGTAAACACAATCACGAATACATTATTACTATAGAAGTAGAAATCGACAAATGATATTTTAATGGTTTAATAGGTTTATCTGCATGACGAGCAAATGCATATGATTGAATGAATGGGTGGTACCAAAATCAAACAAGGCCTTAGCATTTCTAGAGAATAAGGTCAATATACTTGATACCACTTCGTTAGATGCCCTAGCATTATGCTTAGTCATAACGAAGACACGTCCCTAAACGTTTTGCTTCTTCCTCTATCACTCATTAACTTGGGTCTCTAAACCAACCCTATATTTCTACGGGCAATCTCCAAGCCTATGTTTTATTTCACCATAACCAAAGCAAGCTTCTAACTTCAAGTAACATTCTCCCCAATGCATCCTACCACAATGAGGGCAAAGTGTTGTGTTCTTATGAGAATGAGTAGTATGAGATCCCTTATAACCACCCTGATTATCTCCAGCAATCTACCTTTGTGGTTGGCTACCTTGTTTATTAAAAATCCCATCTTGAGACCTACTTTAATTGTTATATTTATCTTTTTTATCTCGTGAAACTTGAGACTCAACTAGGTCCCTCTCAGCGATGATGGCACGATCTACCAAATCAAGATACATAGTTACCTCAAGAACAGATAGACAAGACTTAATTGTCGGATGTAGCATTTTAAAGCAACTATATATGCTAAAAGAGCTATTTTAGATCAATTTCTTTGTATTTGGCTTGTAAAGTTTTGCAGGCTAATTCCAACGCTTCTTTGGTTACTTCATCACATTAGAGCGTAGTTTTGTCTCCTATTTTTTTCAGTTCTTGCTTTAAGTTTTTTTTGTTCATTAGCCTATTTCTTCCTTTGCCCGCTGAATTAAGCATCAATACTTTTGCATCTCTTTTCTGCATCCTTTAGCTGTTGATTCAGATTGTTCTTTTCTTTGGTAGGGTGGTTAATGGTTTTATGTGTCGTTATATTGGCTAATGCGTTGCATTTAGTGCTCTTCAGAAGGATGGCAAATGAATGTTGTATTTACAAAACAATAGTTAAGTTTAAGATTTTTTAGCACAACGGAAGAAAAATAAATTGAATTAAGTGCAAATTACCTTCTCACTTTAGCAGTTTATTTGCTCAAGCATCTCATCAATAAAGGTATATTCAATTGTTTTTGATAAGTTGGGGCTGACTACAGAAGTCGGGTTATTGATAGTTGGGATAACATGTTCAAATAAGTTTGTTTGTGCTCAAAGATATATGACCAGAACAATCCTTCCACCTCTATCATAGTCTTTGGTTGCTTTCTATTTTGTTTATTTTGCACATTCTTCTCTTCATAATTTATAGTCTTAGGGACTTTGATCTTGTTCTTGTCAATAGAGGGATTTTTGTTAAAGTTCCTTTTATCAGTATCAGTTTCTTTCCTTCAGGTTTGAGATTTGTTGCTTTGGTTTTTGAAGATCTTGTATTAGTTAGATTAAATTTTTTGGGTGGCTATTAACCTAATTTGTCACATTGTTTTTTGGGGTTGACAGGTCACTTAATAGAGTGCCTATTGACTCCAATAATTTTCCTTTGCTTCTTTTTCGAGCCATCTTCTCTATAAATAAGAAGGAAAATCATTAAAATGATCAAGGTGTCATAAAGATTATTGAAAACACTTACTTTGTCTCGCATTTACATCTTCTAAATTAGCCTCAGATGAGATTATTTACCTTTTCCTGAGAGTTGCAAGTTCCTTACTGTAACACCCCGATTCCGGCATTACGAAAGTGGCGCCGAACTAGGGTATTACGAAAAATTTTAAACTTTCAAAACATAATCATTCTTCTAAGCAAGTTAATATTCTTAATCCAATTTGGAGCATCTTTAATTCTATAAAAAGATTTTGGCAGAATGTCCTCTATAATAATTGTATGCCAAAATACATAAACCTGTAAATTTTAAGATTTTATTCTAAACACTCCCAATAATATTCTACACCAACTGCTTCATTTCATTATCTAAAAAAAACATAACTAATTTTAGGGTTTCTAAAATTCAAATACAAACATAGAAAAGTACATTAAAAGCACACATTACAAACTCCTGCATCTATAATTACATATAGTTTCCAAAGTAGTAAAACTCTTATTCTGGAGTATTCTTGTCTTTTGCATCCAATATCTCTAGTATTGCCTAGGAACCTTGCAGAAACTTTGGCTATCATGGATAGGAAACTGAGTTTTCATCTGTTTTTTTTCTCCCCACCTAGGAAGTTTCTGTTCAGAACTCCTCTTCTTTGATTCCACTGTTTGCTTAATCTCTTCCTCATCTTGTTCTATCATTAACATAAATACAAAAACATGCATGAAAAATATGTTTTTAGCATAAAGCTTACTAACTTAAAAAAAAAAATCAACTTTGCATCATATAATCATGAAGCTTTTTAGAATTAAACTTAACATATTTTCAAAGTATCATACCAAATTTCATAATATTTTGAGTATGAATGCATCAAAATAATTCTAGAATTTATGTAATCTGCTAAGACCGAAAATTTCATCAACAATTAAGTCAATTATGTTGAAATTTTCGGTCGTAGCAGATTACATAAATTCTAGAATTATTTTGATGCATTCATACTCCTCTAAATATTATGAAATTTGGTATGATACTTTGAAAATATGTTAAGTTTAATTCTGAAAAGCTTCATGATTATATGATGCAAAGTTGATTTTTTTTTAAGTTAGTAAGCTTTATGCTAAAAACATATTTTTCACACATGTTTTTGTATTTATGTTAATGATAGAACAAGATGAGGAAGAGATTAAGCAAACAGTGGAATCAAAGAAGAGGAGTTCTGAACAGAAACTTCCTAAGTGGGGAGAAAAGAGACAGATGAAAACTCAGTTTCCTATCCGTGATAGCCAAAGTTTCTGCAAGGTTCCTAGGCAATACTGGAGATATTGGATGTAGAAGACAAGAATACTCCAGAACAAGAGTTTTACCACTTTGGAAACTATATGTAATTATAGATGCAGGAGTTTGTAATGTGTGGTTTTGATGTACTTTTCTATGTTTGTATTTGAATTTTAGAAACCGTAAAATTAGTTATGTTTTTTTTAGATAATGAAATGAAGCAATTAGTGTAGAATATTATTGGGAGTGTTTAGAATGAAATCTTAAAGTTTGCAGGTTTATATATTTTGGCATACAATTATTATAGAGGAAATTCTGCCAAAATCATTTTACAGAATTAAGGATGCTCCAAATTAGATTAAGAATATTAACTTGCTTAGAAGAATGATTATGTTTTGAAAGTTTAAAATTTTTCGTAATACCCTAGTTCGGCACCACTTTCGTAATGCCGGAATCGGGGTGTTACAAAGTTGGTATTAAAGCATAAGTTATGATTCTGTAGACTTTTTGTTGAGCGTTATTGATGGGAAGAAAGGTTCGTATGAAACGTTGTGATGTGATTTATCATTTAGGTGATGATTTTAGGAATTATTTTTCATATAAGTTATCAGAGTAGCACAACGAAAGCGTGATTGATTATGATTATGTAATTGAGAATCGTAGCTATAAGAATTTGGTTTTATTCAGGTATTAGTGATAGTAAATTTTTAGGTTAAATTCTTAAAAGGAGGAGACGAAGAAGAAAATGAAGAGAGAAGATGATAAAGAGGAAGAAGAGAAGGAGAACAGAATAAGAAATTGGAAATGTGAAAATTCAGTTAGAATTTCTGAATTTCTATTTATTTTATTTTATATTTATTGCATGAATAGTATAATTATTATATGATTATTATTTATTAGGTTGTGATCTAAAGAAAATGGAGCAAATAATAGAGGAGTAAAGATTATTATACGATATTCAGGTAGGTATTTATATGCATTTAGGAGGTTTTAGTTTTAAAACTGAACAGTAAGATGTTTTTTACATTTAATATTTTTGATAAATATTTATGGAATTTTTGAATTATTACGTGTTGATTTAACTTGATTATTTTTGAATTTGATTAAATGATAATTTTTATATGAATTGTATATTTACAAATACAGTGAGAAAATTTTATTAATACGTGTTGTGATTTTATAAATGGTTGAATTGTATAGAAATATTGTGAAATAATTTGATAAGTGAAAATGTGATGGTCATGGTTGTTGATGTGATGTGACACTAGTGTTTGGGGCGACGGTCCTTCGGAATAATGCCCGTAAAGTACGTTGGAGCGACAATCCCTCGGAAAAATGTCCGTAAAGTACGTTGGCCAGTTTTTAGGGCGGCGGTCCTTCGGAATAATGCCTGTAAAGTACGAAAGAATAAAATTAATGAAAATTGTTTTAATAAATGTGTTTATGTTGTTTTTTTATGGATATTGATATAATTTGATATTTTATCAAATTTATGATCGAGAATCATAAAGTATTTTTTATGATGATAAATTATGAACAATGTTCTGGTTATTCTATAAACATTATTTTGGAATATCTTTAGGATATTTTGTCGTTTGGAATAAAAAAAAAATTTATGTGAATTTTTGTTTAAATTCCTAGAAACTGTTTTTGTATGTAAATATCTACTGGGTATTAGCTCACCCCTACTTTTCAGGTTCTATTAGTACGGATGAAATCGGGATAGATAGAAGACTGAGTCTGCTCCAAGAAGAAGTCGTTATCTTTTCGAACTTGTGAGATTACGTGTATGGATAAGTAATTGTGTGATTATTATGTGCAATTATACCTATATTGTATAGTTTTAGTATGATTTTCATAAATAGTATTAGAGCAGTAAAGAATCTGAGGTTGATTGTACATGCGGAAATATCTAAGGAAATGATTTATTGATGTTGAACTTCAATTGGGAGCATTTAGTGAAATTTTAGAATTTGAGGATTTTTTTAAGGATATGAACATGTAATAATCATTAAAGTAAGGTTTTAATCTTAATTACTTTTGAAAAATCTTTCCTAACACCCTAATTCGGTATTACCTTAGCATATGCTGGGTCAGGGTCTTACACTTACGAGTGGAAGCAACGATTACCAAACCTAAGCTGATCATAAGTTGGTTAGACAAAAACAATTAATTTTGTTGTGTAATCTTTGTGCGATTGGCGTCAATTTTAGCAAGAACGAGTGCAGCTAAATCAAGCCTAGATCTCCAAGTAACTGCAAATCAAAATAATTCATTCATTATTATGGTTGTTCACCTCAACAATTAAATCGATATAAGAAGTGCATAAGATAAACTTACGAAGATTTAATTTAAATGCATAAGGCATTAATACTTGTATGTTTAGTGCAACAAAACAAGATCAACACCAATCACTAGCCACAGAAACTACTTATCTTTCTAATGTTTGTTACCAAACTTCCCAGTTACAAGCTTGGGTATATTGGGATGACTTTAAAGGTAGTAAAAGCGAGGATAACATTTTAGTTTTTTCTTCAACATATATAAGTATTTAACTTCACCAATGGTTAGAGGGGATTTTTTCACCATACTTCAAATGACGAATAGTCCTATAATTGTTCTCCAATCATTTAGGTTCAGCTAGTAAGAGGAAGTCCAAAGGAAAAGAATAGAGAGGTAAAATATGGCTAAAGTGGCAATCTTTCTCTAAGAAGAAATATGTCTCCATTGAAAGTCACCTCATCACCTTTGGAGCGACTAGGAAACTCATTGGTTTCAAGGACGCTAAAGGTAACTGATGCAAGAATTTAATAAAATTTCTTGAACACTTTAAGGTCAACTTCAATGACAGAGGAACGGAATCTATTAGCATCAAATGGGCTATTCTATCTGGTCAGATCAAATGGGCTATTCTATCTGGTCAGATCAAATGGGCTATTATCATGCTCCCTTAATTCATCATCCTCATTTTCCCTTTCTTCATTCCCATTAATTTCTCTTATAAAATTTCCTGAACACTTTCAATAATGTTGCTTGTTTGTATTATATTAGCATTTGAGGTCTCAAGCATGTGATTGGAGGTGGTGAAGTGCTCAATTTTTTAGGTAACTTTATCTACAAGATCTTAGAGATTTCAAAGAACCTTCCGATATTTCACATTAGTTTTATCAGGGTCCATCTCTCTCTATATATAGTCAGAAGAGCTATCAATTAACACTACAACCTCAGGATTTTTTAAAAAAAAATTTGGGCACTTATTATTTAGAATCCAAAATGGTTAAAGGGATTTCAGCTTGAGGATCATATTAGGCTAATGGTTAGGCTTTCCTGAAAGGATTGATTATATATTCTCTTATATGTTTAGCTCTAGTACTAAAGGAAAGCTGATTCTAAATCTCATAACCAGTCTCAGATGAGCTCGTTGAAGATGTATCATATTTCCTTCCTTGGCTATTGAGGAAGTCTCTCACATCAGGACTCTTAATACTCGTTATGATAACCCTAAACAATATTGGCATTGAGTAAACCAGCTCAACATTAAACCTAAATACAACTAGGAGAAATTCCTATCAAATCAATCTAGAATTAATCTTAAATTTAAGGCCAAGCTTCTAACAGGTCAATTTAGAATCAAGCATAAATCCATCTATAAGTAAAAATCATAGCGAATTGGCTTTAATCAAGTCAGATCTATTTATTTTGATATTCACATCAGGTTTAGTAATTTTTATAGTTTTCTAGACAAAAACCACATTTATGGGTGTTAACCCTACGAGTTTAAAAGGCATAACTTATGTTGGAACTGTTTATTCTACAGCACCATTGTTGCTAAGATTCGATTTTAATCTTTTTAAAAAAAAGTTAGTTTCAGTATTAGTTCATGATAAGTTTTAAGATTTCAACCAGTTCTAATGGCCTATAGCAAAAAAAAAAAGTTTGTACAATATCAAAGTAGCGACAAATATGGAAAATATGAAGGTTTATTTTCTATATCGAGCATTACTAAGTAATACAACATTGATAAACATGAATCAAAATAACATGAAAAAAGGGGATACAAATAACTTACATTGTGAGCAGTGTTATTGCTAATTGGAAAAAGTACATTGGAAATTATGGCATGTCTCGTTCTAAACACGAAAACAAAAGCTTTGTAGAATAGATAGTTTAAATGTTACAGGCTTCGTAAGATTGTAAAAATGATAAAAGAGGAAAAATTAAAACTTTATACCCATTCTTTACTTCTTTTCTACCCTTAATCATTGATTAAATCAATGGCTGCCATGATGCCACGGAGGCAGCAACTAACATGACAACTGAAGTGCCTAGGACGTGACATACTAGACTACTATAATGTTGACACATGGCATAAAGATATGAAGCTTAATGGGTGCCATCATTGCAATATTAATGTGCATTAGTTAATAAAAGGGGATTTAAAACAATTTTAGTCATTTGAGTAGTCATTTCTTTGCAAAACTAAAGAGTCACCACCATCTTCAAATTAGAGCAACCTTTTTAGTTTTCACTCATAATGACTTCTTCTTGAAAACCAGGGGCTTAGTGGTGTTTTGGGAAATGATCTGAGGTTATTGTGAGGTTGGATGGACTCTGGTTAATTCAGATTTAAAGGCGGATTAAGAAATCTACAACACTTTATCATGATATTGGATTGATTCTGTTCAGTTCAGATTTAAAGGCAGATTGAGGATAAACTCTGTTTAGGTCAACCAATGACAAATGGATGAGGAAATTATTGTCGAAAGTTGGAAGAGTTTCCAATTCAATTCAATTATTCAAATGTTTTGTCTTTATCACCAAAAAATTAAGTTTCCTTTGAAAGTGTTAATGTCACTAAAAACTAAAAGGGCTTAGTGTTTGTGGAGATGGCTTGAGTCAAATTAAAGTCAGCATTATGGTCAAGTTGGGTCAGTATATGGTCAAAGGATATCTCAGTTCAGGTCAGACTATAAAAATATCTCAGATTAGGCTTTTTGTCCGAAACTTTCAAATTGATGAAAGCAAAGCTCTTTATATAATTATATATACACCACCGCCTCTCTTTATTCATTTTTTATTTTATTTTATTATTTTATTATTTTTACACCTACACACTATATACATACACGTTTCCATTCAATTATAAACCGTTTGAAAAAAAGACACAAGGCTCTTCAATTTCAATCAAATCCTTTAACTTCTTTTTTTTTTCGATTTTACCTATAATAAAATTTATATTATCCTAAAATTTCAATTCTTTTGAAATTAAAAACTTATTCATCTATAATTAAATAATTCATTTTCAATAAATATATTTATTTTCTAATATATATATATATATATATATATATATATATATACTAATCAATCTTCGGGTATCACAATAATAAATAAATTTATATTACATATTTTTCTAAAATTTATTAAAATATATTCGTTAAGAATACGATTATTTATTTAAGACACTATTATTCATTTATTCAGTTTAATTAATCGTGTTTTAAACGAATTATCGTGTTTTGAATGTTAAATACGGATACGATATGAATAATAATCGTGTCGACACGAATACAACACGATTATTATTCGTATCAAGATTCTAAATCCAAATCTATTTAATGACACCGAATTCATATCGAATAATCGTGTCATGTTTCAAATTACCACCCCTAACGGGGACACTCAAAATATTGGAACGAAAATGCTTAAATTAAGAAACGTATGTCATTTAACATTATTTGTCTAAAATTAGGGATGAAAATATTATTATCCATACCAGTCACACTAACTAATTAATAATTATACTTTTATTTGTTATTTTTAAAACATGAAGGACCTATATGTAATTTTGTGAGGCACCGGATATCCGTTGCGGCTGTTCAGATCTTGGGATTAACTACACCTCCCAATTGTCAGAGCAATCATTGGTCGTCGAGGATTCCTTCTTCAGTACGACGGGAAACTCCGGTTGCAAAGGTAAGATCTCGATTCTCTATTCACTTCATTCAAATTCGAATTTGTCTGCGTTATGCTGTAGACGATCAGTGTTTAGTAATTTCCTTTTTCATTGAATTTAATTTTAGGTAATTTGGACGAGACAGTTCTATTTGTTATTCTTCTGCATTTGTTAAATGGAATATAATATTTTTTTGCTGAAATAATAATTAAAATCGTTAAGCTTTAATTTCAAAGTCAAATTCACAATCTTTGGAACAATTTTCCAAAGAAAAGAAATCTGGCCATTGTATAGCTGTAAATTGTAATATAATAATAGATTGATTTGTTTGCAAATTCTGGATTGATATTGATCAGTTCTGCACATGAGATTATTGGTCATTTGTTTATTTTGTCATAAGTAAAACCATTTTTTTCCTCCACAATCTCTCTAATTTCTTTCAAATTCTTTCTAGCCAAACAGCACACTATCACTTATTGGTTTGCCTGGGAAAATCACAACCAAGCAGCAAGTGTAGCATCAGTGGCTACTGGTTACAAGAAGTTCAAAACCATTAAGTTTTTGCACATTTTTTTTTATTATATGATCATATAATTTCTTGCTTGCGGATTTCTTTTACTGTTAGAAGATTTGAGACATCTATTATGTATCTTTTATAGGGTTTTTTTACGTTGGAATTTGATTTTTTTTTTTTTATGGTATAATGATATAATTTGTCACATATAGAAGTGTTTATGGTAAATTTGTGAAGCCCATAAATAAGAATGGATCTTATTGTTTTGCATATTAAATATTGATGTGGATATTGTTATAAATCACTGTAACTTTTGTTTGTGATTACTTTAGGAAACATTTGCGTCATGAATTTGGATCCTCTGCTTGTGTTTTTTTGTTCTTGTTTATCATTGGCTTTTAAACATCCGTTGACACATAGCATTAATGAAATTGGATGGTTAAGATTTCATTATATCTTTTTTTTTTAACTAACTATTCGATTTATTTAAAAAAAGCTCATTTTTTCGCATTAAAAATTTCCAAATCTACAGCACCACAACTGCCAAAAATACAGTGATCTCAAATTTGTGAGTTCTCAAAACATCAAAAGACATAAATAGTAGCCAATACGGGATATTGAAGAAATCTCAAAATCAAGTTCAAATCATTTCTAGACTAAATATATGAAAATTACTGTTGCAAACTATTTAAAAAAATCTCCAAATCAACTTGCAGCAATCAAGATTACTAATTTTTCCATTTTTCACTGAATTTTGAATCACGGAAAGAATAAAAAGGTGAAGAGAAAGAGCAAGACAAACAAAAAGAAGACAACCAGGATTTTGAGTTTTTAATGTCAGAAAATAGGCAAAAAAAGGAAGATGGTTCAGTGTTGAATTTTTAATGTTAAAAAAAGGAGGACTAGAAGAAGAAGAAGAGGATGGACAGTTTTGGAGTTTTTAATATGAAAATACAGTGCGTTGTTGTTTTCTAATATTAAAGCCAGTAGTTAATTAAATGAAAAAGATACAATGAAAGTTAGACATCTAATTTTATTAATGCCATGTGTCAGTAGATCTTTCAAAGATAAGGAAAATAAACAAGAACAAAGAAAACAAGGAACGGATTTAACTCCATTGCACATATGTACAGTTTTAGAGAAATGGTTCATCATCATAAGGAAGTCACTTATTTTATTCCAAATTTTCAGGAACTTAAATAGAAGGCTACAAAATCAATTGCTTAAATGAGCATCCAAAGAGTCTCTTCATCATTTATTTCTTCTCCTTTATCTTGTTGGAGATATGATGTCTTTTTAAGCTTTCGAGGTGAAGATACACGCAACAACTTCACGGACCATTTGTATGCTGCTTTGAATAAAAAAGGAATTAGTGTATTCAAGGATAACAATAAACTTGAAAGAGGAAAATCTATTTCATCAAGGCTTTTTAAAGCAATTGAAGAATCGAGATTTTTAGTTATTATTTTCTCCAAAAACTATGTTTATTCAACTTGGTGCTTGGACGAACTTGTTAAGGTTGTCGAGTGCAAGAACACAAGTCATCAACAGATGGTTTTACCAATTTTTTATGATGTGAAACCGACCATGCTAAGAAAACAAACGGGACATATTCAAGAAGCTTTTGCCAAACATGAAGAAGCATTTAGGGAAAATATAGAAAAGGTGCAGAAATGGAGAGAAGCTCTAAAAGAAGTGGCCAATATCTCTGGATGGGAACTGAAGGACAAGTAATTAAAAATTTATATTTTTTTATTCTTATATTCGCTGATTCTCATTGAGGAGTAAGAGAAATTATTTATTATATTGAAACACCTATTGTTCATTTCTATATACAGGAAAGAGTCTAAATTCATTGAGAATATAGTCAATGAGATATCAAGTAAAGTAATTCCTACAGAATTTGAGACTCATAAAGAGCTAGTAGGAGTAAATTCACATTTGGAGAAATTGAGGTTGCTTATAGATGCAAGGTCTGATGATGTTCGCATGATAGGGATTTGTGGGATGGGAGGTTTAGGTAAGACAACAATAGCAAGAGTGGTTTATGATTTAATTTCTTGTGAATTTGAAGAGAGTAGTTTTCTTGCCAATGTTAGAGAAATTTGTGAAAAAAAGGGTTTGATCTCTTTGCAGAAGAAACTTCTGTCCAAACTAAAACTAGCAGAGAATGACATACAAAATGTCTATGAAGGAATCAACATTATGGGAAGTAGGTTGCGACATAAAAGGGTTCTTCTTGTAATTGATGATGTGGTTAGTGTGAAGCAATTGGAATGTTTGGCTGGAAAGCATGATTGGTTTGGTTTAGGTAGCAGGATCATCATAACATCGAGAGATGAACATTTGTTGATGACACATGGAGTTGATAAAGTGTATAAGCTTGACAGACTAAAGGTTGATGAAGCTCGTCAACTCTTTTGTATGTATGCCTTTAATGCCCATAAACCTAAGAAAGGTTATGAGCATCTATCTGAACGTGTTATACAATATGCTGCTGGCCTTCCCTTAGCTTTAAGAGTTTTAGGTTCCTTTCTTTTTGGTCGAACCGAAAAAGAATGGGAAAGTGCATTACAAAGGCTAAAAAGAGATTCAACAAATGAAATAATAGAAATACTTCAAATAAGTTTTGATGGGCTACAAGAAAAAGAGAAAAAGATATTTCTTGATATTGCTTGTTTCTTTAAGGGGGAGGAAAGAAATTATGTAATAAAAATTTTAGAGGGTTGTGATTTTGATCCAATAATTGGAATACGTGTTCTCATTGAAAAATCACTAATATCAATAGAGTACGATAGATTGTGGATGCACGATTTATTGCAAGAAATGGGTCAGCAAATTGTTAAGAGAGAATCAGAGGAGCCTGGAAAACGTAGCAGATTATGGGAGCAAAGAGATATACGTCATGTGTTGTTAGAAAATACAGTAAGTGGCTAAGTTAAAATCATGTTTTTTTAATTCATGAGTAGTTGTTTTATCTATATAATTCTCTCCATACTTTCTTCACTTATTCTTAGCTTATGGTTTTAGGGAACCGAAGTAATTGAAGGCATAATATGTAACTTTATTGAAGAAAAGATGTATTGAGTGCCAAAGCATTTTCAA
The DNA here is from genome assembly GCA_028052125.1 of Melia azedarach. NCBI lineage: Eukaryota > Viridiplantae > Streptophyta > Magnoliopsida > Sapindales > Meliaceae > Melia > Melia azedarach. The sequence continues at coordinate 7,326,701 of CM051401.1, read as the reverse complement.
GGATGACCAACCTAAGACTACTCAAAATCTATAATGTGCAACTTCCAGAAGGTCTTGAATACCTTTCTAACAAGTTACGGTTACTTGAATGGCAAGAATGTCCTTTAAAATCCTTGCCATCAAATTTTCAAATGGAGAAAACACTTGAACTTGACATTTGTTTTAGCAACATCGAACGACTATGGCAGGGAATGAAAGTAAGATTCATTTTGTCAATTGTTTGCATTATATTTTTCAGACGAAAAATTGTGGATAATTTTGTTAATTAATGAATTTTTTTCATCATTTTATATTTTAACAGCATTTTAAGATGCTAAAAGTCATGAGACTCAGCCACTGTCAGAACTTGATCGAGACACCAGATTTTACAGGTCTCTCAAATCTACAAGAGTTGATTCTTACGAGATGTCAAAGGCTGCAAGAGATTCACCCATCTTTGCTAGTGCACAAAAAGCTTGTGGTTCTGGATATGAAAGATTGTACCAGTCTTAAGATTCTTCCAAAGAAGATTGGTATGAATTCTCTGAAAAAACTTGTACTTTCTGGCTGCTTGAAACTTGAGAACTTTCCAGAGATTGAGAGCAGGATGGAATGCCTTTCAGAGCTCCTTTTAGATGGAACTGCTATTATAGAACTACCATTGTCAATTGAACTTTTGTCTGGACTTGTTTTTTTGAGTTTGAACGACAGCAAAAATCTAAAGGTTCTTCCTGGTACCATAGGTTGTTTAAAAAGTTTGAAAACTCTAAACCTCTCTGGCTGCTGGAAATTGAAGAAGTTTCCAAGACCTGTGGGGAGTATGGAATGTCTGTCGAAGCTCATTCTAGATAGATCTGCTATTATAGAGCTGCCACCATCAATCAAATTTATGCCTGGACTCATTTTGTTGAGTTTGAAAGGTTGCAAAAATCTCAAGACTCTTCCAAATACATTAAGTGGTTTAAAATGTCTAAAAACTCTAAACGTCTCTGGTTGCTTGAAATTGAAGAAATTTCCAGAGATTGTGGAAAGAATGGAATGTCTTTCAGAGCTTTTTTTAGATGGAACTGCTATTGAAGAACTGCCATTGTCTGTTGAGCTTCTCTCTGGACTTGTTTTGTTGAATTTGAATAACTGCAACAACCTTGTGAGGCTTCCAAGTACTATAAACGGTTTGAAATCTCTTAAAACTCTAAATCTCTCTAGCTGCTCCAAACTTAAAAATGTGCCAGAGAACTTGGGAAAAGTAGAAAGCTTGGAAGAGCTTGATGTAAGTGGAACAGCTATAAGACAACCGATTTCATCCATTTTTCTTTTGAAGAATCTTAAAACATTATCTTTTCGTGGATGCAAAGGACCGCCAGCATCAACATCATGTTTTTCATGCTTCCTCATCTTTGTTAATTTGGCAAGAAGTTCAAACCCCATGGGTCTGGTTTTGCCATCTTTGTCAGCCCTGTCCTCTTTAACAAAATTGGATCTCAGTGATTGTAATATAGGAGAAGGAGCAATCCCTAGTGATCTTTGCAACTTATTATCATTAGAGGAGTTAAATCTAAGCAAAAACAATTTTGTTTCACTACCTAGAACCATTAATCATCTGTCTGAGCTCAAAAATCTCAAGTTGGAAGATTGCAAGAGACTCGAATCTCTCCCAGAACTTCCATCCAGCATATGGATGGTTAGACTGGCTGGTTGTGCTTCATTGGAAAGTGTATCAGAGGCATGTAAACATTGTAAGCTGTGGCACATTGATTGTATAAATTGTTTGAAATTGGTTGGCAACAGCAATTTGGTGTTTTCGATGCTGAAAAGGTTCCTTGAGGTCAGTCACTCATTTTCTCTCACCTGTGCTAAACAAAATGCAACATTATGTTGATTCTCTCTTTGTTCTTCGATTTTTTGGATGCAGGCAGAGTCAAATTCAGGATCTTGGTTTAACATTTGTGTTCCTGGAGGTAAAATTCCAGAGTGGTTTAGATATCAGAACGAAGGTTCTTCAATTAAAATAATAAGACCTCCGAATTCTAAATATAATAAGAATAAGTTGGTGGGATATGCTATTTGCTGTGTTTTTGATGTTCATAAACATCCACCAACTATCAAAAGCTCTAGTATATTAAGCACACATATTCTTAATAGCTTTATGGAAGCTGATAATTTCGGTTACTATATTGATTTTGATGAGGAATTGGGTCAGCCTGTGCCAGACCATCTATGGCTATTCTACTTGTCGAATCAAGAACTTGTGTCATTCCGAGTGGAATTTTGAATCTAATAATGTCAAGTTATCATTCCGGCCCTCTTCTCATTCGGGTCCAGGATTGGAGGTGAAGAGGTGTGGTGTACATCCAGTTTTCGTTGATGAAGTTGGAGAGTTCAACGATAAAACACAGACATGGAATAAATCTAAAGTTTGGAATTTAAGTGAATCCGATTTAGTTTTTGTTGGAAATAGCCACAACATGGAAGCAAAGCTAGAGGACATGAACCCTACTCGTTCATTGATTATACCTGTAAGTATCACAGTTTTTTATCATTGGACAAGAAAATTTATTTAGAGTCAATAAGGTAGATGTAGCCAATTTTTATTTCTAAACTAACCATTTTTCACGTTTCCCAGAATATTCTCTGTTTGGATCAAAAGAAAAGAATTACAACCAAAGTTGCACCTGGGGATGAATTCTTCAAAGTTCAGATTTTACAGCCCTTTGCATAATCCAGTTGGTGTTTCAGGACTCAGCTACTGGAGTTTCTTGAAGTTCAGTACACATTCCAGTGATTTGTAAGTAAAAGCTTGCTTTGACTCTCAGGAACTGATTGATTTAATACTGCATTCTTTGATATTTGCTAGTCTTTAAGATCCAATTTTCTATTGAACTTTTATTTATTTGTTGTTTTAGAATTCTGTATTTGAAAGTGCACTCTTTCAAATAAAGTCATTAAGTTATTATAGAACTTGATTGATTGAAAAACTAATCAATAATTCGAAATTTAGTGCACTTAATAACTAATTTAATAAATATTAGGGTGCATTTGTCAATGCATTTAAAAATGATGTTTTGAAAATGATATATTTAAATTGACAACAGATTTGCTAGCATTTTTAAAATAAGATTCTAAAATTAAAATCAAAGCATCTGTCCATCATTTATCAAGTAAAATTATTTTTTCTTTTCAGTAAATTATATTATCAACATATCAATTAACAGATAAAACTTTTGGTATGTGGTGATTTAATGAATTGAGCTGAGCCATGAGATGTTTGGCCTTTCTGTGATATGGGACCTGTCCTTGCCATTTTCTCTAAAAGAATTATATCAATAAGATATTCATCAATTTTCGGTAAAACAAATTATTATTGTTATAAAATTTGTAAATATTCATTAGTTCACCCTTTGGCGATTATTTTAAAATATATTTTAGTATTTATTTATTTAAATTTTTAACGTATAAATTATGTTAAACTAAAATGTTATATTTGTAGAATTAGATTAAATTATATTTAGAAATAAATTTGATTTGAATTTATTTTAAAAAAATATTTTATATTCATTCTTAAAGTTATTTTTGTCTAGAAAAATATTTGTGGTTTCTTTCTAGACAAATATTTGTAGAAAGATTTATTTATTATTTTTATATATTATGGAGTTAAAAGGATCGTTACTTTGTTATTATGATTTTTTAAATCAACGATGTTATAAAGACTGCTAAACTTACTAAATTTTATCTGACTGTTATTAAAATAAAATAATAATATGAAAAGTATTATTTTTATTACTAACCAGTTGTTCAATAGTCATTCTCGGAAAAAGGGGGAACAAATATGATAATCTTAAAAACAACGGTTTTAATTATTTTGTATTTTTAAGAACAAAAAGATTTTAAAATGATTGCCAGGAAGCCACTACCATCTTGTAAAATGTTAGCTTTATATTTACAGCACCACAAATAAATTTATTAGAATTAAAAATATTTACCAGCGAAAGTTAGAAATATATTTTTAAATTTCATTGTTTAATTTTGATGTACATTTTAAATATTAAAATTTATAATTTAAAATAGAATATAAAACTTATATGTATTTTATAATTTATAATTTAAATTTATAGCTGTAGGCTAAGCCAAGCGAAGTCTAATCTGTGGGGGGATTAGAATCACAACACCTGCTGGAATCGGTCTGTCCGAAATAAATAAATTAATACTCAAAACTCAAAACGCAAAACGGTACCGTTCAGGTTCCACCACTCAAAAGCCCTATAATTGTGAAGATAATGATAATGATAACGACATGCGCCAAATAAAATAATAAAAATCCATATGTAATAAATATCACCATATTGAGCATGCTGTTTGACTTTTTAACAGATATGGAAGAAACCAACACCAGATCCACAACTCCAGTAAAAAGGTTTGCTATTGCTATGGGATCTTCCTTCTGTTTCATGTATTTTATTGATCCTTAATTAGTTTATACACTGTGACTTTCATTCAGGGATAGTGTTGCTGTTGTTACTGGTGCAAACAAAGGAATTGGTCTGCATATATGTCATCAGTTGGCATCTAATGGAGTTTTTGTTATATTAACTGCAAGAGATGAGAAAAAAGGGATAGAAGCTGTGGAAAATTTAACACAATCTGGACTTTCCAATGTAGTGTTTCAACAACTTGATATACAGGATCCTAGAAGTGTTGCTACATTGGCTATATTTGTTGAAAACCGCTTTGGAAAGCTTGATATCCTGGTAATTAATAAGTTGATCAGCTTCAGTGCAAGTAAAGCATAGAATTTGTAATATTCATTCTGATCCTGGTTTTTGTTTTGTTATATGTATGCAGGTGAATAATGCAGGTGATGGTGGGCTCATTCTGAACTATGAAGCTTTCAGAGCATTCAAACTCAGGGGAGATAAGGTGGGGTTAGGTGTTTGTTCATTTGTTGGCATCTGGAGAAGTAGAACTGAAGGATTCTTAATGAATAATGCAGGTTAGTGATGAAAATGCTCACTTGTTGAAGGGAATTATGGAGCAGACATATGAGAAGACAAAGGAATGCCTGGAGACTAATTATTATGGAACTAAAAGAGTAACTGAAGCATTTCTCCCTTTACTGCAATGCTCCAAGTCTACCAGAATAGTAAACATCTCCTCCTTTCATGGACAGTTAAAGGTAATTTTAATCAAATCATCCATGGTGTTTTTTAAGTTTTGGAAACACTGGAATCTGTTATGATTATAACTTATTGGGTTCAGTTTTTAGGCAATGAAAAGGCCAAAGCAGAGCTTGAGAATGTAGATACCCTAACAGTCAAGCGACTAGATGAGATTGTAGAATGGTTTTTGAGGGATTTCAAAGAGAATAAGTTGCAGGCTAATGGCTGGCCCCTAACTGTATCTGCATATAAAGTGTCAAAAGCTGCAGTAAATGCTTATACAAGGATCATAGCCAGTAAATATCCAAGTTTCCAAGTAAACTGTATCCATCCTGGATTAGTGAAAACAGATATGACCTGTAACGCCGGAAACAAGACTGCTGAAGAAGGTGCGAGAGCTCCTGTTATGTTGGCTTTGTCACCTGATGGTGGTCCCTTCAGGCTTCTTCTTTGATGAGATGAATGTATCCAGCTTCTGATCTACATCACACAACTATCAAACAGCTCATTGCTTCAAAATTTAAAGAAATTTAAGTTCCAAGATTTTAAAATTTCCTTCTGAGCATGTTGATAAAAGAAGTAATACTTGATACTCAAAACTGAAATAATTACAGATGTAGTATTGCATTGTTTCAAGGCCATCAGAACAATAACCTCTTTCACTTAGACATAAAGCCTCTAGTCACAATTTTTTGATACCACTCAAGACAAAAGCAAGAGAACCTTCAAGAACCATATTTGATTTCCTTCTTCAAGAACATTTTAGCTGCGGCATTTTCAAATTTTTGAGCTTCTTCTAGCAGCATTGCGCCTTGCACAGCATCCCACAAAGTATATAATTGACTGCCAATGGACAATAGTCAAGAGATCAAGAACAAGCATTATCAACAATAAACGTGCTAGAGAAGAAAAGAGCACCAATGTATGGTGATCAATTTTGTTAAAAGTCCTCACAAGAAAGAACGTGAAGCGATTCAATCCGTTATTTGTATGATGATAATTAAAATTCAATAAATTTCTAGCAGATATTCAAATCATTTAACCTCTTGCCACAAAATTCCAAATCATGCTTTTGCATAAGTAATAACAGAGGTCAATTCAAATTTTATGATTCTTCAAAAGTGGGCTTCATTACTGATAGAAATAATTTGATGTCTCACAAATTTGCAAAACGGATTCTTACCAAAACAGCAAACAGAATCAAATTAAATATTGCAACCACTCTCCACTCAGTTTTCATGTATTGTGCGACGCCAGCCCTGCAAATTGATTAGAGGAAAATGACTATGGGAATATCTATACGAAAGGAAAGCGAAGATGGTGGTGCATGAGAGAGTGATGATATTTACTTGCAGGAATCGCAATTGTAGCACTTGATGGCCCGTGAATTTTTGTAGAGTTTGCAATCCTTGTTGGAACTAATGGGATGAAAGCTCAAGTCATAGTATGAAGCATTGACAGCTGGATACCCACATCTGCAAATTCAGTTTAATCTCAATGAAAGATAATATCAGTCACATAGGAGTTTTCATTAGCATTAACATTTGTGTGATATTAGCAATGAATAGGAACAGCCGCCAGGTAAAAACTGATATATGTTATTCATTCTATTATTTTTATGTATGTTAAATTTAGAATCAAAGAATAATATCTAAAAACTGATGTAATGAACATTTGATTTGTAAAATGAGGATTTAGTTGCTCAAATTAAAAAGTTCACCTGCTTGCAAGCATAAATAAAAGTAAGTGGAAAAATAATATAAAGCATTGAAGGAACCTACTCAGATGGTGGTCGACAGCAACCAGCTTCAATCGGGGTCAGTTTTGCAGACTTATACTGTTTGAGAGTCTGGGGTCAACAAGTAAAAACAGTAAAACTCATGTTGTGGAGATGGATAAGAATGAGAACTTGAAGTCAAAATGAACCTTATATTTTTTTGATAGATTATTGCAGTCCTCAGATTTCACAAGACAGCTCTTCAAGCGCTTCCAGTTATTAGTATTATTCAGCTGAAACAAGAAAAATTCTAAGAATACTGACTAACAAACTTTTATCTCCCAGTTGCTCTCTCTCAGGGTGGGGGAGGGGGATGGCGCAAATAAAATAGAAAAGCTCAAATCTCCAGTATCTGTACCCATACATAAAAATATTGTGCCAAATAAACAAAACACTACCTGTTTTAGAAACCATGAACTGTAATCTTTAAGTTGATACTCCTTGAACCTGACCAGATAAGAAGACATTGTTATCATACCAATCCCAGATAACAGAAAAAAGAATAAGAATAAGGTCAATGCTGGCTCATTTATTTCTATCAGAAGTTGATAGCCCATTGTGTCCACAAGTACAAACATGTTGCTGTTATTTTACCAAGCATGAACAAAAGCTACACACCAAGTGGGAACTTACCAATGAAAGCAAAATGAATTAAATTTTCTTACCTCAAACCAGTGACTGTATGACCAGATCCATTATTGGTTATGATAAACCTACAACATATGGTAATTATCACTTGTCAAGAGGATGTAAAAGAAATGCTTTTCAAGTTAAAATACAAACAAGCTTGGCCAAGTCAATTCCTCAGTTAAGATCATTTTCAGAAGATCATGAACAGAAAAACCCAGAAGACTAAAACATGCTAGTTGCCCTTCCCACTCCCTATTGTTACCACTTTACCTCTCAACAATTATTTACCATACCACGTTGTGAGATTGAATAGACATACAGATGAAACCTAAAGGACATGCAACACTTTCAACATATACCCTTGCAAGCCATATTTCTCTTTTGGTCAGAAACTGTGGGGAAATAACTACATCATCACTGGCTTCTTCTTATTCACTAGTTTAGCTACAAAATCCTATATTATATATTAAATAAACTGAAGAGATGATGGCCAACCTCTATGTGGTCAAAGTATTCTTTTCAGTTTCCCCTTCATCCTAATATATGAAAGGGGATTTCCAACTGCACTGTAATGCTACTTAGTTACATTTGAACCCATAGAGGCATGTTGAACTATAAGATCTATTTCTTAAACAGCCCTCTGCATCTGCAGTCAAAGGCACCCCACTTCTTACCAGCATCACAAAAATTCTATATAACATCTGCCCATCAGATAAAGCCAAAAGTATACAATTTCATGAAGAAGAAGAAGAAGCAACAATTTATGGACTACTCATCTGAAGCCATGCTAATAATTAGCCAACCACAGGGCAATTAACATTAGCATCATTTCAATAAAAACAAACCACTTTGTTGCTAAATTGGGAGAATATGCACTAGCATGTCAGATTCCGGTTGGTACAACCATAAACTGATGAAAAGATATGAGATTCTAAGGTACAATGACATTTAAAAGTTTTTGGAAAGTTTTATGGATTTATTACGGTATGACAAAAGCTCAATTCCGAAAAAACAAAGAACTGAAATTCATAGCACTTATGCTATTATCAAATACTTTCAAGTTCAAGATAAATGTCATCATATATACTGCTAGAATTAGAGAAAGAATCAACTTCAACACTGCACCAAAAATACTTACGCCAGTACTGTGAATACCAAAATTCCCACCAGAATGAGACACAACATGATGAGATACTGCAAGTAGAAAAAGTCAAGAAAGTGTTTTTCCATGTAAAGAATAAAATTTGGATGACTATATGTGAAAAAATCATTTGAATAATAAGGATACAATCCATAAAAGTATGGTGTTGTCCTTCAATGCTCCCAGGAATCCAATTATAGATCTAAAACCAAAGAAGCAAGCAAATACATCAGCAATAATTTCTACATTAATACTAAAAGAGAGAAGAGTAGTAAAGAGAGTCATATATAGTTTCAAAATTGAAATCTTACATCAGGAAGATGAAAGCACCAAGGCCTAGGACAGGGAGAGTAAGGGATCTTCGACAGTTATCATGATGAGTGCTCATCCACACCCCAAAAATTATAACAGCTATGGCTAAAAGCTGCACATTATAGATAGAAATAAGCACAAAAAAACAGTAGAATGCACAATCACACAATTCAATCCCTCTGCTCCATTTTTTTTAATCTTATCTGAAGTTGCTGCTATTAAAAGTTACATCAAAATGTTGCCTTAGAATCATATTCTGCTACAAGGTAGATATCACAAAAAAACAACAGAAGACGCTAGAAAGAAACAATCAATGTATAAGAAAACTGCCCCCAAACAAAACCAAAAATAACAAAAACCCCATAAAAAGTGATACCATTCTATATGCACCAAAGAACAGAAACAAACCCATTACAAAAACACTGAGAGAATATAAAAAAAAAATGGTGAAAGCATAGTCATTCTGAACATACAGTGCAATGCAGGATAAAATTTGGAAAAAAAGAAAAAGGAACGCATACCATGGTGAGAAAGTTGATCCATCTGATAACAAAAGTACTTGTTCCCATACCCATTTCTGGTTTATCTGCCTGCTGAACACCTCTATAAACTTTGAAGCAAAGCAAGAAATGGGAGATTTAGATTTCCAGACAACTATCGATTACAGTTTCAATTCCGTTGCTTGTGAGCAGCTTTGTCTGAAGTGGCAGGCACTTCAAGTTGAAGCTCAAGTACAAGAAAAGAGAAGGGGGCCGATTGTCTTGTCCTTGTATTGAGTGGGGAATAACGTATAATGACTGAGGGTATTTTCGTCAATAAAAAAGACATGCATATATTTAATGTCGAGATTAAAACAACACGACATGTAAGGAAACTGAAATTAGTGAGACGATTTTTGTTTTTGGTAGATTAAATTAGAAATACTTGTATAAATAACACGCCTATCTCTGTAATCTATCCCTGTGGTCAGATTATAACGTTGACTTATGTCTTTCATACAAGACTTATGTCCTTTAGACACGTCATTTTTAGTTTTTTTGAATAATTGTATTAGATAATGTTGTTTATTTTTCAAATCGGAACGAATATAAATGAAAAAAATATCTTTAATTTAGATCACCGCACAAATATTTGATACAATTAAATAAATTTACGTTTAAAAAAATTAATATAAATAATAAGAAAAAAATTCACATTTAACGTTTAGTGATAATCGAACCATAAACTTAAAAATATAAAATTAATACTTTAATCACTATACCAAACATATAAAATATAACACATTTGAATTTTTAATAAATTATCCTTTTCAACATATATATATATAATAATTTTATAATAATTAAAATTTTGTTATAATAAAAATATATATTAAAAATAAATTTGTAATCATTAAAATTTTATATAATAATTTAAATTTAAAATTTTTATCTAATAGTAATAATAAAATAATTCTTAAATAATTATTAAAAAATAAATTTAAATTGTTATAAAATAAATTATTTTATTTTAAAAATAAATTTAGATTATTATAAAATAAAATTATTCTAAATTATTATTAAAACTAATAATTTTAAAAATTTTATTCTTAAATAATTATTCAATAAAACAATTTTATTTAAAAAATAAATATAAATAATGATAATAGTTTTAAAAATTTATAATGATAATTATTTTAATTTTAAGTTATTATATAGAATTTTAATGATTATAAAATTATTTTTAAATGTAATTTCTTTATTATAACAAAATTTTAATTATTATAAAAATTATTATATATATACGTTGAAAAGGGTTATTTATTAAAAATTCAAATATATTACATTACATGCGTTTGGTGTAGTGGTTAAGGTATTGGTCTTTTATTTTAAGTTCATGGATTTGATTATCACTAAAGACCATATTATTTTACATTTAAAAAAAAAAATTGGGAGTATTTTCGTAAGTGTATTGTTTATATATTAGGGACAAACGTTGTAGGGGTGGTTTGTGTCCCTTTCTACAAAATTTTCATCAAATTAAAATTTCTCAAATCTCAGGAGAGATATGTAAACTTTTTCCTAAATAATAATTATGTCATATTCATATTATTTATTTAATAATTATTTCGTATTTATATTTATTTTTCTTAATTCCTTTATTTGTTTAAAAGATGTATATTATTCATTTAAAATTATTATATTTATAAAATATTTAAAATAAAAAATATTTACATTACCTTACTCAAATTAATGTTTAAATAAAATTAATATATAAAAATTAAAAAATTTTATTTTATTTAATTGTGTTTAAACGAATAATTATATCTAAATAAATAATCGTATTTAAAAAAATTTTGTTCTAAGGAATATAATTAATACAAGTGGAGAGGTAACAGTGTTCTCGCACTCAAGTAGATGGTGCTTGTTTATCTAGTTTGCATTTATCATATTAAGCAAAGAAAATAAGCTTTCTTGCCATTAACGTTTCATTTCACTCATTCTTCATAATATTATGTACAGTGAGATTTTCTAGATTCTGCAAATCTGAGTCTCTCAGCTAAATAAGATTTTCTAGATGCTTCATATTGTCCAAACTATTTTACATGGAATTGCAATGATTTTGAGCATTATTTTTTTTTTAATTTATATTGGTTCTCTTGCTATCAAAATGTTTAAGATGGGATGTTTCATAATGGCGTAGGTATTTTCTTAAGATATTTTAAAAACTAATGTGCTCAAATTATTTTCTTGACAAAATTTCAAGTGTATATGTGTTATTTGTCCCCTCAAATTTCAAGTGTATACAGGACAACATTAAGTGTTACCTTTGATTTTAAATTTCAACCGTCCGATTGTTTGGATAGCTAAATATTCAAGTGGTAGGTCAGTAGGCGTTCACTTAAGGCACCGATTTAAACCCCTCCAACTATAAAATAAAAGCCAAATTTCTCCCTAATTTAAAAGTAGAAATGGATGTAGATTTTTAGGTTACATTATATTTCTATGTGCACCATCAAAATACGTAAAAACCTTTTATGTAATATTAATACTTAAAAAGAAAAATCAAACATTTATGTCTTAACTTAAATGAAAATAGGTGTGATAACTTAAATGAAAATGGAAGAAAAGAATATGCAAACTATACTGTAAATGAGTAGAGCCCCTCCACCCCCACCCCTACCTCTGAGGTTCTTGAAAGGAAACAAGAACGAATTTTTCTTGCACAAAATTTTCTTTTTCCCTCCTTAATTGTCTTGTCTGGATGCCTCTCAGTATCATAAGCTGCATTCTGGAAAAAATGCTATGCCATCCGTACAAGCTAAGAGAATCAAGCAAATTTTACAACTACTAGATGTTAATAACACCTATTCAACTCTGTTTGTGCATGATAAAATTGTTGATTTCATCGCTTCTTTATCCAAAGATGCCTGGACTATCACCTGCCCAAAGAAAAGAGAGATGAACTTGATTTAGCAAACTGACTCTTCTCAGTATTTACTGCTTACTTCCATTACATTGATAAGCAAAAATGTATACCAAATTCTATGCAGTATTAAGGACATGACAGTAGTATAAATCTTTTACCCAAAAATAAGCATCCAAAAAATAATAGTCTTTTATCTTTGAAAAATAACTTGTTAAGGTTCAGTTTCCTCTACATGCTGGCCCAAGCAAAGGATAACACAAACTCAAAATTAGGTGCAACCAAAACTTGCTAAATTTGGCAGCATATGTTACTCTCTCCCCATGCACCACATTGATCGTTCTCAATGCACTAGAAGCTGCACTTTGTATAGGGACCCAACAAAGCCCTTAGATTTCACCTCATTCAAAACAGTACATCTAGTTCAGATTATTTATCAATAAAAAAACAGGACAACTCTTACTGAAGGGAAACCTAATAGGAGTGTGATGGGTTCAAACACTTGACATTCTATTTTAAAAATAAGTCACAGTTGACCTCAGATATTGCTTTGACCTTCAAGGCCTACTATGATAAATGAGTCCCAAAAGGAACATGGATTGGCAAGAGCAAAGGGTGCTCAATTAAAAAGAAGACAACCCTTAAACAAGTTGATTTAAATTGATAGGTTCCAAATATAATCTCTGTATAAATGGTCAAGTGCAGTAAACGTATAACAGAAAACACATTCCCTATAAGATCTTCAATGACATTTTTTGGCATAAGCTCATAGTTAATGGCTTTAGAGATAACAGCATATAACCACAAATTCAAGAATGGCAACTAATGTAAAGAATTATATCATCAGATTGAGTTTCAAGACTTTCACCTCTTGCACTTTGTTCCCAGCTCGTGCAAGTAATTTGTATTGATTCTCGAACATTGATGCCATATAAACCTACATCAGGAGAAAGATTCAATGCAAAAGATTTCTTGAATTATTCTGATTAGAGAAAATAACTAGGTGAAAACAGGGTGGATGTCAAAATTTCTTTCATATACATCACTTGGACAGCAGGAAAGGAAACATAACGATGGATGTATATATTTACGGTATCTGGAAGTAAAACTGAGTACTGAACAATACATTGTTTTCCAACAAATCCAAGCCAGCAATTGGGAAGAAAAGTAACAGTTATAAAAAGTAAGGCTCAATTGAAGGGTAAATTTTTTAGGTGAAAAGAAAACAAAGCATTCCTTGATTCAAAATACAGACAAAATTACATGAAGAAGAAGCAGCTTATTTTGAAATAACCATAATGAATATGTTGCCTATAAACCGACCTCCTCTTTGGTAGAAGCCTGACTGAATAAAATAACTTTGCACAAAAGTTCAATAGAGAAAAAGGCATAATTCAATGGTTTGACAAGTATTCCAGGAGTTTTGGGAAAAATCAAAGTTGGAAGATTTTGAAGCAGATCAGGGTCCTCACCTGAAATGTTGGAGCTAAACCTGGGCTCAAAAAGAAACGACCTTTTGATACAGACTCAATCCCTTCCATCTTTCGCAGTTCTTTAATAAGAGATTCTACATCAGTCCACTGTAAACATATGGAAACAGATAGTAAGTATCAGCCACAACATGGCTGCATACAAACTTACAAAATGAAATTAAGCTCTAGATAAGTTACTGATCAGAAACTTTATACATATACCGTCTCTAGGAGCATCCTACACTATGCAAGGTTGCAAGGACATATTAAATGAACTGTGTTATCATGTTATATTAATCGGAAATTGAATTGTGATGTGTGGTTTCCAAATAAATGCTTTCAGAATTTTATTATACAATTCCTACTTCCATCACAATGCAAACATGGCAGCCATCATGATAAACTAAATATTGATAAGATGGGTAAGAAAAAATACCTCGGCATTGGCTTGAGCTGCTTCCAATCTCCCATCCAAGGGATCACGACCACCAACCACTGACTCCAAGGCCTCAGTCAGTGGATCTGGCTGCATTAGAAACAATAACCAATAAAATTAACATATAAACAGGTTTTTGCCTGAAACTTGTATATTGAAAAAGCTAGTAGCAATACCGTAATCTCCTTCAATGAAAGAAAAATGCGCTCAAGTGCAAAATCTATTTGATGAACTTTGGCCTCCACAACCTAAAACCAGAAAAGTTGTCTTAGGAACAAGATGTAAAAAAAAGGTAGCCAGTAGAAGATCAAAGGCTTCTAGCAATCCAAGATTTAGCAAATTGGCAACACTCTGTTTACTCAACATGTCAGCATGCAGGATAAATAAATGCAAAGATTTGATACTGCAAATTTTATCCAGAAACTAAATTGATATACCTGACCAATCTTGAAATATGAAGCAGGGTCCAAAGTTGCATCCCATGATACTTCTGTCTGGTGAATTAGTGCAGGCACACCTTCAACCTATGTCGATGTAGGTAAGTCAAACTTTGATTAAGATGGAAAATGATTTTATGATCTCAGTCTCTGGCTCCATGGAATTGAATTTATAAGAAAATGAACAGGAGGATAGAGCTCAAAATCCACATGGTGCCTGGGCGCCAGATCACTAATAAATAACTTTTGCAGATACGCACCACTCAAATTTACCGAACGTGTAACAATAATATGATATGAATACATATGAGAACTTTATTTTTAAGAAGAAAAAAGCAGCAAACATGTAATTCACCTCAACAAAAACACCAAAATAAGTAATCTTCTTGATGCAGCACTTCACAACATCTCCAATACGAAGTTTGGCCTGGAATTCAAAAACAATGAAAGTTCAAAGACTTAAAATATGTTATATTGAACAGCAACAAGCTCAGTGACAATATGAATCGTACTACTGTGAGTTTTCATAGACCTTTCTTAATATCATGGTTCATTGTTTCCATTTAAAATATATTTTCAACAGGTTCCAGTTCATAATTCAATTTTAGTAGGAATATATCATCCATTTTCCTATAAAAAGGGAACATGTATATTTTTACATGCAACTTTTGCAAAGAATTGATGAAGGACATAAATGTTTTTTTATAAAAAAAAATAAAGAAAAGTTTTTCCTTTTTAGGCTATACAAATCAAAGAATTCCATTTCCAGAGGACAGATTCAACAGCCTATTAAACTATTAAAGTTTAAGTAAATTTATACTATTAAACATTAACATTCTAAAATAAATAATGATACAGTGGACGTCAAAATACTATAGCTTTTGTGAGAATTTTAATAACTAGTATAAAACATAGAAAGGAGAAACAAAAAGTATTCAAAGAACAGTGCAGCTAAAAGTAACTTCTCACCATGAGACTTCTTTTTTTCTCGACCAATTCTTCCTTTTCTTTTGGCCTCACAGAAAAAATAAGTTTTCTGGAGTTTCGATCAGCCATTACTACATTCACATTGATTTTCTGCGAACAAAACTTCCATCAGTATTGCTTTCACCTTCCTCTTCTGGATAAGAAAATCCAGCAATGTTCAGCATAGAAATTGTTAAGATTCTAACGTCAAATGAAAATTTTCAAACCTGACTAACAAATGATGACAAAAATTTCAGTTTCTCTTGGTCATATACTCTGAGAAGATCTTCCAATTTCATGTCTGGTGAAATTTCCCCCTCAAGTTTTTTACTGCTTTCTTGATGTAGCTTTGAGTCAGAAGTAGAAGTCTTATTCTGCATATCATCTTTACCAATGATTCCTAAATTTTGCTTGTACATTGATGGGTCTAAGCCCTTCTGTCTCAACCATGATTCAAATGCTAAGAACTTCCACTTGGCAGCAAGATTACGGTAAGGCAAAAATCCAGCCAAAGAGCCAAAAGATACCTACAAAACAATAATATAATATTCAGAAGGTCAAATGGAAATTTAGTTTGCAATGAAAATGTTAAAGAGAAAAAGAAGAGCCCATTGAAGGGTTCTGTTAGTCCACTTACAACAAAACCTCTAGTGCTAGAGCTTATTAACTCCACTTCTGCTCTTCCTCCTGTTTTAACAAGATCTTCAGCCCTGGCCCAATCTGAATCTTCATGTTCCTACAATTTAACAGAGTACCCAGCATTATCACAAAAGATTTGTCAGTAAAAGATTATAAGTGAGCAGAATAGGATTATATATTCTTACCTGCAGAGGCAATGTAGAATGGAGATTACTAAGCTCGATATCATTACTGTCACCGTCAGGGCACACAAGAACTGTCTCCTCTCTTTCCTTAACAGATTGGTCTAATCTATAACAAAGCAACCTGTTAATCAAACCTTATCTATAAAAGAAAGAACTTAAGAAATGAAAAAAATTACGAAACCAACTGGGATACCTTCTTGGTTTTTCTTGTAGTGAGGATCCTATGGGAAATTTGACACTGGGATTCACAGAATTTCCTTCAGATGATACACTAGCAGAAGATTCAACTTCATTGGCCCCTGCTTTAATCTGATCAAGCTGCTGTATTCCTTGACAGACCAAGCATAAAATCGGTTTAAAAAATTTCAATTAAAAAGCTCATGGGCTTTTGATTAGAAAGTAAAAGGATAGAAAAGATAGGCGAAGGTACTGAGTTCGAACATCACTACCAGAAAAAGAGAACCCCACATGGAACAAACTTACATCATCACATTGCAGCCAAATTGAACATTTTGAAGCAGAATGAATGTTTGGCGCATTACCTAGAACCGAGTTATCTTCTAGGCCAGGTTCCTCTAAAACAGAGTCAAGCCTATCATCCAATGATCCTTCCAGATTGGCCTTTGCAGCATTATTCATTTTGGTATCATTTATCTCTCCCTTTAGATTTTTCTCCTCGTGATAATCTACAACTCTGGCTTCCACATTCCCAAATTGCTCTTGTTTCTCATCAAGATTTGTCTTGACACTCATCTGTGGAGGCTTTTCCAACAGTGTGAAATCAACATAATTGTTGCCCCCCTCTTCAATGCTTGTCTTCAACTCAGTACCATCATTAGGAAATTTCTCTTCCACATAACTAGAAGCCTCCCCTTTCTTATCAACGTTTGTATCCACACTCATTGCTTCTGGCCTCCTCAAGAGTGTCATATCACTAAAGTTCTCCTTTGCTTGCTCATTCCTCATTTTCAATGACAAATTAGGTTTCATCCTTAATCTTGAAGGCATATCTTCAACATCATCCTCATTAACCAGAGTTGGCTTTCTCAAGATAACATTAGGAATGCTACTCTTGCTTTTATTTATCGCTCTTTTAACTGACGGGCTTGGTTTTTTCATCTCTGGCACACGAGACTCATAATTGGCTTGGAATTTGATTCCTTTCTTTGGAACTGGTCGAACCAAATTCAACCCATCCAACGAACTTGACGATGATTTCTTTTCATCCAATGCACTTGATGATTGCTTTTCATCAGACACATCAAATGGAACTTCCTTTATATCTGGTATTTTACCCTTGCTTTTGTAAAATTGCTTCTCAATTTCAAGATATGATGCTTCTGGATTCACTTTTCTACCCATAATCTGATTAGTTAAATAATATTGTTGTTAGCTAAAGAAAATGAAAATTATAATAATAAATTCAAATTAGGATTTGGAAATTCATAACAAAAAGTTTCCTATGCTTTGCTTGGTGTAAACCAATTGTACTTATTAAAAGAAAACACACAGCATTGAATAAAACCATAAACATATACTTATATAACTATTCTCTAAACTGCACATAGATAAACCTAAAATTACAATTCAAAGTTCCCTCTAATAGTAGAACATCAGAAACTCATAACATTATTTCACTATACTTTGCTTGCTTTAAAATGATTCACATTCCGAAGAAGGAACAGAAAATATTTTCTAAAAACTTGCTTCCGAGTAAAGACGCTCCTATCTGAGGCAAATACTAACTCATATTCTAAGTTTACAAATTTGCCAATTTGATAATTGCCCGTAAAACATCTAAAGCCAACACTCTATACATGCATAAACATATAATATAGAAAGAGATGGGAGAGAACCTTGGCAAGTGTGAGTTTGGGGTCTTCACCAATCATTTTCCCAAACTTGAGTTCCATAAGGTCCCATTGATCAAACTTAGGCTCTTCTTTCGCTGCAAGAACTGAAAATTTACTTCTTCGGGACAAATAAAAATTTTTCCTACTTATTCTCAGTGTTAGTCTTGTTCTAGTTACTGAATTTGATGCTGAATGAAAAAGCAAATTTTTGGTATTGAAAGAGTTGACAGTAGATGTGGAAGTGGTGGTAAAAAGCAGACTGTCCATTTCAAGAGAAGGTAAAGTTCATCAGACGGTCAAGAATTGAAGCATTTGCATTACTGGGTTTATTCAATTGGTGTTTTGAGTTGTCTTTGATTGAAAACTAAAAGAGTCTCAGAGCTTTGGGGGTACTTGTAGATGGATAGCAGACAACGGCCATTGAAGGCAAGGGGAGTTTATCTCTCAGAGATGGTGACGTGGCAGTTTATTGTTCTCTGTAATAAGGACCGGACTAGAGTTGTTTCGATATACTTTAGTTACTAAACCACTAAACGTATGCCACGTAGCAACATTTTTTAGCTATATGGTTAATTTTAATTTAACACAAACAATGTTCATATTCTTGATTGTGTCCTCACATTTATTGTAATGCATCAGCTTGCCCCAACCATTACTTTTAACTGCCATCATAACCGTTAACCATGGTTGAATGCTATAAAGTTATTTCTGTCCTTAATTCATATAAGAGTAATTATAAGATAACTCGAAAATATTTTCTTCATTTTAAATTAATTATTTTACTAGTTTCTCTTTTTCTATTTTTATTATATCTTATATTTTTCTCCAAATCAATTGCTCTTAGATTAATCTTGAGAAGAATTTTTGGCGACTAGTAAAAGGCACGTACGCAGTGGACACTGTTCAAGCCATTCAACAATAATCTAACAGTTAGTACCTTTCTTTTCTCAAGGAAAGGTTTGGTTGGGATGGGGAAGCCTTCCCCATTCCTCTTCCTACTTTCATTTTAATCCTCGCCGAGATGGACAATTCTTGTGTGAGGAATCCATCTCTATCCCTATTTATTTTTGTTATTTTTTATTTAATTAAAAATATTATTAACATATTATAATATAATGTATACGTAATTATTATATTAAAATTATAAACTTGACTAAATAATAGGATAAAAATTATGAATTATAATTTTTTTTATTAAATATTATTTACACACATATATATATACAAAAAATAGGACATGAGTGGGGCGGAGAGTACTAAACTTTTCCCCACCTTATTGATAGTACAGACTAATTTTTTCTTATTTCTCATCACATTATTTTAATTTATCCCATTTAGAGTGGATTCTCACAGATTCCCAAACTCTTGGAAAACCTCACCATCTCTAGGATTCGAGTTCCCATTATTACATTAGGATGTGTTTTTTCTAAATTAGGTGCAAATTTTTCTTAAATTAGACATAGACTTTTGTAAGTATTACTAGACTTGTACATATCTTAACTCCCTGCTCCATGACTACTTTCATAGGTGCTAGATATTCCAAACTTATCGACTATATATGTAATTATGTAATATTAAAAAAATTATTGTTATTTACTTTTGAATTTTGGGAAAAAAAGTAGATACCCTTGTATTTATTAGGTATAAAATAAATCATTGCTCGTATTAGATATCTTTTTTTATTTAACTGAGGACGGGTTGGGCATGTCCTCAATTTGGGCTTAAAATTATCGGTCTATCCTCAATCAGTTTGAAATCAAGACATAAAAGAAGATGAATAATGAACTTACCACTATTCCACCTACACTTTTTCATTAAAATATTTTGGTAACAAAATATTTGATTAAGAATAAATATTTAATTTATTTTTTTAAAAATATTACTTTTGGATTACTACTATAGATATAAAATAATTTTATAATTTAAAATAATTTAAATGTAATAATTATAATAATGATAATAATAATCTAAGAATAATTTTATCTTTAACAATTATTTGAAAATAATTTTATTACTATTTATTTTGTTTATAATTATGTAATGAAAAATAAATCTATTTCAATATTATAATTTCTAAATTTTATTAAAATAAATTTGATTACAAATATACTTATTTTCTTTTTAAAAATTAATTTTAACAAAATTTCAAAAAATTTATTAATTTATATATATGATTGTTATTATTAGCAATAAGTTAATAATTTAAATTTTATATGGGCAATTATAATTATTAAATCTGAATTATTTTTATATATTAAATATGATTATTTTTTACTTTAGCCCTAAATTTATTGAAAATATTTAGATATAACAAAAAAATATTGAAAAGTCATATGTAATGCCCCTATTAAGTATTAACAGTAAATTACCATTATCTTTAACAGTATCAAAGATAATTATTATTATAATACATTTATTTGAGAAAAGAATGGCTATCTTCTATCATGAGTAAGTGTAGTAAACATCATCAAAGTCCAATTTACCCATTCCTTCTTCCTCCAACATCATCTTCTGGAAGTAGTACTTGTTGCTACAAAATGATTTCCGTCGAAAAAATATCAAAATTATCAATCAATTAATTTAAACTGCATGAAGTTAGATTTTGACATTAAGATACTACAAAGGTTAGGTATAATTTCTTTTTATTAGGAAGGTTACCAAACTAAGAGATAACGAGTGAGATAATGAGCACTAATTAACTTCCATAATTTCTCATACCTTTTTTGTTGGAATTAGGAATTCTCCTAGTAAACTAGATTAACGAGAATGCAAAAAATACAAACGAAAAATAAAACATACACAAATTTACACGGTTCGACAGAAATTGCCTATAGATTTTCACTATAGGAAAATATTTTACAAGTGTTCACAAACACTTAAACTCATAAACCTGAATCACAAATAAGACCTAAGAATTTTTCCTCACAAAAATTCTCTCTCACAAGCTTATTTTTAAGCTTTCCTCTAAAATCCTTCTTGCTTCCTTTCACTCTCTCGAGATGGATTAAAATGAGGTGAAACCTTATACTATATACAGGTGTGGCTTTGCCTCTTTGTCAAC
The DNA here is from genome assembly GCA_028052125.1 of Melia azedarach. Classification (NCBI taxonomy): domain Eukaryota; kingdom Viridiplantae; phylum Streptophyta; class Magnoliopsida; order Sapindales; family Meliaceae; genus Melia; species Melia azedarach. The sequence continues at coordinate 7,305,255 of CM051401.1, read as the reverse complement.
TTGGTTGTCAAAAAAAATGTAGCCAATAACCATAACTTTATCAAACAAAGCAAGCTGCCAATGCGTAGGAAACTTGGTTTCCTACCATTTTTGAATTTTGATTTGCACACCAAGTTTGACCTTTAACAATCTCCCACTTGAAGACTGATTTTAATCTGTCTTCACATCCCAATCAATGCAGCAACTCTTACTCATCTTGTCATTTGTGCAGACCAATTAAAGCTGAACATAACTTCAGTTTATTAATAATCACCTTCTTTGTTAGCATGTCCGTTGGATTTTGACTTTCACAAATCTTCTAAAGTTTCAAAATCTTATCTTCCAGAAGTGATCGAATAAAATGATATCGTACCTATATGTGCTTTGTTTTGGCATGAAAAAACAGATTTTTTACTAAGTGAATTGCACTTTAACTGTTACAAAACAAGACATTGTCTTCTTATTTCTTGCCCAATTCCTCTAAGACATTTTCTTATTTGTTGGCTTTTATGATTGCAACCTATTTAGCTTCAATTATGGAGAAAGCAACAATCCTCTGCAGCTGAGAAACTCAACTCACTATTATATCTCCTAGAGTGTAAACATACCCACTAATGCTCTTTTTATTGTCGACATTTTTTAAGCTTATCAGTGTCATATCTCCACATTTGAAACAAAGTGTTTTGTCTGTGGTACCCTACAGATATCTAAGGATCCATTTGACTACTTCCTAGTGTACCTTGCCTAGATTGTTCATGTACCTGCTAACAACTCCCACTACTTGAGTAATATCTAGTTTGGTATAAACTATAGCATACATCAAACTTCCAATTGCTGAGGCGTATAAGACCTTCATTATTTGTGTACACTCTTCTTCTGTAGTCAGTGATTGTCCTTTGAAGAGTCTGAAATGAACACCTAAAGGTGTACTCACTGGTTTAGCATTCTGCATGTTGAACCTGAAAAGTATTTTGTTAATGTACTCAGCCTGTAATAGTATCAAAGTCCCTAACTTTGTGTCTCTCTTGATCTTTATTCCAAGAATATTCTTTGCAGCGCCCAAATCTTTCATTGCAAATTGTTTCAACAATTTCTTCTTTAAATTGATTATCTCTTACATGTCTGAACCTGCAACAAGCATGTCATCTATGTACAATAATAGAATAATAAAACAATTGTTGAACTTTTTGATGTAGCAACAATGATCTGCTTGGCATCTTATAAAATCGTTATTGCTTATGAAGCTATCAAACTTCTTGTACCACTGTCTAAGAGCTTGTTTTAAGCCATACAAGCTCTTCTTCAACGTACATAACATATTTTCTTTGCCTACTTGTATGGCCTTCTGATTGCTTTATATAAATCTCTTCCTTCAAATCACTATAAAACAAAGTTGTTTTTATGTCTAACTGCTCAAGATGTAAATTCTCTACAGCTATAATTTTCAACACCAATATAATGGTAGTTAGCTTCATAACTAGAGAGAAGATTTCAGTGTAGTCAATACCTTCTTTTTGCTAAAAGCTTTTGACAACCAATCTTGCTTTGTAGCGTATGCTTTCATCATGCTCTTTATTGATCCCGAAAATCCACTTGTTATGGAGAGCTTTCTTGCCTTTTGGTAGTTCAACTAGTTCTCATGTCTAATTTGACTTGAGCGAGTCCATCTCATCTTCTATGGAAAACTTCTACTTGATTGAATCTTCCACTTGCATAGCTTCAACATAACACTCTGGTTCTCTATTATTAGTCATCAATAAAATAGTGTAAAGAAAGCGAATAAAGCTGGATTGGTTTAGGAATTCTAAAGGAATGCCTTAGTCTTGCCATGCTTGATTCTTCTTGAACTAGTTTAGGACTAGTTTGAACATCATTTTCAGAAATCTCCTTAAGCTCATCAAATTGCTTTTGTTTTAGCATTGGCACTGGAGCTGTTTAATTTTATGACTTGCCTGTCTTTGTACATCATATTTTTATTAAGTATGACATCTCTACTTCTAATGATCTTTCGATTTTCATAATCTCAAATTTGGTAACCGAACTCATGACCACTATATCTAACAAAGACACATTTCTTAGACTTCCAATCTAATTTACTTCTTTTATAGAATCAACGTGCACATAAGAGATACAACCAAATACTTTTAATTGTGAAAGGTTTACCTCTTTTTCACTCCAAACTTCTTCCAATATTCTACCATTCAATATTCTAATATAGTGCTTGTTATGTCATCAAAGTCTAGGTCAATTTTTATATTAATTAAAAAGAATAGTAGTTAGAAAATTAGTTTAAGAAAAAAATGCAATGAAATTTCTAGCCCTTTACACTTATCATAAAGAAATAGGGGATGAATTTGGCAATTAGCTTTACTTTTTTACCTTTAGCTTTAGCCTACATATATAATTAATTAATAATAAAAAATTAAATATAAAAAGGAAGTTAAAAGAACAGGTTCCTAAGGTTTGTTTAATGTAATTATTAGTTCTAATAATTTTAAAAATATTCACACAAATCTCAAATTTATTTTAAAATAATGATCATATCCACTATAAGCAATAGGTACTCAACAAAAATTATTATTAAATCTTTAAATTTTGATAAAATATAATATATTTATAAAAAATTTATTAGTAAATAGTATATTAATAATATAATATTTAACTATATGATAAAATTATACATTTTATAAATAATATTTTTTATTTTTATTATATATATATATATATATATATATATATATATGATAAGTATAACATATTTTGGCTGCACATAATAAAAATTGCAATATACTCATAGGCATTGTACTATGATATATTTTATTTATATAATAATTTTTATTTATGATTTATTTTATTTATTTTTCTAATACTTAAATCATATTGAATTGTTAACATATTGTAAAATAAATACATTTATATTTTAGTTATACTAGATTAACAGGTGTCGTTTATATCATTATAAAATATAGAAATTTATGATATGTTCATGAATATTTTATTATTAATAAACTATAAAACAATATTATACTTATTTTGTTAATTTATTTTTGATAAATATATTATATTTTGTCAAATTAGTGGGGGAAAATTAAATAAATAATGATTCAAAAACCTTTAAAAAATAATAATAATCAAAATTTTTAATAAAATAAATTTAATAAAAAAGAAAAATATATATTTAAAATTTTTGTAAAAACTAATGCAAAAATTATAAAAAATAAAGAACTTTTATTAAGACTATAATTGTTTTTAATTTGAATTTTTTAAAATAATGATTGAATAATATGTTTTTAAATTATAACAATTTACAAAATAATCTTATTCATTATAAATTTTTATAGAATATCGTGTTCATATGTTATTTTTACAAAAAAATTAGATTTTATTCCTTTTATTTTTATTTGATTTTATTGCTAAATTGTTTTTAAAAAAGACAATATATATTTATTATATTATGACTTGAATTTTTTTAATTGTTAGTAGTTTTTTAATTTGAAATTATTTTTCATTAAATAATTTTATTCAAATTATTTGTCTGAGTTTTTGTCATTGATATTTATTTAATTATCTATCTAATATATGCTCACAATAAATAACATAGTGTAAATAATTAATGGTTATTATTGGTTTAATTTAATAGTTAAAATTTAAATTTTTACTATTAAGGTATAAGGTTCGAACCCCATAACCACAAATAATTTGTTTTTTCTTTCTTTAAAATATTGGGTCAAGTTATGATTTAAGCCCATTTTTGCTCTTAGGGACAATAAAATAATTTACTTTAAAAAGTGAAATATTAGTGTTAGAGTTATAACAATAGGTGGTAAAATGTAGTTTTAAAATATTAAGGAGATACGTAATAGAACACAAAAAATTAGGGAGTAATTGTTATTTTTTTCTTTTTATAAGTTTTTTTTAATTTTTTTTTTTAAAGGTAAGGGGGGTGAGACATGGTCCCAAATAATTTATTTTATCCCCTTACCTACCTCGGACTCGAACCCAGGTAGGGGGCTTAGGAGGTGGCTTAATTTACCATTTGCGCTAAGCACTCCGGGGCCCTGTTTATAAGTTAAACATGATTTAAGAATTCTAATCTTGAGAGTAGAAGGGACCATAGAAGCTTTCCAAATCTATTATGCACATGTCATTACTTATCTGAAAAATTACAATAAATTATAATAAATATTTACTCAAGTATATTAGTTTTTCATATTAAAAAATACATATACTATATAATTCATGAGCATGATATGTAATAAGATAAAAACTATGTTAGTTTTCGAAGGATGCCCATCACAAAATCTCTTTCAAATTCGTGCACATCACAAACCACTTCCAAATTTTCATTCGTATTGTTAGGATTTTTGTTGGCATTATATAACAATTGAATATATATAATTTATTTCTAAAACTTTTTGGGTCTTTTTGTAAGAAATTGTAATGAAAATTAAGATAGAAAAATTTGCATAATTTATCTTTTAATTAAACTCCTTGTAGGGGTGTTCAATAGATCAGATTTTACGGACTTGACAAACCCATATCCGATCCATCACTTAGCGGATTTGAACTTTTTTAATCCAACCCGATCTCCATATATGTTAGTTTGTAAGTTATTTTATGATTAGTTGATTGTAAAAATTTAATTAAGAAATGCGGATCTGTAATTCTGTAACTTAAAGGAAAGAAGAATTTTTAAGAACAAGAAGTTTAGGAAGACAAGAATTTCCTAATTTAGGAGAGATTTATTTTGTAAAAGAATAAAGAAACAAAAATGCTTTTTGGACTAGAATTTATGTTTTTATTATAAATAGATTTTTTTAAGAATTTGTTAAGCCTCCATTACGTGAAAACTCGTCCAAAGAGTTTATTTCTAATTTATATAAGTTATTCACTTTATTTTCTATTCTTTAATTGAGAACAATTTAGTGTAGATTATTTTTCTGTAATCTTATTATGATGAATTTAAAGATTTAAATATCTCAAGTGCTATTAAGGCATTTGTTTGTAAGCTTCAGGAAAATAATTTGATTTTCATAAAAGAAGCCCTGTTAATTGAAGGAAGTTCAACAACATTAAGAGTGAGGAGATCTTGTGAAACAAGGCTTGTTGCTTAAATTACGAACGCAAGTGCATGTTGTCATAAGTAAGTAATATGTGATAAGTACAGCATCGTTCCCACGAGGAATGTTAATCCAATAATTACCGAAGGTGATTAAATTATGAATTTATCTAAAGAAATTGAAATAGTTTGATTAAGGAAGTTGAAATAGACTAAAATTTACTAATAAGCAAATTAATTAAAAGATTCAACTAATAGAAAGATTTAGAGTTAATGATTTTATCGTATTTGGTCGCATCTAATTCTTTAATTGTATTATTCTAATTTAATATCCGTATTGCTAGTTAATTATCCTAATTTATTCTATAGTCTTTCTTGAGATCAGTTGAACCTATTTCACACCTAATAATTCATTACATCTTTATGTGAATTTAATTAAATAGAAGTGCATTACGATTAGATATAGTTCCTAATTAAAGCATGTAAACCATATTAGTACAGCTCTGTCTAACATGCAATATACGGTATTTATCACATGGTCTCGATATAATATTCACTTATCAGTTTCTATCAATCCATAATTCATTCAAATACTGGCTAAATATTTAAAAGCATTAATCATCATGATAAATACTCAATACTAAATATCAAAACTTGTGAATAACACAATATCAGAAATTGGATGCTTCAAATAGATTAAATCATTATCCAAGAAAATAATTTAGTCACTTATTAGATAGAGTTCAAATCTAAAATTCAAGAATTCAATAATTGATAACATAATCCCATAATCACAACGTTGTTCAATTCAAGACAAAAATTTAAACAAGAGAAAGAGAAAAAACTATATTAGGAGAGCTTTAATCTTTAGAAATTCGAACTTGATCCTTCCAAAATTCTTTCAATCCCACTCTCTCTATCTAAGTTTTCTCTCTCATTTTCTTTTCTTACAAGCCAAACCCTTTTCAAAAGTGGCTTCTCCTCTTCAACACCCAAAACACATAAAATCTAATGCTACCCCAAATCAAACTATTAAAAAATGATCCTAGGACTCAGATTAAGCCCAAAAAACGTCCAAATTGATGGTACGACTACAAAACCTTGGCACAGCCTCGCCATGTTAAGTTCTTCCAAGGTCTTGCAAATGGGTCCTTAATCATTTGCACTTTAGTCCCCGAATGTCATGCATTTTGGCTTTTGAATCTCTTGCAACTTGGTCCCCAAACATCATCCTTTTCGAGCCAAATTGATCTTTTTCAAACTAAATTCATTTTGGATGGCCAATTCTCTTATTTTTTGCACAATACAACCAAAATACATCAAATGCTAATGAAACTTGAAGGTGAAACAAACAAATCAAGTATAAGAGTGAACGATAAATGCATGTTTTACACACTTATCAAGGCTATCTAAAAAGATCCTACACAATAGTTATAGAGAGAGAGTCTTGAATTTGAATCATCTTATTTCTTAGTGGATTGTTTTACTTTGGACATCAGTAATATGAGGATGGAGGATCGGTAAAGTCAAATCATGTTAAAATTTGTGTCTTCATTATTTTATTTGTAGTGTATTTATTAGATTATTTGTGAAATCTTTTACCGTTGGTTAATTTATTTAATAATTATTTAAAATTGAAAACATACCTATCAACACATCTTTCACATATTTTAGTCGTAATATCTTCATTCAGTTACAATTCATTAGAATATGATTTATCACTTATTGAGTCTGAGTCACCGATTGGTGGTTTTGTGTATATGGGATAAGCACAAATAGGTATAATAATTCACATTCAGGGAATACTTACATTTAAAGGTAAGAGTTGGGCCTACCCTGATCATCAGTAAGTCCTCTCATATAGATAAATACTTATGTCGATGCACAAATTTGAAGACTTAAAATGCCTAATGGTACCTATTTAAGATATATTAATTTAGAATCTCTTGATATTTATTACTTCTCTAAGAACCTTGATCATACAACTGTATATAATGAGTGAGTATTTTACTCACTAATCATTGACTTTCTGACTTCAGTATCAGCGAAAATCCTCAAGCCATGTTGTTATTTGATGAAATTTTGTGTTCATACACAGGAAGACAAGAAAACATTGATTTGAGAAAAAATTCTTATGCTGAGTAGGGGTTATAAACAACTCAAAATTGCATTCTATTTGTTGTGTTAGAAACTAAACATCTAAAATTGGTATGTCATAAGCATCACAAGAGAAGGTTGCTAGGGTGGCGCTCCTGTACCATAACCTTGCGCGACTGCACTATGTCCACGGATGAGAAAACCAATTTGGCCAAGCGGATGGCGTAGCCGCGCCATCTTGGCGTGCAGCCATGCTTCTATTTTTGCCTTTTACACACCCTTGGTCACGCCTTCATGCCATCTGGAGCTAAATGACGTCTAAACTTAATCTTTTGCCTTTGGATCATGATTCCTGATTTGAACCTGTCCTAAGTAGTCATAATATTCTAAACTTATCGACCATTAACCAAGTATTAAAGAGTGTTTTTAGAGTTAGAAACACAAGGAAAAGAGATGGGCTAAATTTTCTAGAGAGAGAGGCTTGGAGTTCAACAATTTCTTGAAATTTCTTGGAAGATTCTTGAAAAATTAAAGGCTTTGAACATCCCTCGATTCGAGTTTTCTCTTTTCGTTCCTTTTACCTCTTGAAATTTATACTTTGTAATACTATTTAGACTATGTTTACATTTATAAATTCTTGATGATAATTGTTATGAATTTTTCTATGTTAGGCTAAATTTTATATTTTAGGAACTTGTTGTAGCTTATTTGAACTACATTTTGATTGATTGGTATTTTGTTAATGTTAGTACAATTTATTCACTTGTGTTTTACCTATGTTTAATGCCTCTAATTTGTTAATTGATAAATTAATTGATTGATGATGAATAACTTGAATCTTGGAAGAGATTAATTGTTTTTTAGATTTAGGAAATACAATTTAGGTAATTGTGAGATCGGAGGAGCTCAATACCTAGATAATTAAATTGACACTTAAAAATATTGTGAGACGGGGAGTTGATCAAGTCCTTGGCAGTTAATTACAGGTAGAGCGTAACAAACATGCAACTTAACTGAGTTAGATAAGGATATCGACACTGTTAGTTATATATAGGGATTTATTCTACACTCAGGAGAGAGAACAAGGTAATTTTATAGCCTGTGATTTAGTGAATTGAATAGGAATGCATTAACAATTGCTAATTAGGGAAAACATGTAAGTAAGTGAATTCAAGACCCTAGAATTATTATCATAGAGATTTTCATATCATTTAATTAAGTTATTTTATTTGATTGTCTTTTTTACTTTAAATTTGTTTGATGAAATTAGTTTGCCTAGATAAAATTAATTTGCCACATCTATAGTAATGAGCTATAATTTGAAAATTCAATCTTCATGGGATGATACTCGTACTTATTACTTTATTATTTGATACAACTTGTATTCTTACAGTTAGCATTGTCGCAATCAATATATTATCCCTTCATCTTAAACATTCTATAATAATAAGAGAGTTTGTTGTCATCCCACACTTTTACAATTTGTTTCTTAGAGCAACCTTCTGTAGTAGCAAAAGAAAAAAATTACCATCTAAAATATAATTTTTTATAAATAGTTTAATAGCCTCTTCAAATTAATCTTGAAACTCTTAAAATATTGTTTTCATATAAATTTCTCTTATTTGGCTCAATATCTTAACAAATATTTTTGTTTTGACCAACCAATACCACAAATCATATTCCTTCCAACTCTTTACATCGTTTATCACTGATCAATTTGTCAAAATGAATGAAAAATTAAGTTACTCTAATTTTTAACTTCAAATATTCCTTCAATCTAGCATTAAAACTTTCACTAAGTTAGATGCTCTTCATTCCAATTGACCATACTTACCTAATTTATACATAAACCTATTTTTCTGTTAACTCAAATATGCTCTTTAATTGTAGAAGTAATCTTTCTTGCCAACATTGGTGGTAGGACTCTCCTATTGCTTTGTAGATTTCAACATTTGTGAGTATAGTTTTGGGTTGAGCTATTAAAGTGATTATATGAATTACTAGTAGAGCACTATTTATATTGTAATATTATATTTCAGAAAATAATAATGGTTAGTTAGATAAAAAGATAAACATATAATACTGGTTATTCAATACTATTAATGATGGATAAATCCTTAAAAGATAACCAAAAAGATTAGTAGAAAACAAAGAGATGTTCTATATCCAATTAAGTAGAAATTTCGATGAAAGCTTTGTTGCCAACCTTTCTTGCTTCTAGTCCATAACTCAATTAATCAGAAAGAGACTTGAATTTCATATCACATTGTGGTGCTTTGACCACATTACCATGATGTCCTTCGTGATTGTTGTTCTCGGATATCTTAATTGTTATCTTTTACTTCGGAGTGATAATTAAGATCGGTCTTATTGGTAATGTATTGCCTTTAGTTCTACCAACTCAAATTTTACTATTGAGGCAGTGTCTATAATGTTATGTCGAGGTCACGAGTTGGTATTCATTGTTTGCCTTTGAGTGGATAATACTAGTTCTACTTTTGTAGTCTTATTGTTGATCAAATTTTGAATATATTAACATTCTCTTGTGCCATGGTTCATTGATTAGTGGTATCAATAAAAGTATGGGTTGCACCTATCTCTCTTATAAAAGTTCTTCTAAGTAAAAATTGGTTTGAGAACACCATCATTTATTGATTATTGGGTACAAAGTGAAGTTCTACATCATTGTAGGGAATAGGTCATTTTGTATGTATCTCCTTTCGAGGTCATTTTTTGTATCACTTGGCTTTGTCTATATTATATGAATTATCCTGCTTTTCCACGTAAATAATATATAGAAATTCTTTCTTCACTCTTCTGTGAGTGGGTATTTTAAGCTAAAAGGACGTCTTTCAAGCCATTTCAATGAGCTTACTAAATGCCCTTAGATTTGGTTTCTCAAGGAAAATGTGACGCTTAGGTAACATGTTGTTCATGAATATCCCAACAAGCTCTTTTTAATCTTTTTATTTGTGATAGTGCAACATTAGATCGTGAAAACATTTCACGAAGTCTATGAGATATTTTGAGTAATGCTATTTAGTAGTATAAAGTTACTGTAGTGTCACAATCTCTTCACTTTGGAAGTATTTATAGTAGAACTTTTATGCTAAATCTATCAAAGATATTGGGAATAATGAAATTGTATTTCTCACTCTTACAATACAAACAACCCTGCCTTTATAGGCAAGAACAATCCGGGAAAGAATCAAGATGAATACAACAATGAGCCCTGAATTAGGAAGCTAATCAAAACAGCCTATAATTAGAATGCCAATTAAATTAGCCTATAAACAGAACAGAATCAGAAACTTATACTTTCCTAATTTAACTCCTAAATTACTTCTAAAATCTTGCACTTATATCTTCCAACACTCCCCCTCAAGCTGGGAGATAGATATTTTCCATTCCCAGCATGCTACTAATTTTCTGAAACGCATGACTAGCTAATCCTTTTGTTAACACATCTGCTAGTTGTCCTTCTGTTGAGACATATGGCGTACAAATCAGTCCACTATCCATTTTTTCTTTTATAAAGTGACGATCAACATCTACATGCTTGGTGCGTTCATGTTGCACCGGATTATGTGCAATATTGATGGCTGACTTGTTATCACAATACAACTTCATCGGCTTCTCCACCGAAACCTTAAGATCTTTCAAAATTATCTCCAGCCATAATAACTCACAAACTCCTAAAGCCATGGCACAAAATTCAGCTTCTGCACTTGATCTTGCAACTACTGGCTGCTTTTTACTTTTCCATGTAACCAGATTCCCACCAAGGAAGGCACAATAACCTGAGGTTGACCTCCTATCTGAAACTGATCCAGCATAATATGAATCTGTATACACTTCCAAGCTCATATTTGATCCTTTCTTGAACAATAAACCCCGGCCTGGACTCGACTTCAGGTATTGTAGGATTCTGTACACAGCCTGGAGGTGAATTTCTTTCGGATTATGCATGAATCGACTCACTATGCTAACTGCATAGGCTATATCCGGTCTGGTATGAGACAAATAGATTAATCTTCCAACAAGTCTCTGATACATTCCTCTATCCACTGGTATGTCATCCCTTGCCTCTCTGAGCTTGTGATTCAGCTCAATAAGTGTCTCAACTGGTCTACAACCTGTCTTTCCTGTTTCTTTTAGTAAGTCAATCACATACTTTTGTTGTGAGATAAAGATTCCTCTCTTTGAATGAGCCACTTCAATTCCTAAGAAGTATTTTAGCTTGCCAAGATCTTTTATTTTGAATTCTTTAGCCAACCTTGCTTTGAGCACTTCCTTTTCTGTTTGATCATTGCCAGTAACAATGATGTCGTCCACATATACAATCAGTGCTGTGACTCCCCCTGAAGCAGAGTGTTTTATGAACAAAGTATGATCACCTTGGCTTTGTTTGTAATCCATAGCTAACATTACTCTTGCAAACCTGCCAAACCAAGCTCTAGGAGACTGCTTTAACCCATATAATGCCTTTCTTAATTTGCACACCAAATTTTTCTGACTAACACTAAATCCTGGTGGGACTTCCATATAAATTTCTTCTTCAAGATCTCCATGTAAGAATGCATTCTTAACATCAAACAGTTGCAAAGTCCAATAAAAATTAGTAGCTAGAGACAGTAAAATTCTCACCGTATTCATCTTTGCCACTGGGGCAAAGGTCTCCTGGTAGTCAACACCGAACGTTTGAGTGTAACCCTTTGCTACTAGTCTCGCTTTGTACCGCTCAAGAGACCCATCTGCATTGTATTTTATTGAGAACACCCATTTGCATCCCACTGGCCTTTTTCCTTTTGGCAACTCAACCATTTCCCAAGTTTTGTTTTTCTCAAGCGCATCCATTTCGACTTTCATAGCTTGCTTCCACTCTTTAATGCTTAGTGCCTCAGATATTGTCTTAGGAATGGCTACTGAATTCAGGTGAGTGAGAAAGTTTTTATGTGAGGGAGATATTCTTTCAAAAGAGACAAAGTGTTAGAGCGGATGTTGTGTACATTGTCGGGTGCCTTTTCGAATTGCAATGGGTAAATCTAATTCACTTTTATCAATTACACAGTTAAGGAATGTTTACCTGGGTGGTATCTTGGCTCTGTGTAGTTTCCTTCCCAAGCATAAGTTCCGACTCTTGGGCTTGCTTTAAATCAGTCCTGTACTCATTCCTTCTCGAGTAGTCTTGAAGTGGTTTAGTGATTGTTGTATTGGTTGGCTGTCTTGGTAGAGTTTTAGAGGGCTGTTCCAGTTGTGAATGAGGCTCTTGAGGTATTGGAGTTACATTTTCAGATGTGACAGAACCAGAACTAAGTGATGGAGGTGGCTGTTCTGGTACTTGAGGCTGGGACTATGGAAGGTCAGGTATGAAATCCAGAACATCCAGAACATTATCATCCTTCTCATCATGAGTCAATGTCATCTCCCCCTGAGGAGAAGGATAATGGAAGAAGCTTGCGTGTTCAACAAATGTGACATCAATGGAAGTGTAAGTCTTATGAGTAGATGGATGATAACATTTGTAACCCTTTTGAGTTGAAGAGTATCCTATGAACATACACTTAAGTGCCCGAGGATCAAGTTTACTTCGATGGTGAGCATGGATATGTACAAAGACAACACACCCAAATACTCGAGGAGGTAATCTATTTGGGGTTTTAAAATCTGGAAAATGATGTGAAAGTGTTTCCCAAGGACTTTTAAAGCCTAAGATTCTAGTTGGTAATTGATTGATAAGATGGGTTGAAGTAAGAACCGCTTCCCCCCAAAAATGTTTGGGAACTTTTCTTTGAAAAAGCAAGGCTCGAGTAGTTTCAAGTAGGTGTCCTTTCTTTCTGCTAAACCGTTTTGTTGGGGTGTATCAGTACATGAGGATTCATGAATTATTCCCTCGTTGTTGAAAAACGGTGATAAATTTTGATTAAAAAACTCTCCCCCATTGTCTGTCCTTATTTTTTTAATTCTCACCCCGAATTGTGTTTTTATCATATTATGAAAAACTAAAAAAATATTGGCTACATCAGATTTTTGTTTCATGAGAAAGACCCATGTAACCCTTGTGCAATCATCAATGAATGTGACAAACCAACGTGCCCCAGAAACATTAGCCACCCTTGATGGACCCCAAACATCACTGTGTATCAAATGAAAAGGAAATAACGATTTATTATTACTTAGAGGAAAAGACACACGTTTATGTTTGGCAAGTTCACAACTTTCACAATAAAGTTGTTTCAACTCAATATTTTTAAACAAAGAAGGAAACATAAGACTTAGAGTTCTAAAGGAATGATGACCAAGTTGCAAATGATGGAGAAAAATTTGGTCTTTATTTGTGCAAGATTCTGACAATAACAAAGATGGATTACCAACCCTAACATTCACTTTCCCACTCGAAGGCTCGAGACAATAGAGACCATCCTTTTCTTTAGCATGCCCAATCGTCTTCCCCGTAGCTTGGTCCTGAAATACACATGAGTTTTTTGAAAAAATAAGATTGCAGTTCATGTCTCTAGTAATCTGTGTGACAGATATAAGGTTGGTTGACAATTTGGGCACATGTAAAACATTTTTCAGAAGCAAGGATTGTCCTAGTGATATATCCCCTTTACCTACTACAGTGACTAATGATCCATCAGCTATAATGATCTTTTTATTACTAGGGCAAGGACTATAAGTGGAAAAAATATGAGGTAAACAGGTCATATGATTTGTTGCTCCTGAATCAATAATCCAGGAGGGGTTTGAGGCATTATCTGAGACACTTAGAGCATGTGAGTTAGAAAGCATACCAGAAAGAGCCAACGAAGAAGAACCTGAAGGCTTCTCAAGTGAGTTAAGAAGAGACCTGAGACGATCAATATCTTCCTTTTTAAATTCTCTGTCATTGGAATCTAATTGATCATTGATATTGTCTGTGCTCATTTGTGCAACATAAGCTTGCCCCTTTTGTTGCCAGTTTTTTCCTCCCCAATTCCGAGTGGACTGATTAGGGTTGTGTGGCTTCCCGTGTAACTTCCAACAATTTTCCTTCGTGTGACCACTCTTCTTGCAGTAGTTACACACAAGGTTTCCTTTACTCATCCCTTTCGAATCAGGTTTCTTATTGTTCATACCTGCAGCAAAACTCTTTTCTGAAGCTTGCCCATTCAAGCTAGTTGTGAGTAGTGCAGATCCTTCTAATGGTTGTACATCCAACATGACTCCTCTCCTACTTTCCTCGGCACGAATGATCGCAATTGCTTCATTTAGTGAGGGTAGTTCTTTTCCCAAAATCTGAACTCTTACAGGGTCGAATTCTACATTGAGACCAGCCAAAAAATCATATGTTCTGTCTCTCTCCATGAATGCCTTTAGCACAACTGCGTCCTTAGTGTTTTTTATCTCGAGAACCTGGTAATAATCTAACTCGTGCCACAAATTTTTCAAATGGTTTGCATACTCTGTTACTGATCTGTTTCCTTGTTTCGCAGCAGCCAACTTTGTCTTGATCTCATATATTTGGGCTGCATCAGCAACCTTTGAATAGGTTTGTCTGATTGCTTCCTATATCTCTTGAGCAGTAGTTAAAAACATAACAGTATCACTAATCTCGGGTGTCATTGCATTCCAAAGCCATGACATGACCATAGAATCTTCTTCGTCCCAAGCAACAAATTTTGGGTCTCCTTTATTGGGCCCTGTTCCAAGGATATGGCTGAGCTTGCCTCTTCCTTTCAAAAAAGTTCGAACAAACTGGGACCACTTCAAGTAGTTCGTTCCATTCAGCTTGTACGCCGCTTGAATGTTCTGTAGGTCACCCGAATTCTGTAGGCTCGCAGGCTCCTCCACTTGGGTACTGTTCTGTGAGACTTCAGACATCCTGATCCTTTCTTTTCCAAAAGATGGATTATGAGCAGCGTCGTGAACTCTTAACGTGATGGAGAAAAAAAATTTCAAACAGAAAAAAAAGCCTAGGGCTCTGATACCATGTCAAAGATATTGGGAATAATGAAATTGTATTTCTCACTCTTACAATACAAACAACCCTGCCTTTATAGGCAAGAACAATCCGGGAAAGAATCAAGATGAATACAACAATGAGCCCTGAATTAGGAAGCTAATCAAAACAGCCTATAATTAGAATGCCAATTAAATTAGCCTATAAACAGAACAGAATCAGAAACTTATACTTTCCTAATTTAACTCCTAAATTACTTCTAAAATCTTGCACTTATATCTTCCAACAAAATCCTTCCATGAAAGTATGGAGATTTGGTTGGAAAGAAGAGAAGATTCTAGGTAAACTTCCTAGTGGAGTAGCCAAAATGTTACGAAGAAAATTTACTCAAGCATGTGTCAAATTGTGATTGGTTGTATGCTTGAAT
This sequence comes from Melia azedarach, assembly GCA_028052125.1. NCBI lineage: Eukaryota > Viridiplantae > Streptophyta > Magnoliopsida > Sapindales > Meliaceae > Melia > Melia azedarach. Next base: position 7,289,751 of record CM051401.1, on the reverse strand, counting down.
AGGCCTTAGAAGTATGCTCGATCGGCTTTGATACTGTTGGGACTTCGAATTCTATTCAAGCATTTGATTACTTTTTGAATTACAAGAAGTAAGGACTACTATGTCTTTTGGATTTCATCTGATAGCCTGAGAGTTATGATATTGTAATCTTAGGAGATTAGCTAGGCTGATGGAAAGGATCTGCTATACTGTTGTTACTTCAAATTATAAGTCCATAAGCAATTTAAAGGAATGTAAACAATAAGGGTAGATCACAACTATTATAAAGTTAGATTAATATCGTATAGCCTTATTGTTGGGGTATACGATATGTTATTTTGCAATCTACAAGTCTAAGGTTCAAGAAAGTTATTTTTGGATCCTAAAGGTAATCAAATTTACATCTATGAATGCATGGAAGATGCTAAGATGTTAGGATAACGTTTAAGGTTTGTTTCCATAGGAAAATATTGTTGGAAAACCAAGATTGCCAATGGTTTTGCTAGTTGGATGTCAAAAAAAGAAGACGCCCAAAAATTGTAGTTTTAAAGATATTAGGACTCTATGGTGATGTCTCAGGATGGTTTGAACTTATAATAATGCCTCTGATATGTAATTCTAATAAAACATAACTAGCTTATTTAATTCTAGTTTAATACAAGTTATCTTCTCAAAATAAGTCTTTGTCTAAGGTTAGTTTGACAGTGCTAATTAGCACTTCAAACATGCTTATTAACATGTTTGGCAATTTTAACAAAAGTACTTATCCAAATAAAATTAACATTTACGATGATTTTTAAATTAGCACTTAATGAGGTTTTTATGAAGTTGACAAATTTATTTACTTGACTTTTTCTATTAGTAGTCATGACAACAAATAGTAATTACTTTTAGAGATATTATAAAATAAAAATATTATTATTACTAAGTAATTATTGTTTAGTATATTTATTATTATTAAAAATATGACTAATACATGGATATTCATTATGTCTTTATTCAATTTATATAATAGTTAACTTAAAAATATAAAATGACAATTTATTTTTATTTTTCAAAATATTTGTTTTTACTAAAATTACCAATTATTCATAGATATTAATTTTATATCTTATTTAATTTGAAAACTGTTATTGATTTTATATATACTATTGTGAGGGAAATCTATTCAATCCACATGCTAAATTGTGATTGTTTAATTGCTTGCACATGCATGATATCACTCTTAATAAGTCTTGATACCTATGGATCTCCGGATCTAAATTGAGCTTCTACACCCTTTTTTGAGTTGGACGGAGTAAGGCTCACCACGTTCCTTGGATTGCATTAGGTGGTCCGAGAGTTGCGATGTTACAACCTTAAGAGATTAACTTGATTTATCTAGAGGATCTACTATTGTTGCTATCATACCTAGAAAAGATACTTAGGAAAAGTACAGGACACAAATTGTGAGTCCCGGGTGTGTGTAGGGGAAAGCAAGCCTAGTACTAATACAAAAGACCACATTAGTTTAATGGTAGATTGCAATTGTAGAGGAATCATATCAATATTGAATAGACCATTTTGCGCTGGTATTCAATACAACAATTTCCAATTTAACAAGTATAAGGCTGTGAAAAGGTGTTTTGATGTCTAAAATACCTAGTTTGAAGTAATGAATGTAAGAACAATGACAAGACATTAAGGTAGCTTTTAAGATTGATTTGGGTGGTAAAAATAGTCGGAAAGTAAGCAAAATCATGTGTGTTATCGTAAAAAAAAAGATGCTCTTCAAAGACGTGATTATAGCTCATGAATGTCAACCTTGATAATGTGATATAATGTGATGATGTTGATCCCCCTTGAACAAGATCATGCCATCTTATATAGCATGTGACATGGAGTTGTAATAAGACATGACTTGGCTTATACAATCCTATTTTAATGCAAGTCAAGTTCCTTAAGATAAGATTTTATCCATGAATTAAATTATTGTAATTTAATCATAATAAAAAGAGGTACTTGATAGGTGTGTAGAATACAGACTTATTGAGTATTTCGAGACTTAAATTATTTTGTAAATCCTCAAGTTTAGTTAATATTTGATGAATTTTAATGTTTTGCATAGAAAAGGTAGCAAACGGGTATTGAAGATAAAATCGGCTCAAGAAAGCAACGTCGAAAAGATCAGAAAGGAAGCAGGGACTAAAACGCAAAGCAGAAGAGATAAAATTGCAAAAAAATCAAAGTTGGAGGGGATGGTGCAGTAGCGCCATGGCAGGGCGCAAGTGCCATACCCATGCTTCAATCCCATTTTGGCCAAGAAGATGGCGCGGCAGCGCCACAGAAGTGTGCGGCCACGCCACTGATTCTGTCCCATGGTGCCACAACGCAGATTTTGGGCTCTCCAATGCCCCCTGGACGTGCTTGGATTATTTTTGGCCGTGAGATCATCACCCAATGGCCTGATTTGGGTATCTTTCAGGTTTATATGATTTTAGGATGATAGCCACCAAAGAGAAGAAGCAACCTAGAATAGAAATTGAGAGGTTTTTTAGTGAGAAAGAGGAAGAACAAGTGATGATCCTAGAGAGAAAAGTGAAGTGATTCAAGTTGGAGCCCTTGGAAGAGGACTTGAAGGAGGATCATTGAAGCTTAGATCTCTAGTCTAGTTTTCTTAAACCCTTTAATTCTCATTTTGTATTTCATTTGAACTTTATAATTATGGAATACATGTTGATTGGTATGTTGTTAATTGTGATGGTTGGCTAGTTTTCTTAATCTAGGGTCTTAATGGATCTTGTCTAAACTATGTTTTAATTAATTGGTATGTTATTAATGTTATTATGGTTTGATTCACTTGTATTTATCTTGCTTAATGTTCTGATTTGTTAATTAATTAATGAATTGGTTAAATTTGAGATGTATGAATTAAGTCTTGGGAAAGATTAATTTATTTTTTGGACTTAGTAAACACAATTTAGATAGTTGTAAGACCGGAAGGTAATCAACTTCTAAATAATTCAATTAACACTTAGGATTTTAAGAAGTCGAGAGGTGAATTGGGTTATAAGCATTAAATAACAAGTAATACATAATGAGTGTATAATTACTCAAGTTAGATAGGGATATCAATATGAATCATTGTGTGTAAAATCTTGATTTACGCTCAAGAGGTGTTAAGGTTGACTTAAATCTTGTGATTAGTAAATTAGACCAAAACGCATTAATAATGGCCAATTAGGAGAAACAAGTGATTGGTAAGTAAAATCAAGACCCTAGGTAATTCATCATTGCATCTTTCATCTTTTATAAATTATTAAACTCAATTTCTATTCCAAATTAGTTCATATTTGTGTTTTAGTTTACTTTCCATTATAATTTATTGATCTAGTTTGCTTAGATAAAATTGACCTTTCAAATTATAGTATTTAATATTTAATTTGAATATCAATCCTCGTGGGACGATATATTTTCTTATCACTTTATTACTTGATACGACTCGTGTACTTGCAGTTAGCATAATCGCGATCAGTACTTAAAGCCCATACTTGTAATAAAAAGCTTATTCTAACTAATCCTAATTAAAATAAAATAGTTATTTTAATTAAAATAAAATTTTTGGGCTTTAAAAAGTGAAAAGACTTTTTAGGTTTTTGTATTTCTCATTCATTAACCTAATCATATAACGGATTTTTTGAACCTAAGTATCCTCTAAATGGGCTAGACTTAGGATATTGTATTGATTTGGACCAAACTTAGGTCTATTTTTTCCTTCCACTTTATGGTCCATAATTTGTACCCAAAAAGTGGTTTGGTGCCATTTATGTTTTTGTATACACTACATGATAAAATGATATAGTTTTGGCTTGGGCTTAGGCCCATGATCAATTTTTATATATATCAATAATTACTTAATTTGAAAAAATGTTATAATATCAATTTTAATAATTTGTTAATATCAAAGTGTTTTTTTAATTACAAATTCAAACACCTAATTTAATACTAAAAATATAATATAAATACTTTTGATAGTTCTATTAGCCAAAAACTAACTGCTTTTTCAAAAACTACAAATATATATATATAAAGTATAAACGCTAAACATGTTAGCAATTTCTCTCGTACTCCCAAATGGTTCTCTAAGAATAAAATTATATGTAATTTTAATCCTAACTAACATAAATATTAAAAGATTTATATTTGTAATAAATTACTTATTTTAATAATCTTAAGTTAATTAAAATATAAGTTTGAGCCTAAGAACGCATTACGTGTTTTTAGATTTTGTGTTTAATATACACATTAGCTAGTCTAATCACATAATAAATTTTTTGGGGCCAAAATACTCCCAACTATACCAAACCGAGGTAATTATTTTCATTTTAGCCATATTTGGACCTACTCTTACCTTTTACACTATAACTTACAATTTGAAACTAGAAAACTTACTTGAGCACACTGGCACTTTTTTATATATTATTTGAACAATTATTAGTTAAAGTCATTACAGCTATCGTGTCTATAAATGTACAAGTTCTATCATGTGTATAAATGTGACTTGGTTAAGTAATTAATTATAGCATAAGACAGTTAACAATGTTTTGATCATGTAGAGCAAACCATATTGTTTATTTACCTGTGCAATAATAATGCAGTATTGAAGAGATTCCAGATGAAGAGGAGGAACCTCCGGTGAAAGTACCTAGTCTTTAGAGTTAAGAAAACCGCTCTATGATTCCAACATTTTGTGTGTGCGTGCATGTGTGTTTGTTTGTATTTATATTGAAATACACCCTTTAACTTTTGAAAAAACAATAAATGTCTCCAAATTTAGGGTTAATTTATTGAGATTCCTAAATTTTATAAAGAAGGAAAACACAATTGACTTAACTTCCATTCATTTGTGCATCTACAATATTATTATTTTAGTCCCTACAATTAAATAAACTAATAAAATAAGATATAATAGTTTTATAATTAACAATTTAGTCCCTATTATTTAGGGATGATAGAAATCCCTGAACCCGCGGGTTGTCACTTCGCCCCGCCCCGTTTGGGTAAAGTATAGGGCCTAATTTTAAAGTCAAAATGGGTTTGGGGTCGGGGTCGGGGTCGGGGTCGGGGCTATAAAACCCAACCCGTTTAAAATTTTATTTTTCATCCCTAAATTACAGCCACCTCTTGATTCTCATTTCTTTCTCACACCTAGCAAAAACTCAATCGACAGATGGTACCACAGTTGCCTTCGCTTGTCATACGTTGTCATTTTTCCTACGCTCTTACCATTGTTGCATCTATAACTTGCTCCTCTCCATCGTTGTACCGCCACTCTACACCATTAACACACATCACAAGGTAACCAAGAACCAATCCAACTGCATAAATGATTTCTTATATTTTATTAGTATGCATTAGTTTGATTTTTTATTGTCTGCATTTAGATTTGGATTTTTTATCGATTTGTTGAATTGGATATGCATTACTTTTGCGATTCAGTTAAGTTATTGATGTAGGATTTAAATTGATTGATATTATTTGCTTTCAAGTTTTTTATTGATTGTTGTATAGTGGTGGGAATAATTTATAGATAGCTTACTCACTAGCTAGTTGGGTTCTCTTTTCGTAGTGTTCTTTCAAAGCAAATTAACAAGACTCATTCACCACTCCTCAAATTTGTTGTCCTCTTTTTTCTTTGTCTTTTTTATTTTCCATGTCTTCTTACCTTTTCGATAACCCAAATTCTACTTTGTTTTTACCCCTTTTGTGTATAGATTCTAGAAGCAGTGCTTCATTTAAATGATAGCTGTGTAATCATTTAAATAAAATTGAATATTCCTTGCACACTGTGGTAATTGAATGTCTCTGTGTAATCGTGTTTGAAAATCAGCTTGAATTCAGTGATTTTATTACTTAATTGTGCATTAATTTTAATACTTAATTGAACATTCTTTCGAGTTTCTACTGTTTTCATACCATATTAAAGCATTTGTTTGTATTTGCCTAACTTGGATTGCTTCATAAGGCATCAACAACTTGTGTTTCTGACTTATACTTATGCAGCAGTCTCAACGAAATGGAAATCATGTAATTTTTGTGTCAATTTGAAATACTTGGGAATAATAAAATTGAAAAGTGGCATTGTGAAATCATCGTCTATTTCCACCATGCTTTGAACCTAGCAAATGAACCTAAGTTATAGACATTTTAAAGTATTTTTATGCCATAATTTGGTGCTTTTTCTATCATTAGTTTTTGCAAAAACTTTGTCCTGTTTTCTGCTTTTACTTGTGCACTTCATCATGTTGTCCTGTTGTTCATTTTCATCAATATGTGCAAGAGATGACTTTGGAGGAGTATGAAAAACTATTCTTAAAAATTAATTATTATATGCCTTTACTTTGTTTATATTATCTTTTTTCTTTTTGGCTTTTGTAGGATGATGAAGAAAGTTGAAGATGTTGTGGAAGGTTTAAGTTATTTGTAATTTTTTGTTTTGAAATGTTAAAAAATTATGGAAAGTTGGAAATTTGTGGGTGTTTTTATTGTGAAAAATTAAATTGTTAAAATATTATAAAGTTTGAATTGTTGGGGTTTTTTTTGTGTTTATTGAGGATATGCTGATTTATGAATCTTAATATTATTAAAGTAAAAATTAACTATTTTAATAGCATTTTTATTTGCCTGTATACACTTTGATTAAATTGAAAAAAGAAACCAATTTTCTGCACCTGAGCAGGTTAATTCATTGTAGACTCATTTTATATGCTTGATCTTTCAAATTATTACTTTTATAAATATTTATTTTCTAGATTCCTTGCAATAACCTAGATAGGCTAATTCATTTTGTGCTTACATGATTTTCTTATTGAATGTTGTATATACTTTAAGTATTCTTACTAAATAAAAATATTTAAATATAAAATTAACGGTACTTTCAATTATAAAATTTGGTTTATAGACAATTAAATTAATATTGGAAAAAAAGGTCAAACGGGCTAAATTGGGTTGGGTCGAGGGGCGGGTTGGATAGATTAGAAAAAGGGACGGTGCTACCCCGCCCTTATTTCTTTCTAATTGGGTTCGGGGTTGACAAAACCCGCCCCATTGCCATCCTTACTATTATTTATAACATATTAGTAGGAGTTATAATTGTGTATACGAATTGTATTCCTATGATGTCATTAGTGGGTATAACAAAAAATTTTGTTAACAAGAATCTAATTAATTTATTAATCATGTTAAAAATTTAAATATGGATACAACTTGTTTATTAATTATATATAAATGAATCAATCCGTATTAGGACACTATTTATTTATACGTGATTATTAATTTAGATACAATTAAATAAAATTGAAAATTTCAACTTTCACTTTTGGTTTTTGGTATTTTCTTATATTTATATATTCAATTTGTTTGGGCATTGGATTTGGTAGGATAATTGATAAGTGTCTAAAAGTGTATCATTCACATATATTTTAGAAGACACTATTGTATTACTATTTAATTTAAAGTCCCTATTTATGCAAAAATTGTGAATTTTATTGGCACAACTTTAATTTGCATGTTTTCATGATCTACAGCTCAATTACATGCAAATATATATAATTATGTAAGTTGGCATGTATATGAAAATTATATGAAATAGTAATGTAGTGTATTTTGTGTATAGGTGAAAGGTGATCAAATTGCAATTGAAAAAAGAACAAAATGGTCAATATCATATTTTTCATTTGAGCACTAATTAGTCTAATGATCATCTCTTTGTCTATCTACCTCCAAATGCAATGATTTTTGCTGCTTGAATCCAATGAACCATATAAAAGGCAACTACAACGTTTGTGTTATGCACAAGTTCTAATTCGTGCATCTGGGTGGTTGAAAATAATTATCATTAAGACAGTAGCTATCAGCATTTTGATTTAAACATGCATTATTATTTTAGGTGTAACTTCTTCTACATAAGTTCAAATTCTATGATTCATAAAGCACTGGAAAGATTATTCATATGGCCATATCTTTGAAGAAGAAATATTTCTCTAATTTGGAGTAGACAACAATAAAAAATGTTTCTCAATATGGAGGATAATGCTATGATGAAACCTGTTGCTTGCTTGTATTCACATGTGTGAATTCTCTTTCATCTTATCTATATAAACCTTGATTTTGTAAGCTTGAGACAACTTGTATTCTCTAAAACACTTTCATCTCTTCTTCTTCATATTTTCTTTGCACTATGTATTTCTAATTTCATAATTAGGGCAAATGGTGAACTTTTGCTGGTTGTATAATTTTGTTCTTTGATCCTTTGATTTGTTCTTCGTTGTCAACTTTTCTATTGGGTGAGTACTATATTTTGCAAGTGTGATTTTAGTTTGTTAGAAACCTTAATTCATTGTTAACTAAGGGTACATTGAATGCTTAGATGTTTTCTACATATCAAGAGCAAGGCAACCTATAGTTTTTCACCTTCAATTCATAGTTAAGTCTTTTGATTTTTTTGTGCTTAAATGTTATCCATCCTCCAATTAAGATTACTTTTTATTTGAGTCTTAATTGTGTATCAAAAGAAAGATCAAGAATAATTTCTATATATGTCATCAAAATGGATCCCTAATGCCCTAATATACAATAATAGCTAATTTAAAGTTAATAATCAAAATTTCATTTTACTTTCACAACATTTGGATAATTGGACTTGTAATATTTGGACTTTTTGAACTTGTGGACTTAATATAACCAATTCTCTAAGGACCGACACTCGGACTTTCAAATCTTTATTACTGGAGACAACCTGCACTTGAGTATTACAACCTAAAAATTATAGCAATAATATAAATATTTATTACATTTTAATGTTTTAAAAATATAATAAAACTAATAATAATTTTAAACTTAAACAAATAAACGGGTCAAAAAAATCAAATATAAAATATACTATGATTATTAAATAGGTTGTGTGAAATATGACACGAATATTATTCGTGCAAATTTTTAATCCTAAACCTATTTAAGGTCCGTTTGGTATAATTTTTCAAATAGAGCTTTTTGGAGTATACATTTTACCCATAGAGTTTCTGTAAATAAAGCTTTTAACAAAAAATTATTAATCGTTTGATTTTCATAAATAATTGTTTTGAAAAAGTTTGAGTAATTATTTTAATAGACAAATATTTAACGTAATATTTAAAAAAAACAAAATTTTTAAAATATAGTAAAGATATTTTAGACAATTATACCTTTTTAAAAAGCTGAAAAAGCTCTATCGCAAAAAACCCAAATTTTGGACTTCTTCTAGTAGAAAGAAAATAGCTTTTTTAATTTTCAATACTCTTTTCCAGTGACGACCAAACGACCCCAAAAATTTTAAAAAATACTTTTATTACTAAAAAAACCTTTTTAACTAATTAAAAAGTCAAATCAAATAGTACTTAATAACATCAAATTCGTGTTAAATAATCGTGTCATGACTCAAATTACCAACCTTACATATTGGGGACTAAAATCACAAACTTAGAAAGGGTTTGTTTTATTTTTATTATTGATAAATAGTTTAAAAATTAAAATATAATATATTTAAAGTTCAAATGCTAATAATATAAATTAGACAAACTTATGTTAAAATACTTATAACTTTTTTTTCTTTAGCTTTCTTAACAATAATTCAATATGTAATAATTATAATTTTTTTAAAATAAAACTTGTTAGCATTTAAATTTAAATAAATATTTCAAAAAAAATAAAATTTATGAGCATTGATGGAATTTTTAAAAGAAAAATAAATTTTTTTAAATAAGAAAAGAAAATAGTAAATTATAATATGTTAAATAAATTTGGTGTCATGTATTGATAGAATTAATAATAAGATATATTTCATATTCTTATTTATAAATTATTTAAACTTAACTAAAATATAGAAAGAGTATTTTGATTATTTTAATTTATTTGTAATAAGTATAATATATAAATTTTTATATTATATATATATACACATACATATTAATTATGAATTTCATAATTTTTCTTAATAAAATATAATGAATATAACATGATTTTAAGTAGATATATAACATATAGAAACAAAATACTAAAAATATTTCATTAAACTTTTTTATTAAAATAATAAATTAAAAAATTTAATTTTAACAATTTAGTCCTTAGTAGAATATTAGTATATTGTGAATAACACTATAGTATGGACTAAATTATTATATTAAAAATATTATATTTTATTTTGTTATTTTACTAAAATTTATTATGAAAATTATAATAACCTAATAAGTAAACTGAGGGGGTATCTGATGGTTCTTCAAACTTGAAAGGTATTTATTATTGATACCAGATTTTGCCACTTAATGTCAAGTAGTAAATTTATTTTTACGTAGAAAAAAAAGATCCTTCTCTGATCTCTTTTTTTTCTTTATATACTTCTTTTTTTATTAGATTTTTTAGAATGTTAATCTTAATTGAATTCTAATTATAGATAATTAAGGATTTTAGTTTATCTTTGATTTAGATGAAATAAGACATCTTAAAAAAGAGTTTGTATTAAGTCTGGCTTAAATAAGAAATTTTAATTAAATTTTTTATAAATTTAGACTTTATCTTTTATCTTTTAAGCCTTTTATTTTCTAATATGAGTATAATAGCTATCTTACCAAGCTAATATGTAGGTAAAAATCAACTTAACTTTTACTAAGAGAAAAACGGTCCAACAGTTATCAACCCTAAATCAAGTTGTCTTTTTTCCTAAACTCTAAATGTATATGTCAATTTTCCTTTCTCAAAACACATGAATATTTAATACATCTTGAAAATAGATAAAAAAAATTTTATGTTCTTTGTTATTTGACCCAATACGCCGTTATATATATATATTTTTTGACAAATATCTTATCACTTCTTGATTATTATATCTGTCACAAGAAAAAATTACTTTTGGAAGACAATTACACGTATACTTTTTGTATTTGTTAGTTGTCAATCATTTTGAAAATAAAAATATCAAAATTATATAAATACCCTGACTAGCAGACAATTATTTCTATTTCCTTTATTTGTTTTCTTTCTTTTTTCCTTCCTTCCTTTCTCCATTATTTTTTTTTTTCTGAATCTCTGTTATAGTCTTCTAAAATACAAATAAAGAATGACCGATGAAACTAATTACCCATATATATATATATATATATATATATATATATAATTATGATAATAGTTTATATTCGGGTCAAAGTCTCGGCCAAATTATGATAATTATAGACGCGGCCTTCGCGATATTTATATTCAAAAGTCAACAAAATTGCCAGCCGAGGAATTTTCGTGGAGATTGAGAGCTAAAAAACAGAAAAGAAGTGTTGACTTATACTAATTTTTGGACAAATAATAGATGGACCCTTATTTATAGTCTAAATAACATTTAGACCTATCTTAAAAACAGCTATCAAACACACCTTTTTTATTGTATTTCCCTATTACTGTCAACATTAACATGGGTAAAATAGTCTTTGCACTATATGAAAATGAGCTAAAAAACTATAATGAATGACATAATAAATGGTAAAAATTAAAGTGTGACATCACTTCTCAAGTATAGGTAAATCTTAGTCTTCTATATACTATACAAATAGTCTCAGTCATTCAAGCAATAAAAATGATTTAATGACTTTATTTTACTCACACTAAATATTGACCCTAAACTCTTTTTGATAAATAAATAAATAAAAGATTGAGAAATAAAAATGGAGTGACAAAAGATTTGCTAAAAGTATAATTTGAATACATTAAAAAAAGTATTTAAAATGTAGTCACTTTAATGTTTATAAATATGACCAATAATAATTTAATCAAATTTTATGTAAAAGAAATTAGCAGGACTATAAGAAATCTCATAGTATTTTATATTACTAATTTCATAATCTTGAAACAAAAAAAGGCAAATATGATAAAAATAAGAGAGATCAAACAATTAAAACTAAAAAATTATAAGGTAGACAAATTATTGTGAAACAATATCCAAAAAATTAAAAGAGGAATAAGAAATTTTTTCTTTTAAAGTATGAAAATTATAGGGTTAATAAGATAATATTGAAGTAAGAAAAATAAAAATTAAAAATGATGAGTTATTAAAAAGGTTAGAAATAGAAAGAAAAGGTCGTGTAGGTAAATTTTAAAAAAAAATCTTATATATTCATATAAAAGAAAATGTAAAAGATTTTGCAAGTTGGGGCCCTGTTATACTAAGCTTAATTTTATGCCCTCTATTTTTTGCTAAATTACTATTATAATTATTTTGTTTTGTTGTGAGTACGGGATATAGTTGTTAGTTCATCCCTTATTATAAAATGCTATTATTTTAGTATTAATAGAGGATAAAATGACCATTTTAACACTTTACGTAAAAAAAAAATAGACAGAAGGTATTTGATAATTTTTTTGAAAGTGGGAGTGTGGATATCATTTAAAACATAAAATAGGGACTTATTATGTCATCAAATTATGAAGGGAGGGGTGATGTAAAGCATTTATATATTAAAGGCTTTCTTCCATGAAGTTAACTCCGTGGACTTTAGAGTTCTGAAAAAGAGAGGAAATTAATTAGTGCGAAATTTACTCAAAGACCAAGCAAGTAGCAGCTGGCTAAAGGGTTCAATATCACGCAGTTGCAGTTCAGTTTTCTCTGTGTTCTAAATTTCCTGATCGAGATCTCTCACCAATCGAACTGTGATGGCTTCCTCTTCGTTTCCTTCTCTTTCTTCTCCTGCTCCTGCTCCTTCTTCTGTTACTTCTTTACCTCCTCCCGCTCCTCCTCCTCCATCTTCTTCTTCTGCTAATTCTCCTCCTACTTCTGCCCCTTCTTCTAGTAATATTACACGAAAGAAATACGATGTTTACGTTAGTTTCAGAGGTGAAGACACCCGTGAAAACTTTATCAGCCATTTTTACACAGCTTTGATTCAAAACCAAATCACAACTTTCTTTGATGACCAACTTATGAGAGGAGACAAAATGGCACAGATCCTCCTAAATGCAATTGAGGGATCTGATATTTCTGTTGTCATTTTGTCGAAAGGATATGCTTCTTCCCCATGTTGTCTCGGTGAACTTGCAACAATCCTCGGATGCAAAGAGAAGTATGGACAAATTGTGATACCTGTCTTCTATCGGATTAAACCATCAGATGTAAGGAATCAAACTGGCACTTTTGGGGATGAATTTTCGAAGCTTGAAGAAGGATTAGACAAACAAAGGTGGAGAAGCGCTTTGACGGAAGTCTCCAATATGCCTGGCTTTGTCTCTCACGCCAAGTAAGTTTTCCTCAGTACTATTGCATAAAATCACTATATATGAGACGGAAATACTACTTTGAAAGATGGAAGCGAATAATGATAGAAGGGGAGGGGAAAAGGAAAAGAATAGTACTCATTATGGAAATTTTCTTTTTCTTTTTCTTTTTAAATATTTTATTTGATAATTATTTTCGTTACAAAAATTATAAAAATTTGAAAAAAAATAATTATATTGAAAGAAAGTGTAAATGGCCTTTTAGGCCCGAAGGTTTGGTCTAATAGCTATATTAGTCCTGTAGTTTAAAAATAATCTTAAAAATTCTTAATTTATTAAAAAATAACAATTATACTCTTATACAAAAATAATTATTTAAAAAAAATTAATAAATCTTTAAAATTTAATAAAATAAAATAATTAATTAAATAAATAATTATATTGTAATTTTTTTGTAAGAATACACAAATTCATATTTATTAGAAATTAAATAAAAATAAAGCATAATAAATATAAATTTATTAAATAAAATATAGATTTATAAATTTATTAACTTATTTTTCAACTTATTTATAATAAATATTATTTATGATTTATATCGTAATTTAATATAATATATGTATATATAGTTAAAATATAAATAAAATAACAAAATTAAGATATTAATGAAAATGAATAAATTTATAATATATTAATAAATATTTATATTATCAATATACTATAAGATAATAATATTTTTTATTCAATTTATATCTTTTAGCAAATTTGAGAGATTTACTAATTATTTTCCTTAAACAACTATTATTATACAAGGTATAGTTGTCTTTTTCTAATAAATTGCGATTTTTAGAAATATTTTTTAAACCACTAAGATTAATTAGGGTATTAAACCAAACTTTTGGGATTAAAAAGTTCTTTACGCTAATAAAATTATAATTATCAAATAAATATAAAATATAAATTAAGTACGTTTTCATTTGACTATTCTATTTTTGTAAATATCTAAGTATAATACAATAAATATCAAGATGTTATATAACATTCTATAAAGATATCAAATGTCTCAACGAACTACAGATTTATAATATCTATACAAAAACATATAATAATGAGAGGATAAAATCATATTTTGAATAATTATTTTTTATTTTTTCAAAAATATTTATGGACGCGACTGTTATTATTCTAATTTTAGATATTATTTACCTAATGTCAAAATTGAAAAAGAAAAAGAAAAAAATGACAATTGGACCATCGTTTTAAAAATAAATATTAAGAAATCACCTAAAATAAAAATATTTGTTAGTGAGACCCCTTTTATTAGATTTTCCGTCTTTACTATGGTGAAAAAAAGCATAAAAGTCATTGTAACTTAAAATTAAAATAAAAGATATTATTATTTTTTATTATTAAAAATAAAATAGACATTATAATTTAAAAATAAATATAAAATAATTATATACTAAAAAGCCCCTAAAATCTATTTTTTTTTATGCTTGCTACCGCCACCGCCACTACTTTCTATTTCCGTCTTCCACCACTCCCCTCTGTCTTCTTCTTCTTCTTCTTTTTCTTCTTCTTTTCATATCCTTCTTTCTCTTTTGATCTTCTTCTTCTTTATTTGCTAAATGGCAAACACATAGTGAACAATTTGAGATTTTCTTAGGATATTGTGTGAACTGTAAGGATTGAAATGAGATTGATGTAAGGTTCAAAGTGAATTTTAGGTGGATTATAGTAATGCTGAGAAATGAAGTTTCTTTGACTAATAATTTAGTTGATGGATTAAAATTAAATGATAATTTGGTTTGTTGATATATTGCATTAGGGATTTTTGGTCTATTTGATTTATATATAAAAAATTTTAATTAATTTTTTAAAATCACATTTAAAATAATACATTTATTTTTTTAATTTGATGTATTGTGGTTATACATATATATTAATATTTTATAATTTATTTTTTTAAAAATATTAAAATTTATAGATATTTATATAAATTTATTTGTCAATATAAGTCAGTAAAGTAGTTATGTCGTTACGACTAATAAAAAGTAGTCAAACTATAATGGAGGCGAAAAAATTTATTGGAAAGGGTCTCTTGGACAAATATTTTTATTCTAAATGCCTATTTGACATCTACTTTTAAAAACAAGATCCAACTATCATTCTCCCAAAAAGAAAAAAATGTCTCGAAGTCTATCTACTATGAGCCCCTTTCCAACTCCACCACCCAAATCTCATAAGAAGTAAGAAAGTTTAGCATGCTCTGCCTTAATCTGTCCCCAAAAAGCCAGCTTCTGCTAACCTCCCAAGAATTCTTTTTCTTTTTTGCTTCTTCGCGTTTTTTTTCCATTTTTTATCTTCTTTTTATCTCCTGCAATTACGTTCTTTTCATTCATTTATTTTCTTCATTAAACAACAAAATCTCAAAAATCCTCTGACCCTCTAAGATCATTATTTATAATCCTTTGCTGCTTCATTGCCACCTCTATCGCTACTACTTTCTCTGCTCCCTCCTCTACAACCCTACTCGCGTTCACCGCCACACGACCTCGACGTATCTGGAAATACATCCATTCCCACTGCCGTCTTGTTTGCATCCTTAACCCTCAGCTATGGGTCCATGCAATATCCCGACGCTTTGGGTTCATCGTGCTCTCGAAAGAATGAATTGGTGCCGATTTTATGGATAAGAGGAATTGTTTGGCTACTAAGAAAGTGTAAGAATGGAAAGGAGAAAGAAAATAGAAAAAAAAAAAAAGATTAAAAATCACGGGGTTGTAATAATTCTAGAACCTTTCATAAGATTAAAGACATAATGGTCATTTAGTGATGTTGACTTTATAAACCAACATAGTAATAAATAATAACCAACATAGTAATAAATAAGATTATATATGTTGACTTTATAAACCAAAATAAACATTCCATTAATAACTATAAATTAATTTTTTAAATTAATTTGTAATATAGTGATGTTGAATTTACAAATTCCAATATTAATAATTATAAATTAATTTTCAGATAATTTTATACAAATTAATTTTGTAAATAATTAAAATAATACGATAATTATTAAAAAAAAAGTTATTTAAATTATTAATTTAATGAGAGAATATGGATTACTTAAAAGTCCTCATTCCCCTAATTATATATGTAACCAATATTAAAAGATTTCACAATTAATCATATCAACACATCATAGATAAAATAATGAAGACACGCAATTTTAACATGATTTGAATTTCTCAATCCTTACATCCACGAAATCATGTTAAGAGAAAAATAATTCACTAAGAAATAAGATGATACAAATACTAATAGAGTTATGTAAACCAAAAACTTCCTCTTTATTGTCGCTACTATGTAAGATCTTCATAGACGACCTTGTTTCACGAGATCCCCTTGCTTTTGATATCATCGAACTCTCTTCAATAATCATAGCTTCTTCTCCTGAAAAAAGTCAAGTTCCTCTCCTAAAGACCACAACCAAATTGTTTTCAAACACTTAAGAGATTTAAATTCTTAAATTTATTATAACAAGAATCACAGACAAATAATTCATATTAAGTTGTTCTCAATTAAAGCACAAGAAAAAGATGAAGAATTTAGAAAAAAAAATCTTGCTTACAGAGATGATCGCGACTATGCTAACCGTAAGTGTATGGATCGTATCAAGTAATAAAATGATAAAAAAAGATATCGTCCTACGAGGATCGATATTCAAATTAAATACTAACTACTATAGCTTGAAATGTCAATTTTATCTAAACAAACTAGATCGATAAATTGTAATGGAAAATAAACTAAAACACAAATATTAATTAATGTGGAATAGAAATTGAGTTTAAGAATTTTATAAAAGATGAAGTATGCAAAGATGAATTATCTAGGGTCTTGATTTTACTTATCAATCACTTGTTTCTCCTAAGTGGCCATTATTAATATGTTTTGGGCTAATTTACTAATCACAAGATTTAAATCAACTTTAACACCTCTTCCGAGCGTAAATTAAGGTTTTACGCACAATAATTCAAGTTGATATCCCTATCTAACCCGAATAATTATATGCTCATTATACATTACTTTTTATTTAACGCTTAGAACCCAATTCACCTCCCGATTTCTTAAAATCCTAAGTGTTAATTAAATTATCTAGATGTCGAATACTTCCTGGTCTTACAACTATCTAGATTATGTTTACTTAGTTCGACAAACAAATTAATATTTCCCAACACTTAATTTATCCATCTTTAATTTAATCAGTTCATTTATTAATTAATAAATTAGAACATTAAGCAAGATAAATACAAGTGAATTAAACCATAATAACATTAATAACATACTAATTAATTAAAACATAGTTTAGACAAGATTTATCAAGACCCTAGACTAAGAAAACTAGCCAACCATTAACATGTATTCCATAATCATAAAGTTCAACAATTAAAGTTCAAACGAAATATAAAATGAGAGTTAAAGAGTTTAGGAAAACTAGACTAGAGATATAAGCTGCAATGATCCTCCTTCATGTCCTCTTCCAAAGGCTCTAACTTGAATCACTTCACTTCACTTTCTAGGATCTTCACTCGTTCATCCTCTTTCTCACTCAACAACCACTTAATTTCTATTCTAGGTTGCTTCCTCTTGGTGGCTATCATCTTAAAAATATATAAACCTAAAAGATATCTAAATCAGGCCATTGGGTGATGATCTCACGGCCAAAAATCATCCAAGCATGTCTAGGGGGCGCTAGAGCGCC
Organism: Melia azedarach; assembly: GCA_028052125.1. NCBI lineage: Eukaryota > Viridiplantae > Streptophyta > Magnoliopsida > Sapindales > Meliaceae > Melia > Melia azedarach. Next base: position 7,271,744 of record CM051401.1, on the reverse strand, counting down.
CAAAATCCGTGCTGGGGCTCCGTGGGACAGAACTGGTGGCACAGTCGCTCACCTCCATGGTGCTGCCGCGCCATCCTCGAGGCTAGAATGGCCTTAGCCCTCGAGTATGGCGCTGCCACACCATGCTCTCTAAGTTTGAATTCCTCGCACTTTGGTCCCTTCAGCTTTGCGTTTTGGTCGCTGTTTCCCTTCTGACTTTTTTGACGTTGCTTTCTCGAGACGATTTCATCTTCAATGCCTATTTACTACCTTATGTAAAATATAAAAATTCGTCAAATATTAACTAAATTTGAAGATTTACAAAACAATTCAAGTTTCGAAATATCCGATAAGTGCATATTCTACGCACTTATCATAAGAAACTCTCTTTGAATTAGTTTTTCACGTATTAGAGACTTAATAAATTCTAAAATATATTTCTTATTTATATAAAGACATAAACTCTAATCCAAAGAGAATTTGTGTTTCCTTATTCCTTAAGAAAATAAATCTCCTAAATTACAAAGGATTTTTACCTTGCTAAACTCTTTGTTTCCAAAAATCCTTCTTTCTTTTGAGTTGTAGAATAGCACATTTATATTTTGTAGTTAAACTTTGACAATTAACTAATTCTAAATAACTAGAAAACTAAAATACTTGGAGTTTAATTAAAATAATAATAATTTTCATAATTAAAAATTTTTCATTGGAATTTGCTATTGTAGCATGCATTTTAAATAAACTCTTTTTTTCTTTTTCTCACTAAAACTTGTGATATTTTCATATTTGCTTATGTATGATTCTACATTTGTGGGAAAAATTGTGGAAAATATATTGAAAATTATTGATAGTTACTTTTTACTAAAATTTGAAAGCTTAATTTCATGTAAATCATAGAGTAGTTAAATTGAAAATAGCATAAAAGCAAATGCTAAAACATTTTATAGTAATTGATATATAAATACACACACACACCAATTCTTAAAATTTTAATTAGCTTCCTATTTGAAGTTTTAGTGGATAACCTCTTCATTATAATGGGTTATTAACATTTAAAAATAAAATGACTATATTTGCTTTCTTGATTCATATTTTTGTAGGCCTGATTCTTTACTTGTAAAAGTAATTGTGGAAGATATATTGAAAATATTGAACGAAAAGTCTCCAAGTGATTTTAAAGATTTGGTTGGAGTAGAATCACGCATTGAAGAAATTGAATCACTATTAAGCTATGGGTCAATTGAAGTTGACATTCTTAGCATTTGGGGTATTGACGGTATTGGCAAAACGGCAATTGCAAATGCTATTTTCAATAAAATCTCTAGCCATTTTGATGGTTCTTACTTTATTCAAAATGTCAGAGAAAAAATTGAAAAAATCGGCGGTTTACTTCACTTGCGACGAGAGCTTCTTTCAATGTTATTTGAGGATGGAAATTTAAATGTTGGAATTCCTAGTGTTGGCCTTAGCTCCGAAAGTAAAAGACTTAGTAGTAAGAGGGTTCTAGTTATTTTTGATGATGTGACTCATTTGGAGCAAGTAGAATCTTCAATAAGAATTCTCGATTGGTTCATGAAAGGGAGTTTAATTATAATAACAACAAGAAATAAAGAAATTCTTAAAAACTGTATAGTAAAAAAAGTATATGAGATGAAAGAATTAGTAGATGCTGATGCTCTCAAACTCTTCAGTAGACATGCCTTTGGTCAAAATTATCCTGATGAAGGTTATAGGGAATTGTCAAACAAGATAATTCATTATGCTCAACATATCCCGTTAACTCTTAAAGTTGTAGGGCTTTTTTTGTTTGGAAGGAGTAAAGAAGAATGGGAAAGTGCAATAAACAAACTTGAAGGAATTCCTGATATAAATATCCAACACATGTTGAGAATCAGTTATGATGGTTTAGAGAATAAAGAACAAAACATTTTTCTGAAAATTGCATGTTTTCTAAAAGGTGAGGACAAGGATTTCATAATTAAATTCTTAGACGCCGCCGGTAGCTTCTCCAGTACAGAAAAGGGTGTAAGTGTCCTTATTGATAAGTGCTTCATAGTTGTATCAGATACCAATAAGATAACAATGCATGATTCACTACAAGAAATGGGTAGGAAAATTGGTCAAAACGCTCCTCAAAAAGGTAGTCGATTGTGGCATTTGTGGCACCACGAGAATATCTCTGCAGTTTCAACATATAATGCAGTACGTTCTTTTCTTCTCTTTTCTTTGGATATTTTCATGCATGTACTTATATACAAACTGATGTACTATGGAAATTTTCCGTTAGAATCCGCGGAAGGCGAGTCATATTCTATTAAAAAGTATATAATACATTCAACGTACCACTTTATACGAAAAATTCTTATATGTATGTTTTGATATTTGTAGCACTAAAAAATGCAGTATGTATATATGTGTGTGTGTGTGTTGCTTAAACTCCCCTGACACATAATTTTTGTATACAGATTGATATAGAAAAGATCTTTGTAATTCTTGACCTCGTCCTGGAAATTCCGTCAGCTGTTTGCGAACAACTTTCTTCTATTCAGAAACCTCAGTACGCACTCGCGAGCATGTCAATGTCATTTTTAGCCATGCTTTTGTGCATTGTCGAGTTCTTTTGGAAATGTCGAAAGGAGAAAGTTAAGTGGAAATGGAGGAGTACATTGCCATGGTTATATTATCCATCAGACAAGCCTTTCGGAAACTTCAACGATACAGTAGGTCTGATTTGTACTGTTTGTCAGTGTATTTTTGCAACAATCAGTTATGTTTTGCTGCGTCGACATGTTGACAATCCGGTTAAAATTTCTTTTTGGCCTATTGTCTTTTATTTTGGTCTATTGTATTCTAAGATTTTAGAAAAGCCAGAGAAAGAGTAGTTAGTACAACATACTGCCTTTAGGCATTGGTATAGAGTGTACAAACTAACTTTATCTAGCTAATTTTCTCTGTCTCTTGTTTTTTTTCTTTTTGGAAATTGATGTGTACATAAGATGGATTCAAAATTATTATATGTCTTGTAAATTCTTATAAATATAAAATTGGATTAAAACAACTTAGTCAACTATGTTAAAAGCTATAGATGAAGATTGATGACAAGCAAGACGACTAGATGAACCAATTTGATCATTTCATAGCCTTTCATTCAAGCTATCTTTTAAGGTATTAACTACAATAATTTATCATGTTAATTTGTATAAAATATCTATGTATAGAAATTTGTATCCTAACATTATTATTTATGTATTAAATATTTTTCAAATTAAGTGTATCACAATGTTTCATCCCTTTAAGTGCAAAAATAATGTTAAAGAACGATGTAACATAGTGCTGGTTATGTCATCAAAGTCTTGGTCAATTATATATTAGGTAAAAAAAAAAATAGTAGGTACAAAATTACTTTAAATAAGATCAAAATGCAATGAAATTTCTGGCCCTCCTTTCTTTAATAAATTTTTTTCCCTCATGTCTAATCATTTACTGGTTCGTTTTTTTAAGAATTTAACTGAAAAAATAAATTGCAGTTATAGTATACCAAATGTTTAAAAAAGATTATCTTCAATAAAAAAATTTTGTTACTCAAATATCTCTAAAAAAAGAATCACATTATGTGAGAATTTCTACCAGCAATAGCTAATCATTTACTAGTTAAGATGGCCATCTCTTAAAGAAAACACCAACTATTTTTCATTATAATTTTGACTTTGAAACGCGTAATTAACTATGCAAAACTACAAATGCAGAAGCTTCGGATGTTAAAAACAATTTTTTATTATTTTTAGTTACTTCAGGAGATATACGGGAAGAGTGGAACAATAGTAGACTATAACCAAAAAAAAAAAAACATTTAGTAATAAAAATTCATTACGAATCAAATGGTCTATGATATCAACAAAAACAAGTCGCAAAATAGTAAGCTTATTGATAATAAGTTAAACACGATGCAAAAATTCTAATCTTCGGAAACGGAGAGACAATGACACTTCGTCAAATCTATCATGCACATACCATTATTTATATCAAATCACAATAAATTATTATAAATATTAATTCAATAAGTATATTAATTTTTCATACTAAAAAATAAATACATACTAAATAATGTAGGGGTATTTTCACAAACCTTCAGTGAAGGTTTGTGGAGATCACAAATAGATAGAATATTTAGGAACATTCACGAGCACCTTCCTTACTACTAGTAACTATGTTACATTGATTGTCAATTGATCGCAAACATTAGGAGTATTCTAGTAAAAACACTATATTTTTTTATCTTTTATATAAAAATATACTTTCTCTCTTGGCTTCTTTCACCATCTTTTATACTTTACTCGTTTTCATAATAGAATTTTGATAAAAAATAGCTTTTACCCTAACAAAATCGTAAAAATCAATTTCTCTCACCTTTTTTTTTTGTTTCTTTCACCAAGTGCTATGCTCAATTACCTTCTAGATTTATAAAGTATCTTATGTACATCAACCATGGATCATGGGATGGATAAATTGGCGCCAACTAGGGTCCATATGTATTTAAAGATAGATAAGGCAATCCATTATTTTTTGTTGGTAATTGAGCTATGTTGGTTTCAATTTGTGTTGATATAATACTTGATGGTTTTATTTGGATTTATGTGCTCTATCATGTATTGTGACTGATGAAAGCATTATTTTTTTCTAAAACTATCAAAGCATTTTTTTTTTCCTTTTTTCTAAAATTTTCCAAGCATTATGTTTTTTGGTTATCTTCATGTATAATACCATGGCATATAACTAATGATGGTTTATTACATGTTCATCGTTTTAGCATGAATATAGCGAAAGCACAACCACAAGCTGATGCACCTACTGAGGTCTTACTTGCAGCAGAGTCTATAAACAATTGAAGTATAAAATCCCTTGCCACCCATTTGGGTTATATAGGGCTAGATATAAGGCTTTAAAGTTGTTAAGGGTGGATTTCAAGACATTATACAGTAAATTATACGAGTATAAGGCCGCTATTGAAGATGCTAATATAGGCCTATTGTTGACTTACAAAGAGAGTGGATTCCTGGGGAGATTAATCCATATTTTAAAAGTTTTTTCAATAAGTTTAATGTCGCAAGAAGAGGTTTTTGCTAAGGCTGCATGCCTTTTACTGGCATAGATGGATGTCACCTAAGAGGGCCATACAAAGGGATTCTATTGACTGCAGTGACTATAGATGCCAACTATAGGGTGTACCTTTTGGCAATGGCTGTAGTTAAAAGTGAGAACAAAAAGTTGTGGGTGTATTTTTTTGAAAAGTTGTACATGTAAGTTGGGGCAAATGGTGGAATGGGGCTATGTTTTATAAATGATAGATAAAAAGGTGTCATTCCAACACTTAAGCAAGTGTTTCCTAACTTGGATAGAAGGTTTTGATGCCGATATATTTATGCAAACTTCAAGTTAAAATTTCTAGGCCAAGCACTTAAAAATTTGTTTTAGGCAAGATGTAGAAGTGGGAACTAGAAGGATTTTGACAAGCATATATAACAAATTAAGAAAATTAATGAGGCAATACATAAGAGGGGCTTTGAGATTTCGCTAGGTATAGTGCCAGCATAGGTTCAGTTATTGGCCCGAATTAGCTCATGTTACCAATAACATGAGTGAATTATTTAGTAGCTAGATTAATCAATATACAGGAATGCCAATAACTGGATGAGTGAAGAAGTTAGAAGGAAAACCATGAAGCTAATCCATGATAAATACACTACAACCTTAAAATGGGTAGATATACTGCCTCTTATAGTGCAAAAGAGAATTTTGAAGTTAAGAAAGACTACCAAAGTAATGAATGTGATATTTAGTGATGATGAAATGTATGAGGTTTTGGTTGATAACAAAAACCATCATGTAGTTGATTTAAGAAGGAAGAAATGTGATTGTGGGGATTGCGAGGTTTCTAGTTTGCCATGTGCACATGTTGTATGTGCAATTGATTCCATTAGGGACAAAGTGGAGTATTACTTGCATTAATATTTGACCAAAGATGCATACATCAGAACCTATAAAGAACACATCAAGGTAATTCCTTGTGAGAAGATGTGGCCATCTACAGTGACAGATAAGCTAAAATTGCCTATAACAAAGAAGCAAGCTAGAAGGCCTAAGAAAAGTAGAAGAAGAGAACTTGATGAAGAAGGTAAGGCAAATAGAAGCTGTTCAGTGAGGTGCACAACTTGTATGGAATGAGGTCACAATAAAAGGACGTGTGAGAGAGTGAAAACAAAGAGAATATTAACAAAGAAAAATAACATTGAGGTATATTTTCTGATTTTTTTTCTTTGGTTGCTCAATCATCATCACTTTTGTAAACATGTGTTGACTTCCATTACAAGCTTGTTATGTTGCAGGTGCTAGCTGTTGATGTTAATTTCAGTACACATGTTGTAAACGTATAAAATGACTCTATACAGCTAATGATGCTGGTAACATCCTAACTTTTTTGTGCAATTGACTTATTAATTGTGTGTTACAAGCAAATCTATTATATATTAGCTTTGTAACTAATCTGATTTTGTTATAATATAGGTCAACTAACACAAGCTTGACATTTTTGAATTGTGATGGTCGTTATTTTTATGCATAGATTCTTGACTGTTGTTTTGCTTGCTTTGTTTATTGTTGTTGTATACTTCTAATAAAAGTTGTTATACTGTTATTTTATGCTCTTTTGTTTTTATATGTAGCTGGAAGCTGCTGTTATTGTTGTTGTTTTTTGGTTCTTTTTTTTGTGCTATATAAAGTTGCAAAACTGAAGTTTTGAGATAGACCATTATTAGTTTGATATACATTTTGCATGTTGAACGCAACTTATATGTTTATATGCAAAGTTAAATCTTATAAGTTCTAAAATTTCTTTTGGCAATGGGATATATGTTATTATATTGCACCAAAATAATTAAGGATAGAATTTTAAGTGAACGATAAGAGTACTTTAGACTTTTTATATTTTTAGCAGGTCAACTAACAGTCAACATAACAAAATCACTATAACAGAGGAGGTATTCATAAATTTCTCTAAATGTGACTTTCTATCTATATGTGATTTTCATAAACCACAGGAGAGGTTTTGTGAAAATACCCCATGTAATGTATAAGCTTGATATATAATGAGAGAAAAACTATGTTTGATTTTGAAGGATGCTCATACGTTATATAGTTTTTATCTTCATTCAATTACTGTGCAATAGAACTTGACTTATCACTTATCACATATTGAGCTTGAAACCTTGGTTGATGATTTTTTGTATCCAGGATAAGCTTAAATGGTCATAATAATTCACACTCAAGGAACACTTATGCTTAAAGGTAAGAGCTAGACCTACCCTAATCATTGGCGAATCCTCCTATATGGATAAATATGTACGTCAAAGCATAAATTTGAAGAGTTAAAACACCTAATAGTGCCTATTTAAAATATATTAATTTAGAATCTCTTGATATTTATAATTTCTTTAACAATCTTGATTATACAACTATATATTATCCCTTCATCTTAAACATTCTACTGTAATAAGAGAGTTTGTTGTTACCCACACATTTGCAATTTTCTTTGTAAAGCCACCTTCTGTAGTAATTGGATATAAAAGAAAAATTGCCTTCTAAAATACAATTTGTTTTATAAATAGTTCAATAGCCTCTTCAAATTAATCTTGAAACTTTTAGAATATTGTTTTCATATAAATTTCTATTATTTGGCTCAATATCTTAACAAATATTGTTTTCATAGTGAAGGTTACTACGTTCCAACTAACGAAACTCTTTTTTGTTCACTAGTACAAGCAAAACTAGTCGTCCACCTCAGCTGCTAAGAACGCACTCTAGTGCTTCTAAAGACAGAGCCAGTAATACATTGAGTAATAAACACATTGAAATCTTTATTTACTCTTCGCAGCTATGCTAGTGTATGCATTTAACTGCAAGTGCACGGGTTGTGAAAAGTAATGCAATAAAAAGTATAAGTATCATTCCACAAGGATGAAGCTTTAAATAAAAAAACTGAGTACCGTAGCTATAATAACTTAAAATTATCTAAGCAATAAGAATCTTGAGATACGAAAATAAATAAAAGTAAAATGAAAATTAAATATGAATCAACAAACAAAAATGTTAACACAAAGTTGGGAAGAATCTACGAGTGAGAAAAAAAAAACTATGATAATGGTTCTAGGGCCTTGATTTCACTTACTTATCTCTATATATCTCCTAAATGACAATTATTATGAGTTCTAATTCTATTCACTAATCACAGGGTGAAAACTTATCTCATTACCTCTCTTGAGTGTCAAATGAGGTCTTAAGTATAACTAAACAACCTAATATCTTTTTTTAACTCAATTAACTATACATTTGTTAATTTCAACCTATAATAAGTATTAATGACTCAATAACCTCCCAATCTATCAATATTCTAAATATTAATATAATCACCTAAGTATTGTTCTTCTTCTAGACTCACAATAACTTAAATTGTATTTTCCTAATCTGATAAATAATTCAATCTCTCCCAAGTATCAAATCATTCATCATCAATCAACTAATTTATCAAACAATAAGTTATAGGCATTAAGCATAGGTAAATACAAGTGAATAAAATATACTAACATTAATAATATTGCCAAACAATCAAAACATAACTCAAATAACTACATCAAGTCCGAAAAATAAATTTAGCCAAACATAACATAATCCATAATAGATTTTTTCATGAAATTCATAGTTTTAACAATCAATAAAAACAATGATAATAATCAAAATTTCTAGACAAAATATAGAGATAAAGAGAACTAGAGATGTTGACTCTTCAATTCGTAATTCTTCGAGTATTCTCCCAAATTTCTCCAAAAAATAATGATTTTTGCCTCTTTCTCTTTGGAACACTCTTTATTTTTCTCTCTTTCTCACTCTAAAAATTCTCCCCTTCCTAAAGGTAGTAAGTGGTGTTGATGTAAGAATAGAGTAAAAACTAAGTTAGTCCAAATCTGACCATCCAAAATTTATTCGACAACGAAAAACTGCTTTGGTCCATCATTTAGCTTACTAAGGGCTCGCCACTAGCGCGTAGAGAGGTGAATGGTGTGGCATGGCATAGTATGGGTGCACCACACCCTCAAGCCAAGGTGTGGTCTTGGCTTAGGAGGCATTGCATCGCTACACCATGCTTGCTGCCTCAAGGCCACATTTTATGGCTTTTGGGTGTTGTTTCATGGTCATTCTTCCCTTCTTCTTCACTTTTTTCCCTTTTATTTTTTTACATACCGAATTTGCCTTAATTACAATGTTTACTTGCCTTTCTGCACATGACATAAAAATTTGTCAAAAACTAAGGCTTAAGGATATTCGCAAATATTCAAGTTCCAGAGCTGTAAATTTGTAAGTAGAACACTCGCTTATCAATTACTATTTTCAAAAGTTGGTCAGCAAAAAGATGGCCAACGGGGAATATATGTATTTAAAGTCCATTTGGTACAAATTTTCAAGTAAAATTCTTTGGAATAGACTTTTTACTTATAGAGTTTTTATAAAACAAAATTTTAATAAAAATTTATTAATCGTTTGGTTATCATAAATAACTTTTAAAAAAAATTAGTAATTATTCTAATAAATAGAATTTCAATATTCTATTTTAAAATAATAAAGTAAAATTTTTAAAATAATATAAAAAATATTTTAGATAATTTTACTTTTCAAAAAATTAGAAAACTCTACTACTAAAAGTTCAAATTTTGGATTTATTTCAGAAGAAAAAAATAGCATTTTTAGTTTCTAAAAGCCCTTCTCTAGTATAAAGCCCGTCTCTAGCATTTTATTATTAAATAAGGTATTTTGGCTAATAAAAAAAATCAAAGCAAATGAACATCTATTATCCTCTTAGGCAACTAATCCTCCAGCAAGTGGTTAGGAAAGTGGCAAAAGTTGAAAATCATTGAAAGAGAAAGCCAACAAAGTATAGAAAGAAGCAATAGAGTTATGCTTTAAAGACTACAAATTTGTAAGAATTCACACTATATCTTTAACAATTAATTGGCCATTGACTAGTTAAATTAATTTGGTATCTCATTAATTATTAGTTAAAGTTAGTAAAACTATCATGTGTATGTGTCTTGGTTATGTAATTAAGTGTAGCATTAGATAATCAACAATGTTTTTTTTATTATAATATTTATATTTTAGGCTTTTTTATATTTTTCTACAATTTGACCCCATATTTTAAAAAGTTATCAATTTACCTTTAATTTATTAATTATTTTTAAAATATTACCTTACTAACTTTACTTTTTAACCATTTTGGTCCCCTCAACCCAATTTTTCAATTTTAGCCCTGCCCCTCAAACAAATTAATGTCGTTATTTACTTGTGTAGGTAATGTAGTATTGAAAAGATTCTAGAAGAAGGGAATCCACCAAGGAAAGCATCCAATCTTTGGATTTAATATAACCACTCTATGATTCCAACATTTTGTGGTTTAAAAATTTCTACTCCAATGGGCATTACATATAGATACATACATACATACATACATACATACATACATATCCCTAACTTTTGAAAAAACAGCAAATATCCCTAAAATTTAGGATATACTAGATATTCCTGAATTTTGAAAACATAGGAACATATCCTATAACTTAATTTCTGTATAGGTTAATCAGTTAGGATATTATTATTTTAGCCCCTAAACTTAAACAAATTTTTGTTCTTAAGCAAACAAAGAAAAATAAAAGACTCAACAACATAAACTAGCTTCTTTACTATAGGGTTTCATGGTCAACAAGAATACAATAAGATACAAACTCAATCATTCAATTCTTCAAGTAGTAACATTGTTTCATATGATATGCCCTTGTGTAGTGTGTGATAGGCATTAGTTGATCATCATGTCTCATATCATCCTTTACATTATTAGTGTATAGCATGCACAGACATTTCAACTTCAATTTTACAACAATAGTCACTCACAATGAAATGCTCTCAAAGATTGGGTTCTTGCTCAATAGTATGCGATACAAGCATCAAGCTTAGATTTTCTATGAAAAACAAATCTTGTAAACAACACAAAAGTATGCTATACCTGATGTAATCATAGTGATCTTATGAATAAAATGCCAACAACTTGATTATTGTGTCAATAAATGCAAATGAGTCATATAATCGCACAAGATCAACTTAGGACTTTTGTTAAAGTTGTCATGCGACTATTAGGTAAGGTATTTATGAAAATAATGGGAAAATGGTAAGGTGAAGCTAAGAATTTAACATGTGCACCTATTATGAAATTCTCCTTTTTGCTTTCAAAAAAATATTATAACCAACATTTGTTTTCACTTCTTTACTTTTCTTTTCAAATCATAACAGCTTTTTTTTTTATTGAATTTTCACGTCTAGCCTCAGCAACATTTTTTATTTATAAACATTGTTTTACCTTTTGAAGCAAGAATTCAATGTTTACTTAGGCATGAGCCCCAGTTACTTAGTAAAAATAAAGCTTTGTATTATACTTCCCTTCTTTTTCTTGTCTCTCTTTTTTCTTGGTGTGCACCAATTAATAGAACATTTTAAAATTAAGCACACAAACAACATGAAACAACCCCCAAACGTATTTGAAGCATACGTTACTTGCAAATTCGAGATAGCTCTTTCACGAGGTTAAAGATAATAAATTCAGCTATTGGGTTTTGTTGTTGTTGGGTTTATGAAATAAAAAAATTAACATGAGGCTCGAAACAGTTAACTAGGGAAGAATATGCAAATGCTAGGCTAAAAAGGCTTAAACTATTTAAACAAGCATAATTTCTCATGCATCATACAATCAATCATACATCCGCAACATGAATTAATCAAGCTAAATAACCAAAACAATATACAATGAGATCACTAAAACAAAAATATGATAAGTGAAGTATAGAAGCAGTATATAACATTTAGAATTAAAGGCTGCGGGCTCAAAAGCTCACAAATATGATTATACGAGTCTGTACTATCTTGCATATCATTCTCTAATTATTTGAATTCATCAAATCAAGATTCTAATCAATTGTGACGAGAAGTACATATAAAGCATGAGCACAATCAAATGAAACCTAGTTGGTATAATGAACATGCTTAAATCAAATCCAATTCACTTTATATCTCATTAATTCAAATTGACCATGCTTAAATCATTTTCAAAACTTTTCTCTAAGGAAGCGATTAAAAAAATGTAAAACACAAAAATTTACTAAAAATTGAAAAACATATATTAAGAACACTAAAACAAACTCCACCCAAACTTAAATCTAACATTGTCCTTAATGTTTGAATTTAACGATTATGCAATGAATAGACTAACACAAGTTGAAAGCAGAGAAAAATACTAAGAAAAAAATACAAAGAGAAGGAAAAAAAAAAGAGATAGCACCTGATCTTGAATTCTTCTCCTTCGCATACAACTTGGGTTGCCTTCCAAGTAACATTAAATTTAACATCTTCAACCAAACTTTTCAATTTTTTTTTCTTATCAATGTGGGTCATTAAAAGGAATGTTCAGCACCTTCCTTCTTATTTCTCCATTGTAGTGCTTCAATTGTTGGTTGTTAACTCGAAACATACGAATGTCATTACTTTTTTTATCAACCTCAGTCAAAGTGAAGCACCTCCTCATTCATAATTAAACCTAACCCTCTTGACTTCAACTTGCCCAGAACTAAATAATCATTAGGGATCCCATCATTATGAGCTTTCACTCCACTGTTGTCTATAACATTTACCTTATGAAAAGTGTTTGTTTCATGCAAGATTTTATATCATGATGAATGTTCAATTTAACCTTTTCTTTATTCACCCTTAGTGTTAACTTGCCACGTTGAACAATATTAATCAAAAGCTTCACTAGTAGCTAGGAAAGGTCGACCAAGAATGAAAGACTTCTCATCATTTTCTTCCATATCCAATACCACAAAATTTGTTGGAAATACAAACTTGCCAATTTTAACCAATAAATCTTCTACAATTCCATGAGGATAAGTGATAGACTTATCCGCCAATTATAATGTGATGGTCGATGGCTTTACTTCTCCACGGCCTAACTTCCTAAAAATAGAGAATGGCATTAAATTTATGCTAGCTCATAAATCAAACATCTTTAATTTTTAAGGTGATTTCTTTATGAGAATTGTACTACATTTCTCTATTAGTTTCACTGTCTCAAATTCCTCAAATTGCCTTTTGTTTGACATGATATCCTTCATAAACTTGAAATATCTAGGCATTTATTCCAAAGCATATGTAAAAGGAATGTTACTATTAATTTTCTTAAAAGTCTCAAGAAATTTAGCAAACTATGCATCTAGCTTTTTTTTTTTGGAAGTGTTACGGAAAAAGATGGTTTTAAGAAGTAGAGGATTATGAGGAAATAAAATTTTATTATGCCTTTTAGCCTGAATCTCCTCTTCCTTTTTATGCTTCTCTTTTTGGATTCCTGTAGATGACTTTATTGAAGAGGTGGCCATTTCCTTTAACTACACCTTTTGTCCTTCAACTTCTTTTCAACTTCGTAAGGTAATGGCCTTGCATTGCTATTTTGTGTCGCCTGGAAAATTTTCCCTTTGAAGAGAATAAATTGATGTAGCTGATTGGCTGACTCTCATTTCCAAAGACTTCATTGTTGCTCCCATGTTAACCATATAAGTCTCCATGTTGTTCATCCTAGCTTCATTCTTATTAAACTGACTTCTAGGCTCAATAATGTACGTGGTCGAGAGATCTTCCAAAGATAGCTTCTTCTTAACCATTATTTGGTAAAATCTAGGTGGTGGTTGTAGCATATTTTTAGTGTTGCCATAAGAGAAGTTCTCATGGTTATGAAACCCGGGATGGTATTGATTTGGCATATTGTTGGTTGGTTGGCATTTATAATTTCAGTTGTTGATAAATTAATGTTGCTCTTGATCAAGCCCTTCATTGTTGTCCACCCTTGGCTTATTAAGGCTCCTACAGTAGTGAATGCTTGAGGTTAGTTTGTCAAAACTGCTACTTCAGCTGAAAGTGATACCAAAGGATCAACCTTATGAATACCCACTGCCTTTTTCACCAAAGACCGCTCATTTGCATTGATAATTGTTGTAGGCCATTTCTTCCAAAAGTTGTTGAACCTCTTCTAAGTTTTAGACAAGAGAGTACCGCTAACTGCAACATTTACTATGGTTTGAGTTTGTACATTCAAACCGTTATAGAAAAATTAAATCTGAAACCAACCTTGATGGCCATATTAGAGACATTTTTTAATAAGATCCTTGAACTACTTCCAAGACTTATAAAGTGGTTCAGAATCCAATTAATGGAATTGACCAAGTTTACCTCGCAATTAAGCTGCCTTTTATGGTGGAAAGAACTTAGTGAGAAATTTATGTCCCAATTCCTCCTAAGTGCTAATACTATCGGTGTAATAACTGAAGCCAACTTCGAGCCTTATCCCTTAAAGAAAATGGGAATAAGCACATTCGAATGATGTCTTAATCCATACCGCTCATCTTGATAGTATCACATATCTCCAACAACATCACTAAATGCATATTGGAGTCTTCATGAGAAAACTACCTATATTGATATTGTCGGACTATATTAATCATGGCAGGCTATAACTCATAATTGTTGGCATTAATAGTTTGACGTCAAATTTTGGAACAATGATGATTCACAATCAGTTTGAGATAGTCTCTAAGAGCTTGTTATTATTGTTGTTGTGGTTATGGATTATTGCAATATGCCATGGTTCTAGTTTGATTCTTTACCTTCTCTTTTTAATTGTCATAGGGTTCTTTCAATCCCTAGATCAAATTGTTCTTGGCATTTACCTTCAAAATAAAATTAAACAAAAACTAAAATAAACGCCTAAACTAAAATAAACTTATTCAAGCAGAATATGAGCAAAAGAACTAAAAAATTTTAATCCCTGGCAACGACGCTAAAAACTTGTTCATGACTTTGCAATCCACAATTATATTGAGTCTAAACATTAATTAAATGTATTCACAAAATGTCTAACACAATTGTATTTGCTAAGCCAAACTCCCTCAATACGTTTATTCTTTCTTTTTAGTTCAAATCAATGAATTCAATTATAAAAGTTTTGAACATATTGGAAAACAAACAAATCTAACAATAAAACTTACCTTCATCAACGATTTACCCCAAGGTTCTTAATTGATTGATCATCATCTTCAATTCCTTGATGAAAACTAAGTGATGAAGAATAAAAAATACCTTAAGTAAATGAAACCTAAATTACATTGAGAAAAGAAAACAAGGAAAGGACTCTTCCTAGCGAGAGTAAAACAAAGAGAATCAGTAAGAGGGTGCTCAAAAGAATCCCTTAAGATGATCAAAATCACAGCTTATATAAGAAAGATCAAGGAGGCTTTACATGTATGGACACGTATAAGTTGTAGAATTCGTCATATCTCTACCTGCAAGTTGTAGTCACATTGAACTGTCTCCAACACCAAATTAGAGAAAGTGATCTTTATATACATTCTGCATAACTAAATAAGGTTTCTCATGATTCATGATTCGTGCCATTTTGACGTGTAAAGCATGCTTAAATTATAAGTTTGACAACTAGTGTCAGAATGATGACTAACGTAGACAACTCAGATGTACGAATTGGATATTATGCATAACTAAAAGTTGTAGTTGTTGTCTTTGGTTCCATTGCTTTATGAATCAACTCAATGGGTGTAGTATTCAGAAAGTTATGGTTAAAAGAAAGAAAAACATTGATAGGTCTAGGATGCACATGGGCAGACCATACTTTATTATAATTCTTAGCACTTTTACATAGATCCAATTTGAAATTGTATAAGTTGTCTAAACATGAATTATGTACAATTAAGTAAGCTTTCACTTGCAATAAGAATCATTCCTTTTAGAGATGTTTGTACAAAGTTATGGCCATGAAACTGATTCATGCTCAAGTGAGTTATATACAGATGGATACTTATGTGCAAATTTTAAATTTTTGCAAGTGCACGAGTTACTAATAAATAATGACAAGCTCACCCGAGGTTGATCTCTCAAGGAATTGCATTGGTTTAAATTCTTTATTATTCTCTTTTAATTACTAAATTAAGCAAACAATAATTTAAATAAATGGAGTTTGATGCGATTTCAAATTAAATAATTAACAAAATAAATTGAAAAGATCATAAAGAAAATGAAATTAAGGAAAACTATGAAATAAGATGGGAGTTGGCTAGCTCTCTACTCATGTATTAAAATATTATGTGAATTAGTTAAATATGTCAATGTTTAAATTATTGGTCTTTCCACTAAGCCTAAAAAATTCTAATGATCATGGCAATTCTCACTTCTAATTAATTAAATATATCCGTGGTATGAGGTCTCTACTTAATTAATCGGTATATTCACAAGAAAATCACATGATCATTTAAATGAAACCAAATCAATGGATTTAATCTAAACGCTTGTTCAAGGGGGCTTAATTAAGGTAAGATGGCGTGTCTAGCACCTTAATTCTCATTTGTTAACTTTAATCACAAATTATAGGTGGCCAATCCATAATTATGAACAAGAAATAATCTCAAATATTAATTAAAAATTATTCACAAAGTATCCAATCCAGTTGTAGTTGTTAAGCCAAACTCCCACAATAAGTTTGTCCTTTCATTATCTAGTTCAAATCAATAAAATCAAATATAAAATTCTAAACATATTGCCAAACAAAAGAAAAAAAAAACTTACATTCATCAAAAATTTACCCTAAGGTTTTGAATTAATTGATCATCTTCTTCAAACCATTGGTGAAAATTGCTTGAAATGAAGGATGAAACTAACACATTTATTACACTAATTTAAGAGAAGAACAAAGCAAAGAAATAACTACTCCATTAAGAGAAGACTAACAAAAAGAGGACTCTCCCTAAAGGAAGTAAAACAAAGAGAACCCCCAAAAGGGTGCCCAAACGGATCCCCAAAGATGATCAAAATCACAGTTTATATAGGCAAGATCAAGGAGGCTTTACATGTGTGAACACATGTAAGTTGCAGAATTCATCAATATCTCTGTCTACCAAATTGTAGCTTACATTTGACTGTCTCCCAAGCCAAATTAGAGAAAATAATACATTGTGTATAATTGAAAAACCTTTCTCATGATTCAAAAATCTTTTCATTTGGACATGCATAATGCGAGATATAATCCAAAGAGTAAAGCACGCTCAAATTATAACACAGCCATTGTCGGAATGATCAATTTAGATAGCCAAGATGCACGAACTAAAAGTTATGAAAAACATGAAATTTTTAGCTGTCTATCGCACATTTCCACTTATTTAAGAATCAATGCAATTGGTGTAGTATTCAGAAAGTTGTGATCAAAAGATAGAAAGGTGTTCATCGATCCAGGATGCACATAGGCAAACCGTGCTTTATTATACTTTTTACACTTTCTGTGTAGATGCATTATGAACTGGAAAAAGTTTTCTAAGATTAATTATGCACCATTGAGGTCAGCTTTCACTTGTAATAAGAATCATTTTATTTAAATATGTTTACACAAAGTTATGGCCATGATTTGATTCATGCTCAAGTAAGTTGCATGCAAGTGGATACTTTATATCTTTAATTACAACTTGCACTCTTTTAACACCAATATCCAAAAATACAACATATAAATAGTTAAATTCTAGTATTATACTCATGCCATCTTATACAATTATATATTTGCATGGATTTGAGTTCTATACTATGAAAACATACAAATTAAAGTTATAACAATAAAAATTCACAATTTATGCACAAATAGGGACACTAAATCCAATAGCGATGTAATAATTTCTTGTAGATTATATGTAAATGATGTATTTTTAGACACCTATCAGATACTTTATATCTTTAATTGAACCTGTACTCCTTTTACACTTATATACAAAAGTACACAACATTAATTCTTCAATACAAGTATTATTGTGACCAATAGATGCTTCAAATTCTTAAGAACTTAAAAACCTGAGTACCTGAGATCATGACCTGAGGAGCTGAGGTCATGAGATGGTGTTGTCATCCTGACGTGAAAAGGACTTGATTTGGTGTATGAGGTAGAGTAACTGAGGACCTGAAGACCTAAGGTCATGAGGTGGTGTTGTCATACTAACTTCAAGAGGACTTGATTTAGTGTTTGAATACCCAAGGACCTGAGGATTTGATCCGCTGTCTTAGGACCTGAGAACTTAAGGACTTGAGGTCATGAGGTAGAGTAGTCATCTAACTTGAAAAGGATCTGATATGGTGTTCGAGTATCTGAGGACCTGAGGACTTTATGAGGTGTTGTCATCGTGATTTGAAAAGGATATCAAACCTTCTTGAATTAGGATACCGAACAAATACTAAACCTTCTTGAATTGGGATACTTAGGGAGATTATAAAACCCTTGTATTCTAGAGCTTTTGAGATAGCGGAGAAAGGAGAAGAGAGGGACAATCTGAAGAAATGTGATTTGAGAGAAAACAGGCATCTTATACAGATTCTATCTTTTAATTCTAATAAAAGACCTTACATGTGTTTGTTTCATAGACGTAGGCAATTTTGCTAAACCACGTAATTCTTGTTTGTCTCTGAACTTGCTTATTATTTATCTATTTTTTGTTTATTATCTAGTTAGACCTGATAGTTTTTTATTAGATCACAATCTTGATTAAATCATATTAGTGCTAGAACATCGTTACTAAGGCTTAGTTTTCGCAAAAATTGGTATCAGAGCAAGGTTCCCAAGTAACGACGTCTCTGCCTAAGTTTGATTTGGAGAAACTCAATGGAGAGAATGACTTTAACTTGTGGCATCTGAAAATGAGGGCAATCTTGTTTCATTAAAGGCTGGAGAATGCTCTTAAAAGATAAGACAATATGCCTCATACGCTGACAGAATTGAGAAGATGGCGATTATGAAAAAAACTTATTCTAAAATTGTATTAAGTTTGAGTAATCAGGTTCTAAGGGCAGTTTTGAGGGAGAAGACTATAGCCAGGCTTTGGAACAGCTTAGAAACGATTTACATAATGAAGTATTTAGCCAATAGGATATACTTGAAGAAACGGTTGTATACCCTTGCTATGCCTGAAGGAACCCCAATTAAAGAACATATTGATCTATTTAATAAGGTAATTCTTGACCTTGAAATAATAGAAATAAAGATTGAAGATAAAGACAACGCGGTGATCTTGTTGAGTTCTTTACAAAATCTTATGACCACTTTAGTGAGACCTTAACATATGGTCAGACTTCACTCTCTATAACAAATGTTAAAGGTAACCCTGAACTTCAAAGAACTAACCAGAAAGTAAGAAGAGAAGAACTCAAGTCAAGGAGAAGATTTGACAACAAGGGGGAGATAAAAAAAACAAGAGCATAAGGGCAAGAAACATGTCAGATCCAAATCAAAGCCAAAGACCTTAAAGTGTCTTCATTGCCATAAAGAAGGATATTTTAAAAGAGATTATCCAAAAATAAAGAACAAGAAGAAGGCAGACATTGATGCAGCTGTTGTAATAGAAGAGTGCTTCGAATCTTAAATCTATTTGTCGCATTTAGTGCCAAGACATGTGAGTGTATATTAGATTCAGATTGTTCTTTCCATATGTACCCAAATTTATATATGTTTGAATCTTATCAAATATGTGATAGGGGTAAAGTATTAATGGGTAACAATGAAGCATGTAAGGTTATAGGGATTGGTAGTGTCAAGATCAGAATATTTGATGGAGTGGTAAGAGAATTGCATTAGGTTAGGTATGTACCAGACCTAAAAAGAAGCCTAAGCCTAATTTTCTTAGGAATGTTAAATCAGTCAGGGTGGATATTTAAGGCTGAAAATGGGACTCTGAAAGTAATTAACGATTCTATGGCAGTCATAAAGGGGGCGAGAAAAAATGGTTTATATGTCTTGAATGGATCTATTGTCATTGGTTCTATTAATACAACAACAAGCTTTGACAATAGCAAGATTAGGTTGTGGCATATGAGATTAGGCCACATAAGTGAAAAAAAAAGTTTAAAAGAATATCAAGTAGTAAACGAATGAGGTATAAGGCCAAACTCATTTCAAAAGGTTTTACTTAGAAAGAAGGGGTAGACTTCACAGAAGTGTTTTCTCTAGTAGAGAAACATAGCTCTATTAAAGCACTTTTAGCTTTTGAACATTTGGAACTTGAGCAAATGGATGTCAAGACAGCCTTTTTACATGGTGATTTGTTTGAGAATATTATGATAACTTAGCCTAAGGGTTTGTAGTTTTTGAAAATAAGATCAGGTGTGTTTATTGAAAAAGTCAATATATGGCCTCAAACAATCACCAAGGCAATGGTACCTGAAGTTTGATGAATTTATAATCAAGCAAAACTTCATTAGAAGTAGATATGACAGCTTTGTATACTTTAAAACTCTTAGGGAAGGCATAACTATTCATTTATTCTTATATGTATATAACATGCTGATAGCTTGTCTAAGCAAGGCTGAGATCGATAGGTTGAAGAAACAATTGAATAAAGCTTTTGAAATAAAAGACTGAGGATCTGCAAGGAAGATCTTAGGTATTATGTTGAAAAGAAACAAAAGTGAGAGATCAATATTTCTATCATAAAAGAAGTATTATAGGGTTATGGAGAAGTTTGGGATGCAAAATTCCAAATGATTAATGACACCTCTAGCAGCTCACTTCAAGCTCTCAAGTTTGCAAAATCCAAAGATAGAAGATGAGAAGAAACAGATGAAATCAATGCCTTATATAAATGTAGTTAGAAGCCTGATGTATGCAATGATATGTACAAAACCAGATATTGCATATACTGTTAGTGTAGTTAGTAGGTTCATGGCTAATCTTGGAAGTAGCCATTGGCAGGCTGTTAAATGGATTGAGGTATCTTAGAGGTACTTCTAAAGTTGGTCTAGTGTACAAAACATCTAAAGATGATCAAATGAAGTTAGAAGGATACTTCGATGTTGACTTTGTAAAGGACCTGGATAAGAGAAGGTCCATAACAAGTTATATGTTTTCTTTGTATAATTGCACAATCAACTGGAAAGCAACATTTTATTATATTGTAGCTTTATCAATAACAGAAGTATAGTATATTGCAAAACCAAATGCAATAAAGGAAGCATTGTAGCTCAAGGGTTTGGTAGGAGAACTAGGGTCTATCTGAGTTATGTGTGGCAGTGCATTGTGATAATCAAAGTGTGATTCAATTAGGCAGGAATCCTGATGCATCATGAAAGGACCAAACACATAGATGTTAAACTTCATTTCATCAGGGATCAAATTGTTATGGGATTTATAGACTTGGTGAAAATACACACAGATGATAACCTGACTGATATGCTAACAAAGTCATTACCAGGCACTAAGTTCAATCTATGTATGAACTTTGCAAGCATTAGTAACTTATAAGAAAACTAGTTAGAGCAAGAACATATAAAGGGAAAATAATTGGAAGCAAGGTACAGAACTGTGAAGAATAGATGCTTCAAATTCTTAAGAACTTGAGAACCTGAGTACCTAAGGTCATGACTTGAGGACCTGAGGTCATGAAGCAGTGTTGTTATCCTTACGTGAAGAGGACCTGATCTGGTGCATGAGGTGGAGTACTCGATGACCTAAGGATCTAAGGACTTGAGGTCATGTGGTGGTGTTGTTATCCTAACTTGAAGAAGATTCGATCTCATGTGTGAATACCCCGAGGAATTGATCTGGTGTCTAAGTACCCGAAGACTTGAGGACTTAAGGTTATGAGGTGGAGTAGTCATCCTGACTTAAAGAGGATTTGATCTGGTGTCCAAGTGCCCGAGTACCTGAGGACCTGAAAGGTGTTGTTGTCCTGATTTGAAAAGGATATCAAACTTTCTTGAATTAGGATACCAAACCTACTAGAATTAGGATACTAAACCTTCTTGAATTGGGATACTTAGGGAGATTATAAAAACTCTGTGCTCTAGAGCTTTTGAGATAGGGTAGAGAGGTGTAAAGAGGGAGAAATTGAAGAGAGGTGATTTGAGAGAAGAGAGTTATCTTGTACAAATTCTATCTTTTGATTCTAATAGAAGACCTTAAATGTATTTGCTCCTTGAACGTAGATAATTTTGCTGAACCACGTAATTCTTGTTTGTCTTTGAACTTGCGTATTATTTATCTGTTTTGTATTATTTGGTTAGACTTAATAGTTTTTTATCATATCACAATCTTAATTAAATCATGTTAATGCTAGAACATCATTATTGAGTCTTATTTTTCCACAACAATTATACTCACGCCATGTTGTACAATTATACATTATTAATGCTGAAATTTTACAATTTGATATCAAACAACGAATTCCATGTTGTGACGAGGAGAAACTTGTAAAAAGAAACATAATCAGAGGAAAGCTGATTTCTAATCAAAAATCTTCTAATGCTTTAGTGAGAGATGGCTTTCTTAATTCATGCCACAAGCAGGCCCATGAATTTAGGCTATTTTAGCCGATAGTATGTTGCTACTATTCCACCTGCACCTATGCCACTAATTCTGCTCTACTAGAGCCTTCCCTTTCTTTGCGAATTTGAGCGCCTTCGCGCCTCTTAGACGTGCTTAGATGATTTTTGGTCACAGAATCATCATTTTATGGTTTAATTTAGGTATTTTTTAAGTTTATATGTTTTAGGGATGGAGAACCACCAAAACCAAGCAACCAAGAATAGAACATTAATTTTTTGGAGTACGAGAAGAGGAAAAACAAGAGATTATTCTAGACAGAGAAGTTGATTGATTTAAGTTGGAGCCTTTGGAAGAATGTAAGATGGATCATTGAAGCTTGCATCTCTAGTCTAGTTTCCTAAACTCTATCACTCTTATTTTGTATTTTATTTGAACTTTAATTATTGAAATTGATGATTATGAAATACATGATGATTATGATGTTGATAATTATGATGGTTGGCTAGTTTTCTTAATCTAGGGTCATGATGTAACTTGTCCAAACTATGTTTTAATCAATTGGCATATTATTAATGTTATTATAGTTTGGTTCACTAGTGTTTACCTTGCTTAATGTTTTAATTTGTTAATTAATTATGAATTAGATAAATTGGAGATAGATGAATTAAGTCTTGGGAAAAATTGATTTATTTGTCGAACTAAGGAAACACAATCTAGATGATTATGAGACCAGAAGGTAATCGATATCTAGATAATCTAATTAACATTTAGAATTTCAAGAAACCAGAAGGTAAATGGGGTTCAAAGCGTTAGACAACAAGTAATACATAATGAATGTATAATTATTTGAGTTGGATATGAATACCAATTTGAGTCATTGTGTATAAAACCTTGATTTACACTCGAGAGATGTGTTGAGGTTTGTTTTAATCTTGTGATTATTGAATTAGACCAAAACACATTAATAATTACCAATTGGGAGAAATATGGTGATAGATAAGGGAAATCAAGACCCCAGGTAATTCATCCTTTTATAAACTTTTTAATTTGATTTCTATTCTTCGTTAGTTAATAATAGCATTTTAGTTTATTTACCGTTACAATTAATCAATTCTAGTTTTCTTAGATAAAACTAGTCTTTTAAACTATAGTACTTAATAGTTAATTTGAATTTTCATCCTTGTGAGACGATATTTGTTCTTATCACTTTATTACTTAATACAACCCCGTATACTTGTGGTTAGTATAATCGCAATCAAGTTTTTGGTGTCGTTGCTGGGGATTAAGAACTTTGAATTATTATTAATACTATAGTAGCATTGTTCGATCTTAATCTAGGCTTTTATTTTCTTTTGTTTTCGTTCATACTTTTGCTCTATTTTTGGAGTTTGTCGGTGTATACGAAGAACCCGTAATCTTGAACTAGTTGCATTTGATCTGAAGATTGAGCAAAAGCTTTTCCGTTTAAAAAGACAAAGGAGGAACCAAGCTATAAATATAGTAGAGGAAAGAGATCAAAATCCTTTACCACCAATAAGACATGAATTTGACAGAGTTTTGATAAGGGTTGAAGTTTCAACCTTCTTGTCTCCATTGTTTCCCACTTTTGTATGTCTAATTTGAATCCATTTGCGCTATATCCAATAAAGAGGGCAAAACTAGTGAGACTTTCATGAGATGTAGGGGGCAATTATTTCTTGATTTTTTGTTATGACTAGTTTGTTTCTAGAGAATTTCCCTAATGTGGAACGTTAATTTCCTCCCTAACTCATAACCTTTATAGGCTAAAGACCAAGGCCTCTTCAGAGATATCTAGGTATTAGTTGACTATAATAAGAGCTTTTAGGAAAGGTTGTCCACGTCACTTGGATAATGGATAACCATGAGGCAACCTTTAAAGGAAGTGGGGTCCTGGGCGATTATTACTACGATCTCCTTTCAAGTTTCTTGCTAATGGTTATTTTCGTGAATGAAAAAGGTAAAACCTTCCTCTTGCCCTAACCCGATATACGTAACTAGGCTAGTCTAACCATTTAGTGTCAACTCAATTGAAACGACCCTAGTACGCTTTGATATCGAATTTTGATGACCTCAGGATACCTTTTCCTAAACATACATATTTGCATGTATTTGAGTTATAGATCATAAAAACATACAAATTAAAGTTATAACAATAAAATTTTACAATTTATGCACAAACAAAGACATTAAATTCAATAGTGAAGCAATAATTTCTTTTAACACTTATCACATATACAAGCTTTGCTACATATGATCCCACAAGGATAATTCCCGCACCTCCACCTTGTTAATTGGATGCCACATCAATGTAGAGTCACCAAGGTTAAGCTATTAGTTTCAAGTTGAGCACATTTTTTGTGACTTAAGAAGTGCGATCTCAATAACCTAGGCTGGAACTGTTTCCTTGAAGACCTTTTCACTATGAAATTTGCTAGAGCTTAAGCTTTAATGACTTTTTGCGGTTTGTATTCAATGTCAAATTCACTAAGCTTTATAGACAATTTTACTAACCAACTTGAGAGGTCAGACTAATACAAAATTTGTCGCAGTAGTTGATCCGTCAGCATTATTATTTGATGACCTGAAAATAAAGTCAGAGTTTTCTCATGGCAATTACTAGCGTAAGAGCTAATTTTTTAAGAGGTGGATATCTTGTTTCCATATTAAGAATGGACTTGTTGGTGTAGTACATAAGCCAATACATCTTATCATAATTCTCCTTTACCAACATTAAGCTCACGATGTGGTCAGTTATGTTAGGTAAAGATATAACACATCCCTGGTTTGCAGGTGCACCAAATATGGTGTATTTAATGATATCCCTTCAATTCTTGAAAGCTGAGCTCATACTTTTATGAGCCAGTTCACATGCTTTCCTTTAATGATAACCTGAAAAAAATAGAAACAATTGTTAGTTTTTTTTTAAATAAGCTGGATTAGGGCGGCCAATCTCCACATTAAGCTTTGTAAATCCTCTAGTGTCATGGGCGACTTCAACCTTTATCTTATAAGGGTTAACTTATATTTCACGCTCACTCACCATAAATCCTAGAAATTTGACCTAGTTGACACCAAAGGCACATTTTTTTGGGTTCAATTTCATGTTGTACGTTTCACAAAAGTGAAAAAGTTTCTTTTAGATGTTGTACATGATCATCTACCCTCACAAATTTGATGATCATGTCATCGACATAGACTTTCATTATCTATCTGATCAGAGGCTTGAACATCCAATTCACCAGCATTTGAAAAGTTGCTCCCACATTCTTCAACCTAAAAGGCATCACCTTATAATAGTACAAACCATAAGAATAGCAAATGCAATTTTTTTCTGATCGAACCAGCTTAATCTTACCTGCCATACACAAAATTTTACCGTGCTACCCAATCAAGACTGAACTAGCACAATCTGCTAAAACTTGTAAATGTTGACAACAAGAACAACCTTTAAAAATGAAGACCCCAAATAATTAAAGGGAAGAATACCTTCAGCCAATCCAAGAACTTCTTGAATTTACAAACTAGAAATCTTGCCATAATTCTTCTAACAAATTGATTAACTTCGAGAGAGACGTCTAATCTCCATGACTAAAGTTGAAGACATCATCACCATAAAGGACATGGGTTAAATAAGAACAAGTCAAGGAACTAAAATATGAAGAATACCACCCGTGGCGTGAACATGTAAAATACCTCTGGAAAGGACATCTTCTAATAGATTAAATAATAATGGAAAAAAGGGTCACCTTCTTGGACACTGCGGCCATAATTGAAGAAATCGTAAGCATAACCACTGATAAAGAGTGAAAGCTTTGCCTAAGACAAAATAGAGGAAATCTAGTTTATAAATTGTTGTTGTATTTCATGCAGTGTGTGCGCAATATCCGCAAGTGCACGAGATTATAACAAGTTACACAGTCATAAGAGGATGTCGATCCCATAAGTAATGCAGTCAATTAACTACTGAAGATAATTAATTTTGAATTGATGTGAAGAAAATCGATTGTTAATTTGAGTGAAAAAATAAAATCAATAAAAATTAACTACTTAACAAACTAATTAAAAGATTCACTTAACGAAAAAATCTGGGGCGAACAATTTTATCTTAATTAGTCGCATCTAATTCTTTAATTGACATTATTTTAATTTAATATCAGTCTTCTCAGTTAATTATCCTCTTCTATTTGACAGTCTCTCTCGAGATCAATCGAAACTACTCTATATCTAAAAATTTATTATATCTCTATGTAAATTTGATTAAGTGGGAGCACATTACGATTAGTGATAATTTTTAATTAAATTACATAAATCATAGTAGTACATCTCTATCTAATATGTAATTCATGACATTTATCACACAATTTAGACATGATAATTACCTCTTAGTTCATATCAGTCAAGAACTCATTCAAATATTGGCCACATATTTAAAAGCATTAAATATCATGATAAATACTCAATACTATGTATTAAATCATAAATAACATAATATCAGAAAAATGATGCTTCTAATGGATTAAATTATTACCTTAAAAAATAATTGTAGTTGCACATAAAATTGAGTTCAAAATTAATCATCAAAAATTCAACAATCAAATACATAATCTTAATCAACACAAATTGTTCAACTTAAGATTAAAAAAAAATAAGGAGAGAAAAAAAACCATATTTAGAGAGCTTTTATTCTCAAGACTTCATGTCTTCATCCTTTATCTTCTTGAAATTTCCCGCTCTATCTCTAATTTAATCCTTCTCTTTCTCTCTCTAGAGCTCCATCTTTTTTTTTCAAGTGACTCTCGGGCCTCATCATTACAAAACATAAAAAACATAAAGAAACACTAAATCTAGCCATCCATTTTTATCCAAGGGCCAAAAATAAGTCAAAATCATAAACATTACATGACCTGGGATGCAAATGGCACGACCATGCCCTAGTGGCGAGGCTGCGCAATGGTTTGGCACAGTCGCGTTATTGATTTTGCCTTGAAAGGAAAATTATATGGAAAATTTCAATTAGAATAAAATTTTTGTGATTTCCATGGACGGCTAGCGAACGTGTTTTTATACTCCGTTTTCATGTCTTTCATATTAAAACATATCAACACCTGTAAAATAAAACTAAAATGCTTAAAAAAATAAATATTTAAAATGGATTAAATAACGCTAAGTATGCTACTTAATAATAAATAATCTTAGTATAATCATGTAGCAAAAAATAAAGATATCAAATACCCCCAAACTTAACGTTTGCTCGTCTTCGAACAAAAGAAAAATTAAAAGACTCAACAACATGAATGAACTGTCTTACTCAATGAATTCATGGCCAATAAGAATGCAACAAAATATAAACTCAATCATTCAAGTATCTAGGTATTAACAAGATTTCATTTTATATGCTCGTGTGTAGTGTGTGAAAGTTATGAATTGCTCATCATCTAACATATCATCCCTTCACATTATCAGAGTATAGCATGTATAAAAGTACAAAACTCTAAATCTCACTAAGATAGTCACTCTTAAGCAATCACACTTTTGAAATTTGGGTTAACATGAAAAAGTGTATTACGCTTAGATTTTTAATGGAAGAACAAAGCTCACATATAGTTGAAAGAATACTCTATTTCTGATGTGAGATGATGATCTCATGAAAGGAATCTACTAACTTGATTTTCATGGAAATGGATGCAAACTAATCAAACAACACACAAGATCAACATAGAACTTTTCTTTGAGGTTGTAATGAAGCTAATGTGTGAGATAGTTACAAGAAAGAATGGATCAAAGATAAATCAAAGTTTCGAAAACTTCAATCATGTGCTTTTACCATCCACCTTCAAGTTTCACTTAACAACAAATCTCACCATTACTCATGCATCTTCATTTTTTTTTAAAACACAACTCTTTTTATGTTTCGCCTTATTTTACCTTTTGATGAGAGCGCTTATTACTTAACTAGGCAAGAGTCTCGGTTACATAGTAAAATTAAGGCCATGCATCTTTATTTCCTTTTTTTTTCTTTTCTTTTTTTCTCTTCATCTTTTTCTTTTTTTTTATTGTGCATCAATTAATACAATTTTTTCATCACAAGAACATAAATAACAACCCCCAAACTAATTTTGAAGCATATATCATTACAATTTCAGGATACCTCAAGAGTTCCCACAAGGATATAAACAATATTTTTAGCTATTGAGTTTAAGTATTGTTGGTTTTATGAAAGAAAAAGATATTAACTTGAGGCTCAAAGTGGTTAACTAGGGAATCATGCATAAGGTTGGCTAAAAATGCTCAAATAGTTCAAATAAGTCCTAGAATCCTTTCTCATGTGTCATACAATCAATCTTATATGCAAAACATGAAAAATCAAGCTAAATAGCTGAAACAAAACATAAAGAGATCACTAGAATGAAAAGATAACAAGAATAGATATATAGTAGCTCATACAATACTCAGAATTAGTGCATAAAGGCTCGAAAACTCACTAAAAATGTCATATGAGTCTATACTATCTTGCATATCATATTCTAACCATGTGAATTCATCAAATCAAGATTCCGATCAATTTTGACGTGAAGTGCATATACATTATGAGCATATAAATGAAAACTAGTTAAAACAAGGATAAAATCATGATATTTGCTTAATATCTCATCACTTCAAATTGGCCATGCCTAAATCATTTCCACAAACTTTTCACAAAGCAAGGAAGTGACTCAAAAATGAAAAACAAAACACAAAAAAATTACCACAAAACCAAAAAAAAAAATTATCACAAAAATTTACTTCAAGTAACTCCACCCCCAAACTTAAACCTAACATTGTCCTATATATTCGAAATTAAAGATCATGCAATGAATAGATTAAGTTAGAAGCAAAATAAAATATTAAAAGTGCAAAGAGAAGGAAAAGAAACAAATAACACCTGATTTGAAAAACTCTTTCACACATTGCAAAGATCATCTTCTCATTCTCGAAAATCTTGGGCTACTTTCCAAGTAGCATTAGGTTTAACGTCTTCAGTCAAACCAAGTTCTTCTTTAATCAAATAGGGTCTTTATAAGGAATTTTCACTTCACTCTTTTCCTCTTCTCCGTAATAGTACTTCAACCTTTGGCCATTGACTCAAAAAATATGTACATTCTTATCTTTTAGTTTAACCGTGCCAAACGAAAGTACTTTCTCAATCACAAATAGACCCGACCACCTTGACTTTGGTTTGCTAGGAAACAACTTTGATCTCCAATTGAACAATAAAACATGATGTCTTATTGTAAAATGTCTCCTAAAAAACATTTTATCAAGCCACTCCTTTGTCTCCTTGCAAATTTTGGCATTCTTGTATACCTTATTTCAAGACTCCTTCATCTTATCTTTATAAACATCCATTACACAATTGTTAATGACATCTACCCTATGGCAAGTACTTGGCTCATTTGGAGATTTCATGTCATAAAAAATGATAAACTTAACATCTTCATCATTCACCCTTAGTGTCAACTCGCCACGCTTAACATCAATCAAAGCTCCACTAGTGGCTAAGAAAGGCCTACCAAGAATGAAAGGAATCTTATGGTCTTCTTCCATATCCAACACCACAAAATCTATAGGAAACACGAACTTGCCAACTTTGACTAATACATCTTCAATCACCCCCCTCCCCCTTTAACATGCTTGATCGACCAATCCCAATTTTTTGAAAATAGAAAAAGGCATTAAGTTAATACTTGCACCTAAATCAAATAAAAAGTTTTCAAAACAAGAATTTTGAGTAGTGCAAAGTATGTTAAAACTCCCCGAATCTTTTAACTTTGATGGTAATTTCTTTTGCAATATCTTGCTACATTTTTCATTTAACATCACCTTTTCATGCTTTTTGAATCGTCCTTTGTTGGTTACTAAACTTTTGAGAAACTTAGTATAAGATGAAATTTGTTGAATTGCATTTCAGAAAGGTATGTTGATTGACACCTCTTTTAATTGCTCCAAGATTGCGTCGGTTGGAAGATCTTTCTTTGGCTTTGCTAGCCTTTAAGGGAAATGTATTGGTGGCACATATAGTGAAGGTGGCACATATTGCTTGGATGGGCTTGATGCTTATAGTAGTGACTTTAAAGAACTTGCTTCCACCAAATGTGTTGGTGGTGTTTTCAACTTGCTCATCATGGTCCTCGTTCTTTGTGGATGGTGCACTGACCTCTTCTCTTTGTAATGCCTCTTCCTATAACGTTTTTGCTCCATCAATTGTTTTCCACTTTGAAGTATGATTGCCATCACTTGCTCTTTTGAATTTATCTCTATATTACTTGGTAAGGAGCCTTGTTACTTCTCTATCAACAACTTTGCCACTTGATCCATTTGTACTTCAAGATTCCAAATAAATGCCACTTGATTTTCACTGTAGTTTCGATTTTTGTCATGAACTTGAGAGAGATCATGTTAAGTTAAGCAAGAGCATCTTCTAAGTTCACCTTCTTCTATTAAGGTTGAAATCCAAGTGATGGTTGTATGACATTTCAATTATTTCTCCGAGACAAGTTAGGATGATTCCGCCATCCTTAGTTATCAATACTGGAAGATGGATTATTTTGGTGCTAATTATAGTTCCCAATATATTGAATTTGCTCTAAATATAAAGGGGTAAAAGGGTTGCCAAAATGACAATTGATGCTAGGGTGATTACCAATACATAGCTAATAAACCACCGGTGGAATATAAATGACATTCGCTGTCATGGCTCCAAGTTACTTGGTAAATGTAGTTAATTGGACAGCAAGTGCAGTAAGGTTATTCACCTCATGAATTACAAAGACTTTCTTCGATGTCAAACGTTCAATTGCCATTGGTATGCATTGGTAGCCATCTTTTCTAACAAATCATAAGCCTCATTAGTAGTTTTCCCCATTAATACACCTCTTACTACTGCATCTATAAGCATTCTTGTTGAACCCCCTAAACCAGTATAGAATGCCTAAAATTAAAGCCATTTAGGTAAGCCATGGTGTAGGCATTTTCTCATCATATTCTTGTACCTCTCACAAGCTTTATATAATGATTTCATTTCATGTTGGGAAAAAGTAGCGATATCATTCTTTAGTTTTGTTAAGAACTTTTATGCCAATTCATCCCAAGTAGTGATAATGCCAGACTGAAGTAAACCCAACCAACTCTTCGCTTTGTCCCTTAGTGAAAATGGAAATAACCGTAACTTCACTACATCATCCAGCCCGCCGTTATATCTGAAGGTGTCACAAATCTCCAAAAAATTTGCAATGTGGGCATTCGAATTTTCATATGTCAACCCACTAAATTGAACCTAGGTTTGAATCATCTGAATAATGGCTAACTTGATTTCAAAGTTGTATGCTTGAATTGTTGGTCTTCTAATACTAGTCGAAGCTCCATTAATTATTAGAATAGCATATTCCCTTAAAGCTCACTGATCATCGACTCCAACACTATCCCTAAGATTTGATTCCATGGTGCTAGATTGTGGTTGGCTAGATTAGTTATGGCTTCTTACTTTTCTGATATACCAAAGAAAACACCTAAAATGAAAAAAAATAAAACTTCAAAGTAAATTCAAAATTAATCCAAATGGATATTAAAAGAATTAAACGTTTCTCAGCAACAATGCCAAAAACTTATTTTTGTATTTTGTGCAGTGTGTGCTCGATGCCCACAAGTGTACGAGATCGTAACAAGTAATACAATAATAAAAGGATGTTGATCTCATAAGAAATGCAGCCAATTAAGTACCGAAGATAATTAATATTAAATTTATTTGAAGAGAATCAATTGTTAATTTGAGTGAGAAAATAAAATCAATAAAAATTAACTACTTAACAAACGAATTAAAAGATTTAATTAACGAAAAAGTCTAGGGCAAACTGTTTTATCTTAATTGATCATATCCAATTCTTCAATTTATATTATTTTGATTTAATACCAGTCTTATCAGTTAATTATCCTCTTTTATTCGACAGTTTCTCTCAAGATCAATCGAAATTACTCTACACCTAAAAATTTATTATATCTCTATGTAAATTTGATTAAGTGTGAGCGTATTATAATTAGTGATAATTTTTTATTAAACTATGTAAATCATATTAGTACATCTCTATCCAACATATAATTTATCACATTTATCACACGATCTATATGATAATTACCTCTCAAATCATACCAGTCCACAGTTCATTCAAATATTGGCTAGATATTTAAAAGCATTAAACATCATAATAAATATTCAATACTATGTATTAAATTATAAATAGTACAATATCATAAAATAGATGCTTCTAATAGATTAAATCATTACCCTAAAAAATAAATTTAGCTACATATAAAATAGAGTTCAAGATTAATTATCAAAAATTTAACAATCAAATACATAATCTTAATCAACATAAGATGAAATAAAATAAGGAGAGAGATAAAACTAGATTTGGAGATCTTTTATCCTCAAGACTACATGTCCTCATCCTTCATCTTCTTGAATTTTCCCTCTCTATCTCTATCTTAATCCCTCTCTCTCTCTCTTCTTTTTTTCTCTCTAAAACTCCATTTTTTATTTCAAGTGGCTCGTCATTAAAAACCATGAAAACCTAAAGAAATAATAAATCCAGCTATCTATTTTGATTTAAGGGCCAACAATAGGCTAAAATCAGAAATATAACATGACCTAGGATATAAATGATGCAGGCCACGCGCCTTGATGACAAGGCCACGCCATTGATTGTGCCAAGAAAAGAAAATTGTATGGCAAATTTTAATTAGACCCCTTTACCTTTGAGTATTTTGAATTTATGTCTTTATTTTTATATTTATGCACTTTAGTTCTTATTTACTTGCATTTTGATCCTCAAGAATAAAACTTTGTGATTTTCACAGATAGCTAGCGAACGTATTTTTATACTCTATTTTCATGTTTTTTCATGTTAAAACATGTAAAATAAAACTAAAATGCCTAAAAAGAAAAATAACTACTTAAAATGGAATAAGTAACGCTAAGTATGCTACTTAATAATAAATAATCTAAATATAATCATATAGCAAAAATAAGAATATCATATATCTTTCTTGAAAACCAAACCTCTAAAGCACCTCAAACAAGAAATTCCAATGAAGTTGTCAAAGGCTTTGGATATATCCAACTTGATACTAATATTACCACCAAATGCCTTTTTGTCCAGCATATTAACCCCCTCAAAAATTAAAGAAATACTATCATGAATATGACGCCCCTGAATGAAGGTGGTTTGATGCAAAGAAATAACTCGATCCATAATGGGCCCAATTTTATTGACTAAAATTTTGGTGACAATTTTGAAGAAAAAGTTGGCCAAAGTGATAGGGCGATAATTCGAGATCCATATAGCTGCATCAGATTTCGGTAGAAGAACTAAAAGTACAAAATTGAGATTTGGTAGAAGATAACATTCTCAAAAAAATTGTTGAACCCCAACCACCACATCCCTACCAATAATGTCCTACTATAAATGGTAAAAAACACCAGAGAAATCAT
This sequence comes from Melia azedarach, assembly GCA_028052125.1. Classification (NCBI taxonomy): domain Eukaryota; kingdom Viridiplantae; phylum Streptophyta; class Magnoliopsida; order Sapindales; family Meliaceae; genus Melia; species Melia azedarach. The sequence continues at coordinate 7,237,728 of CM051401.1, read as the reverse complement.
CCGGTCTTAAAGCACTAAATGGATTCATTTGAAAGACCATATCCCGAATTTCACAACTTCCTAGGATCCAAAGCAAGGAATCATTGTCATCATCCGTAACTATAGAAGGATACACAAATCAAAAGAAGACTAACCCATAGAACCATGATTTGTATACAAGTCTTCAAAATAATGAATTGCACAAGAGGAAATAGCAGATATACCATCCTTCCAATCCTCACCAATATATAAACCTGCCCGTTGACTTTTTGCATGACAAACCTTAGCACAAATATGGAATAAGCGAGAATTTTTATTCCCGTCTTTGAGCCAAGCAATCCTCGCCTTATCAGCCCAAAAGGTCTATACTTGGCCACCACCTTCAAAAGATACTCCTTAGCCTTAACTTCCTCTACCAATAAAAAACTAACATTCTCTCACTTGGTCCATATACTTCATCATTTACCATAATAACAAACAAAATACATGTATCGTGGCGATAGGTTTTTTAAAAACGAGTATTATCTTCCATGTATTACTATACATTATGTCTCTCAAACAATTGTTCATATTGCTCAATGAATAAACCTCATGTTTATTCTAGGTCCAAACATCAATGATATTTCTCAAATATATGTGTACACAATTGAAAATCAAATATGAGAAAATATCATAACATAAATAGAATTTTATTACAATAAACGTTTGTCCATATAACGAAAAACATCAAAAGGAACTAAATCTCATTCAATCTACATGATCCTTAAATTTCAACGGTGGCATGCCTTTTGTTAAAGGATCAGCAATCATCAATTCAATGTTAACGTGTTCAGTAACAACTATTTTTTCTTTAACACGTTCTTTTATGACTAATTACTTAATGTCGATGTGTTTGCTTCGACTACCACTTTTGTTATTTTTAGTCATAAAAACTACAGCTGAATTATCACAATATATCCTTAATAGCCTAGAAATTGAGTCTATAATTTTAAGCCCACATATGAAATTCTTCATCCATACACCATGCGAGGTAGCCTAAAAATAAGATAAGAACTTAGTCTATATAGTAGAAATAGCAGTCAAAGTCTGTTTTGCACTCCTCCAAGATATAGCTCCACTAGCAAACATAAAAATGTATCCAGATGTTGATTTCGTGAATCAACACAACTAGCAAAATCTGAATCTAAGTAACCAATCACCTCCAAATTATCTGTTCATCTATATATAAGCATGTAATCTTTTGTTCCTTAAAGGTACCTCATCACCTTCTTTGCAGCTCTCCAATGCTCCATACCAGAATAACTCTGATATCTTCTCAACATTCCAACAGTAAATGCAATGTCGGGTCTTGTGCAAACTTGAGTATACATCAAACTTCCAATAGCAGAAGCGTATGAAATATTTTGCATTTGTTGTCTTTCAAAGTCATTCCTCGGACATTGGTTCAAGTTGAACCTGTCACCTTTCACAATGGGTGGTATACTTGGTGCATAATCTTTCATCCAAAATCTCTCTAAAACTTTATTAATATAGGTCTCTTGAGACAAACCCAAAATACCTCGAAATCTGTCTCTATGTATTTTAATATCAATGATATAAGATGCTTCATCCATATCTTTCATATCAAAATTTTCAGAGAGAAATTATTTTACCTTACAAAGCAACACTTTATCATTAGCTGGACATAGAATATCATCCACATATAGAATTAAAGGACATATTCTTCTCCCACTGACCTTCTAGTATATACATTAATCCATGATGTTCTCTACAAAACCAAATGAAGAAATAACATCATGAAATTTCCAATACCATTGACGGGATGCTTATTTCAAACCATATATAGATTTCTTAAGCTTGCAAAACAAATGCTCACCATTACTAGAGGAAAAACCTTCTAGTTGCTTCATGTAAACCTCTTCCTCTACATCTCTATTGACGAAGGCCGTTTTCACATCCATTTGTTGCAATTCTAAATCAAAATGTGCAACTAATGCTATAATTATACGAAATGAATCTTTCTTGGACACAAGAGAGAATGTCTCTTTGTAGTCAGTTCCTTCCTTTTGAATGAATCATTTTGCTACGAGTCTTGTTTTGTATCTATCAATGTTACCTAATGAGTTTTTCTTAGTTTTAAAAACCCATTTATATCCTATGGCTTTTACACCATTAAGCAACTTAATGAGATCCCAAACTCTATTAGATGCCATAGAATTCATCTCATTTTTCATTGCATCGTACCATAAATTTGATTCTTAACAACTCATGGCTTGTGAAAACATTTTTGGATCATTTTCGACTCTAATGTTATAGTCAGATTCTAGTAAATACACAACATAATCATTAAGAATTGCTGCTTTCCTTGCTCTAGTGGATCTCTTTAATGTTTTATCAACATTTTCCTGTGGAACATGTTGTTCAATAGATTGTTCAATAACTTTTAGTAATTCTTGAACAAATTGATCTACTGGATTATTATCAGTTAGTTGTTCAATTTCAACGATTGGTTGCTCAACACCCGTTTGAACTTGAGGAGTGTTATGAATGATAATTAATCTATCACTTGAATAGGAAGGTTAAGCATCAATATAATCTTTCTCAAAAACAATATTCTGGGATTGATCACTTCCACAAATCAAGTCATTTTCAAGAAATTTTGTATTTCTTGATTCTACAATCCTAATGTTATAAGATGGACAATAGAATCTATACCCTTTAGACCTTTCAGCATATCCAATAAAATATCCATTAATAGTCTTTAGGTCCAATTTCTTTTCTTGCGGATTATAGACTCTCACTTCAGACTGGCATCCCTACACACGTATATGTCGCAAACTCAGTTTCCAACCTTTAAATAATTCAAAATGTGTCTTTGGAACAACCTTGGTTGGAACTCAGTTTAATATATACACTGTTGTTTTAAGAGCTTTAATCCACAATGATTTAGGAAGCTTGAAGCCGCTAAGCATACTTCGTACCATATCCATTAACGTTTGGTTTCTTCTTTTTGCTATACCATTCTGATCTGATGAACCAGGCATGGTGTATTGGGTAACAATCCATTGCTCTTGAAGAAACTTCGCAAATAGACTAGGTGCTTATCCATCCTCAATATATCTACCATAAGATTCTCCATCTCTATCTATTCTCATGATCTTAATTTGCTTTCCACATTGTTTCTCTACTTTTACTTTGAAAACTTTAAAAGCATCTAGTGCTTCATTTTTATTCTTAAGCAAGTAGAGATACATATATCGTGAGTAATCATCTATAAAAGAGATAAAGTATTCCTGACCATACGAATCCATGTCTGGACTACAAATGTCTGAATGTATGATCTCTAATATATTTGAGCTCCTCTTGGTACCTTTCTTTGTCTTGGTGGTCTACTTCTGCTTTATACAGTCCAAACAAGTATTAAAATCAATAAAATCCAGAGTATTAAGTACTTCATTATTTACTAATCTTTTAATTCTTTCTATGGAGATATGTCTTAATCTCTTGTGCCACAACATAGAGGAATTTTCATTCATAACACATCATTTTGTACTAGTGTGAACATGCATCACATCATAAGAGGCATTATTTTGTAAATTAATACAGAAAAAATCATCAGATAATGTACCATTCCCAACAATATCAGATTTATAATATAAATTAAAACCTGTATTTGAAAATTTAAAGGAATAACCAAACGGTACAAGTCTTGAAACTAAAATTAAGTTTCTAAAGAAAAGTTGGAATATAAAATGTCTTTTTCAAATTCAAAATAAAGCCACTACTTAAAATTAAACTACATGATCCAATTGCCTCCACATGTGAACGCATCTTGTTTCCTGAATAGATGACCTCCTCACTACCCACTAGCTTCCTTAGGTTTTGCATACCCTATTAGGTATTCGCACCATGGATTGTAGAATCAGAATCAATCCTTCTTCATGTGTCTTTTCTTCTTGCAGAAGAAGCACTTGGATTCCTTTTTTATTTCAGCTTGAGGAGGTATTTTACCTTTCCCTTTCTATTTGACTTGCCCTTTGTTCTTCCCTTGAGTTACCATACATGCACTTTCATCCAATTCCATTGTCAGCCTCCCTTACTCTTGTACACACATGGTCAATAATTCATTAATTGACAATTTGTCTTTATGCATGTTATAGGAGATTTTGAAGGGTCTATATTGTTATGGAAGAGTGTTCAGTATATAGTGCACAAGGAAAGATTCAAACATTTCAACTTTAAGAGTTTTTAATTAAGCCGCAATGTCACTTATTTGCATTATGTACTCACGCACACCTCTAACACTGGTGAGCCTCATAGATGAAAACTTCATAATTAGGGTGCTAACAAGTGTCTCATATGAAGTCTCAAACTGTTCTTCAATTGCCTTCAATAATGCCTTCACATTATCATACTGATCAACTGAAGTCCGAATACTAGCAGAAATTTTGGTCTTTATGACCATCATACTTAAGCAATTAGATCGCTCCCATCGTTCATAAAGAGCAATTTCAACTTGACTGCTGGCTTCAGTAACAATTGATTCGTCTTTCCTTATAGTATAATCAATGTCCATCCACCCTAAATAGAGGAGAATTCTCTCCTTCCAAACCTTATAATTATCATCTTTCAACTCGGGAATATCATATTTGATATCAAAAAAAATTTACAAATTGTATGACTGCATAAATTAAACATACATGCTTATATATTACAAAATTGAAGGCTAATAAACAAATATTATATTTTACCAATGTAAATCATGTTATAAAATATGAATCAATAGACATAAAACTTGCTTGTGAGCTAAAGTTTTAATTCAAGTAGATTTATATATATAATAAAACTACCAAATTATGTTTCTTTTCCTAATTCCTGTGGGTAATTAAAAATAATTTGATATATTATTCTAATTAATCTTATAAATATAATAAAAATTCCTGTGGGAAATATTTATTACATTAAATAAGATTAACTACAATTAATATGAATTTCTTATACATGATCCTAATGCATTTAAAATATAATTTTGCATAATTAAAGATGTTGTGGCTAATCTTTAATTAATTAAAATTATATGGATCATTAGACATTTTAATTTTAATGATAAAAATTATTCATATAAATTGCATGCAATAATAAGACATAATTTTAATTTTATGTACCAAAAATAACCAATATGTTGCATGTTATCATTTACTTCAACAAACATAAATGATACATCATATTATTCAATTATATCAAATGACATATAATACTATTTTACAACGATAAAACGACATGTCATACAACTTATAACGATAAAACGACATGTCATATAGTGTTACATACGATATATGGCACCTCATACAATTTAAGGCAGCAGATGACAAGTCATACTTTATCACATACAATAGATGACATGTCATTTCACATTATCTTCAACCTTCAAAAACCCAATTTCAGAAACAAAAATTCTGCATTTGTTTTAATATAAACCAAATTCATTTATTCAAGTCCCAAAATGCTAACAATTAAATATTATAATGATTTCTAACATTATTATTTATCAACAATACTTGATAATAAATTTGATTTTTCATAAATTAATCAGGAGTAAAACTGAAGTTTCAACAAATTGCACAAAATTAAAGCAGAGATAATAACAAATGGCTCTGATACCAATTGATAGAATTTAAATACGATCTAAACATATTTTACTAATCACAATAGCATATAGATCAAGTGCAGAATTAAACTAGAAAACATACCTCCTGCCATTGACATCTTTCACAATCTGGTGATGAAACTTCCTGATTTATGGTTCTTCTAAACCTTACACAATTTCTTTCTGATGGTGTATATTACTGAAGAGAAATTGTTGGCTTAGGGACCTAAGCAAGAAAATGCTTGTATTTATAGGCTCTGCCCATCACAGAAGCCATGAAAAAACTACCATAAACTGTCAAAACATGTAACCAACTGTTACGACATGTAATGAACTGCTAGAAACTGACAAAAATTGAATAACACACTTTTCCACTTAAAATGATGAAAGATCATGGCCTACTTACAGTTAAAAAACTAACATGCACTCCTTAATGAAATTTTAAAATTTTGCACAAGAGAGTGAACCAGGCAAACCACCTCCATATTGTTCATAAACACCCAACGTAGAGTTAAAATCACCAACTACAAGCCAAGGACCAAAAACAGTGCCGAAAGAGTAATCAAGTCCGACCATAAATCTCTACAAGTAACATAGCAAGTAAAAGCATTAATGAAAGAGATATGACAATCTATACCGTTGTGCTTGGTATTGACAATTACTTGTTGATGTTGGAAGTAATAGGCTTCTAACTCAAATCCAATCCAACTTAGACACAAGCCCAGGCAAAGGTCCAGCTCATAACTCTTTCTCTGGAAATATACAGCTTGCAGTAAAGGACAAAGAAAGAGGTAGCATCAGGTATACTGAACAGCTCACGCAGGAATCAATTTGTGATCAAGAAAGGTGCAACATTGCAGCCATTTTTTCTGAAGATTGTACAGTACAATTGTAAAACCTTTTATCCTTTTACAGGTTGTAAATAACCTTTCTTGGTGGTCCTGTATTGTTTATATACATTGTAAAATTATAGTTTGTTGTTAAGTTGAATACACAAATTCCCAGGTACTACATTTTCTCTACCTGAAACACCAAGTTAGCAATTTTATTGATATTCAACTTGGTATAAGAGCCATTGCAATGGCATCTAGCAATAGTAACAGTAATGTTTCCCTAAACACCAGCCCTACAACATTGTCAAACTCACCCTTTGTTTTCACAAGCTCCTATTAAGCTTACAAACTCCAACTATCTTCTCTGGAGAACTTAGGTTCTACCCAGCATCAGGGCAAACAATCTTGAAAACTTCATTAATAGAACAAATATAGCTCCAAGGAAGATGAATGTCAGCCTTGATGATGAACAAATGTGGTGACAACACTAAACCCAAAATATCAAGTCTGAGAGAGATAGGATCAATCTCTAATGGGATGGTTACTGTCATCAATGACAGAAGGAGCCTTGAGCTCAGTCATGGAGTGCAAGACATCTAATGAAGTTTAGACTGCCCTGGAAAAGCTGTACACAACACAAACAACAGCAAAGGTTATGCAACTTAGAGCTCAAATCCAAAGCACAAAAAAAGAGGGATTGAGCATGAATGAGTATTATCTCAAAATGAAGGGACTAGTAGAAGAATTAAGGTCTGCTGGCAAACATGTCAGTGATGAAGAGTTGGTTCTTTTCCTCATGGAAGGATTATGTTCTGACTATGATTCAGCGGTTGTGAACACGACCTCAAGACCTGAAAAATTGCCTCTTCAAGATGTCTACTTAATGCTTCTCAGTCAAGAAAGAAGGATTGAGAAGAACATCTCAATGGGAAACATTTATTTGTCACAAGGTTTTTCAGCCAACTTCACTCAAGTTGGTTACAACAATCAAAAAAGAAACTGGAATATGTCTGGAAGGAACAACAACCAAAATCAACTTCCTAGGAGTGTTCAAGGCAAAGGAAGAGGCAAAACACTTAGAGAAGAAAAGCACAAACCCACATGCCAGATTTGCTACAAGGTGGGACATGAAGCTGCAAGATGTTGGCATCATTTCAACAAGAAATTCACTCCCAATTGGATCCCAAATCAGAAGATAGCCTATTTTGCCATACCGAAAAGCACAACAAACCCGACATGGTACTTAGACAGTGGTGCTACAAACCATGTGACAAACAACATGGCAAATTTGGAGACTGGAGCAGAATATATTGGTGATAAACAACTTGTAGTAGGTAATGAAAACAAACTCACTATCTCTCATATTGGCCATTCTATTTTACCAACACTTCACCCACAAACCACCAAGCACTTGTCACTAAAACACATTTTACTGTACCGCAAATCACAAAAAACTTGGTCAGTGTTTCTAAATTGATTCAGGATAATGATATAGCTATTATGTTTGACAAAGATTTGCATGTTGTTAAGGACAAAAAACAGGGAAAAATTCTATTGCAGGGAGTACCTAAAGGAGGGCTTTATCAGCTGCTGTGTGGATCTTTGAATCAGTGCACAAACCCAGTTTCAACATCTCTTGCTGAGTCAAACAAGTTAGGTTGCATGCTTATAAAGTTTGTAAATAAACCTGAGTCAATGTTGTCCTTGAGTCTAGTTAGTTCAAAATCTGTTGATGAAAGTTCTTGTAATGCTAATGATTGGAATGTCTGGCACAAAAGGTTAGGTCATGCCCATTTTCTAGCCCTCAAAAATAGTTTGTTAAGTTGTAATCTTCCAAAAATTAATGAAAAATCAGCTCTATCCTTTTACAACGCTTGTCAACTTGGAAAATTACACCAACTTACCTTTAAAGGCACTGAAGTGAAATCAACATAACCCTTACAAATTATCTATTCTGGTCTTTGGGGTCCAGCACCAATACCCTCAAATCAAGATTATAGATATTATATTGCCTTTGTAGATGATAAGACAAGCTTTATTTGGATCTATCTTTTAATCAGAAAATCAGAAGCTCTAAACACCTTCAAACAATTCAAAAAGCAAATAGAAAACACTCTAGATAAGAAAATCAAACAATTTTAGTGTAATATGGGTGGAGAGTTTCGAGTTGTTGAACCATTCTTGAGGGAAGAAGGAATAACAATCATATATGTCTGTCCTTACACACACCACCAAAATGGAAAGGTAGAAAGAAAACATAAACATATTGTTGAAACAGCTTTAACACTCCTTGCACAAGCCAACATGCCATTCAAATTCTGATGGGAGGCTTTTAGCACAACCACATATATTATAAATAGATTAGCAACACCTATTTTAAGAAACATCTCACCATTTGAAGCACTTTATCATACTAAACCTAACTACACTTTGATTAAGACCTTTGGATATGAATGTTATCCTCTTCTTAGGCCATACAATAAACACAAGTTTGCTACCATAGTTCAAAGTGTGTGTTGTTAGGATTAAGTGCATTTCACAAGGGATACATATGCATGCATTATACAGGCAGAATCTATATAGCTAGACATGTTGTTTTTAATGAGAACTCATTCCAAAATGACAGGAAATTCAAGGATAGTCTTGAACTGAATAGCAATGCAACCAAAGACATGCTCAACCAATTTTACTTAGTGTCAATACTTGTTAGGGTAGATACCACTGTTCAAAGTGTAGCTAATGAAGCACCTCCTTTTAAACACCTTACATCAGTAGAAGAATCTCATCAAACTTCTACCATCAACAACATTCAATCAGATTCTAAACCTACCTCCTCAAGCACAAACACTCCACAAATAAACACTGAAACCAGTGAACAAAAGACACACCAGAATCACCTACCATACAGCCACCTCTAAACCTTTTTCCCACGCATCCCATGATCACTAGAGCCAAAGCATAGACCTTTAAGCCAAGAATTTACATGTTTTATGCTCTAGAACCTATTGCAACTGAAACACCAAGAGATGTCAAAGAACCTTTGTCATATTCAAAATGGAAACAAGCTATGAAAGAATAACTGAAAGCACTTACAGATAATAGAACTTGGTCATTAGTTCTTTTTGCCTCAGACATGAGACTTGTTGGAAATAAATGGGTGTTTAAAGTCAAACAAAATGTTGATGGATTAGTGTCAAGATACAAGGCTAGACTAGTTGCGAAAGGATTTCATCAAACTCCAGGATTGAAGTATTATAGGGGCTTTGCAATACACTACTTTAACAAGGCCAGAACTTGCCTTTGCAATGAATAAATTGAGTCAATACATGTCAAACCCCTTGACACCTCATTGGATTGCTTGTAAGATAGTTCTGAGATACATCAAAGAAACTTCAAACCATAGATTAGAACTTAACAAGTTTAAAGATATGAATCTGGTAGTATACTGTGATGCTAATTGAGCTTGCGACAAGGATGATAGAAGATCTATTAATGGATATTGTATCTATTTGAGAGGCAACCTAGTATCTTGAAGCTCCAAGAAACAACATGTAGTGGCAAGGTCAAGTGCTGAATCGGAGTATAGAGCCATTGCTCACACTTGTGCAGAGATCACCTGGTTAGTATCTCTTCTAAAAGAACTGAATTTGAAGCCTACCTCAACACCTCTGATCTGGACCGACAGCAAGAGTGTAGCTACAATGGCAGCAAATCTAATCTACCATGCATGAACAAAGCACATAGAAATTGACCAGCACTTTGTCAGAGATAAAGTTTCAGCTGGTGAGATTGAAATTCAACATGTGCCAAGTGAGGAACAGACAACAGATATCCTAACTAAGCCACTGTCAATGGAGAAGTTTACAAAATTCATAAACAAGCTCTCAGTGTTCAACAAACAATTTAGCTTGAGGGAGGCTATTGGAAGTGATGGGCTTCTAACTCAAATCCAATCCAACTTAGACACAAGCCCAGGCAAAGTTCCAGCTCATAACTCTTTCTCTGGAAATATACAGCTTGCAGTAAAGGACAAAGAAAGAGGTAGCATCAGGTACACTGAACAGCTCACGCGGGAATCAATTTGTGATCAAGAAAGGTGCAACATTGCAACCATTTTTTCTGAAGATTGTACAGTACAATTGTAAAACCTTTTATCCTTTTACAGGCTGTAAATAACCTTTCTTGGTGGTCCTGTATTGTTTATATACATTGTAAAATTATAGTTTGTTGTTAAGTTGAATACACAAATTCCTAGGTACTACATTTTCTCTACCTGAAACACCAAGCTAGCAATTTTATTGATATTCAACTGTTGATCACTATAAGAAAAAATCTCCACATTAGCTACAATATCTGAACGAAAAACCCACAGCTTAGGGAGAGTGTTAGCCGAAACTCCATGAAAGAAAGATGAAAAGAGCGCCAAAAAGAAGAAGAGATCTTATCCAATTCTACCATTGGTTCTGAAATTGCCACTAAAGAAGGACAATGATATAAATAGAGATTAGCCAATTCATTACGTGATTGAGGATTAGCCAAGCCTCTTATATTCCATGTAAGTATCTTCATAGATTAGAAGATGTCGAAGGGTTACCTTGAGAAAGGTATTTATCATTTTTATTTATTTGAATCGGCAAATTGATCAGCTGGTCAGCAAAGTTGGCTTATCAACCTTTTCAAGATTTGTAGAAGCTCTGCAGGATGTGAATTTTAATCTCTTGTAGCTCTGGCAAGTCCTCGTTACTATCCAGATTCTCATTCACTAGTTGCTCTGCCACCTTACCATTATCCAACTCCTGAGTCTTACTTTGGACTAGCTTGTAGAGTTCTTATTGGATTTTGAATTTTTTCAGCCATCGGCTAGTTAGATGTTTTTTTGTGCTCTGAATAGCCATATCGGTTGTACCCGGTATATTTGGTCGGGAGGTTCTCGTAATGGACTTCGACCACAAAACCATAATCTAGCAATTTGACTGTAACAAAGACTGGTAATTGCTGAGATAAATCTACTGCCACTAGAATTCTCGCATAGAAGCCGTATTTCTTCTCTCTTGTCGGTCGGTCAACCTGTAATGGAATACCGACTCCTCTAGTAAAAGTCATAAGAATTCTCGGATGCTGATACTCCATGCTCAACTTGCATAAATGAATCCATATCCGTGAATGTGAATGAAATTTTGGATCATAGGGATTGAAATTTTGCTGCCATTGGTAGAGTCTACAAACTCCCTGTGCAAGAGAGCAAATACCACTCCCCAAAACTTTCTTCATATCCATCTCATCTGAGAAATGAATGTCGAAAAAACTGCAAGCTACCGTGGTCATCAACCAGGATTGTTCAGGTTGCCAAATCCTGTGGAAAAACGTTTTAAGTTCATCAACCTTTATCGATTTAGAGCCTGGACGGAGCACAATACGCCCAATCATATTAGTCTTACATCGGTCCAATTGCTCTCTATGAACTTCAGGTTCACTTTTCACGACCGTAATATCCATTCTATACATAAACAGAGGTAATTGTTTAGGGAGTTCTGACAGGTCATATTTCCGACACAGTAAAGAAGCAAAGGTTGGTTTCTTTGTCTGATTAGGTTTGGCCACGGAATCCGTGGAAGAAGGTGGAGCAAGAAGTTGCCGGAGTCGATCGAGAAGACTCGTCGCATCAGGCATGGAAGAAGACATTTCAGTAAAGGAAAGTAGAGAAAGAAGAAGAAAGAATCAAGCAAAGATGGAAATTAGTGAATCACGCAAGGAAATAATCTCGTATGAAAGGAAAACGCAATGTGTAAAGATGGAAAGAACTAAAGAAGATTTGCCAGAAATCAGGCTTTAACTGGAGACGAGGACAGAGACAATTCTAACCCATCTCTCTATCGAAATTCGTTAAATACCCGTAAAACAGAGCCTCTTTTTTTCAATCAATGTACACATAAAACCCAAGCTTCTACACATAAAACCCAAGCTTCTAACACATAATATCAAACACAATCAAATCTAAACATAAACTATAACACAACTATTCAACTAAAACCCCAAAAAATAAGTTAATAAACCTACTTGTTTCACTTCTGAAAATGCCGAAACTTAAGGAATGTGGTGTATACTTGTATGCTTGCATCCAAAAATTGATTTTGTTGTTTGCTAATAATCAAAATCTTATTGAAAGGTGCTTAGAGTCGATGGATTGTGGAGTTAAAATTTGTCTGGCGGGCAAAGTCGGGAGGAAGAAGAAAACGAACAATCAGTTGGTTCTTCTAGTTTGACCAACTTTTTTTTATTTTCTTTGAAAAAAGTAGTTTTGATTTAAATCATTTCTTTTTACTTTTTTAAAAAAGGTGTTACTTTTAATTTAGATATGTTTTTGTTTAGAATTTTCCTGACATTTGCATCAATACATTTCTCCTTTTTTAAATAATAATATTCATATGCAAGTCAAAAAACATAAATACACCAAAAAGAAAATATATGTGAACCACGAAACTTAAGGAAAGGAGGTAGTGGGAAAATCGATAGGAAATCGGACATTCTCCTTAGAAATAACCAACACTTAATAAGATATAATTTGGGCAAGACATGTCACAGTATATGAGCATCCCAGCTCAGATCAGATAGTAGGAATGTCTTAGGTCAAGTCAAAATGGGCGTTACGAAGAAAGTAAATGCAGAATCAATCGTAATTGTCGAAGGGAATCAAATCAATAATTGCCCATGATTGTGTAGTTATGATTGGAATTAAAGACTTCAGTTATAAAATCAATATAACCGCGCAATCCTTAATGATATATAGAAACTCTTTCTACAAATATCTCTCGTCAAGTTGACATTGGTACATTTTCATGAACAAAAAGAGAGGTACTTTTCTTCATCTTTGTCATTGCAAATTCTGGCTTTCTTTCTGTCATAAAGTTGAGGAGATCGTAAAAAGATAATAAACTATCAAGGAGACCACAAGAACTCGTTCTTATTTTGGAATGATTTCCATTGGTAAAATCGATTAGAATTAACTTGTATTCATCCATCTATAACCAAAACCAACAAAAAGGGCAACAATCTAACCCTGATGAAATCATCCATGCCCATAAAATCACTTATCCACAAGAATTAAAGGAGAAGTAGGAGGCGGCAGTAACAGGAAGAAGATGGAAGAGGAGGAAGCGGCAACAAGAATAAGGAGGAGGCAGCAATGGCAAGGAGGAAAAAAAAAGTTGGCTAATTTTATTTCTTTTACATATTTTTTAAGAAAAATTACTTTTTATACTTTATGTTTATTATTTAATTAAAATATGAAGACAATTTTATTATTCAATATAAAAATAAAAAAAAATTTATTTATGAGGTACAAAGATAATAAAATATTTTTTTAAATGAGAGTAAGGATGAATATCCGATTTTTCCTTATTGTTTGATCTAATATCATGATATTCCTCTATTTTTTTTATAATATCTTGAATTCTCCTTCTATTAGTTGACAGTATTAAGTATAATAATATATTAATCTTAAATATTTAGTTAATTAACTTAAATAGTCTAAATATTTTTTAAAATACTCAAAAAAATTTAATTTATTAAAAATAATAATTATACCCTTATAAATAGTAATTAGCTAAAAAATTATTTTTAACTCTTAATTAAAAATAAATATTAAAATAATAATATATTTTATTTTATAACACATTGATGACTAAATATTTTTTTATATTATAATTAAAATATAAGTTTATTTATTTTATGATATATTAATAATTTAATATCATGTAGACATAAAAAATAAATAAAATAAATCATATTTTAATATTTTATTTTTTTAGCTAATTACTATTAATGTTTGCAGCTAATTATTATTAAATAAGGATATAATTATAATATTTTAATAAATTGAGCTTTTTATGAATATTTTTTAACTCCTTATTAAAAATAAATATTAAAATAATAATAAATTTTATTTTATAACACATTGATAACTAAATATTTATTAATATATTATAATCAAAATATAAGTTTATTAATTTTATAATATATTAATAATTTTATATTAATTAGGTTAATGGATCAAATTTTAAGGACTTATATGTCATTAATTGTTTTCAAAATTTAAAAAAATAATGAATTTCATAACTAAAAAAATGATATTTTAAACTAAAAGAATAGATTCCATAACTAACAAATACTTCAAATTAAATTTTTTTATGAAAATGTAGAATATGTAGTAATAGATATATCAATTTATATAAATAGATTTGTATATGTAAGAGTAATAATATGATATTTTTTATTTTTTATATATGTTAGTCAATATAAATAATATTTTTATATTAAATATTAAATAAAATATTATAAATTATTCTTTGAATAAAAATTTATCTATATAAATAATATTTTTATATTAAATATTAAATATATAATATTTTTGAAATAAAAATTTATCTAAATTTTGAATTTCTTTACACATGATAAATTTATCCAAGTATTAAATAAAATTGAAAGATCAATTTTATAATTTTTAAAATAAATAAAATATTTTAAAAATTGTAAAATCATATTAAAAAGAAATTTAAAGTTTAAATAATTTATATTCAAAAGATAATTTATAAATATTTAGTTATAAATGTGTTATAAAATAAAATAATTATTATTTTAATATTTATTATTAATTAAGAGTTAAAAATACTTTTTTAATTGTTATTATATAAAGATATAAATATTATTTTTTATTAAATTAAAATTTTTATGAATATTAAAATTATTTAAATTAATTAATTAAATTTTAGAGATTCACATATTATTATACTTAATTTTATTAATTAATAAAATAAAATTTTAGAGATTCACATATTATTATATTTAATTTTATTAATTAATAAAATAAAATTTTAAAATATTATAAAAATAATAAAAAAAAATATCAGGATATTAAGTTAAATAACGTGGAGAATCGGCCACCTCCCTAAAAGTAACATAAAAGTATAATGGAAGGAATTTCGGTGATGAATAATTTCGACGTAGGGATTAATTTGATATATAGTTTTTAGTTTGGGATCCAATTGTTATTTTTCAAAACAAATCCGAAGACTAAGCGGTGGGCGTTGAATCTCGTTAAAAGAATTAAGAACAAGTGCTTCCCGTTAAACTGTGTCCTAAATCTGAACTGCAGTCATGGCTTTCTCTGCAACATTCTCCATCTCTTCACCTTCTTCCTTCACTCTTCCACGCAAAATTTACCCACCCTTTTTGTCCCAAACTGCACATTTTCTGAAATTCTCTTCAGTCAAGGCTCTTGATTACTCTACGGCCTCAGTCGTTGAAAAACAACCACCAACCCCATCAAAGGTAACAGATCAATCAATTTGGTTTGAACACTTCTTTACTTTTTCATTATTTTCTTATTTTTCTTTAGTGGTTCCAATTAGTCTAAGTCAGACCCTGAATAGACTCAGTCTCATGTGTTTTCTAAATGGCTGTTGTTGTATATATTATAGTTCCTAAGGACCCCATTGGAGAAAATTGGATGATTATTTGTATGAACCAAAAAGGAAAAAAATGTTATATCAATTCCTCGTTGCTGGGAGACTTAGACCTTCCATTTAATGTTATGTCTAGCAACCTGCTTATTTAATTTGTTCTTCAATGGGAATGGAGTGCGTATGAATATTTTGGGACTGTTTCATTATAGTTTGACAAGTTATTTCATTTTCTTTCAGACTGGTAATTGGCAATGGAAATTTAAGGACAATTTGATTAATATCTATTATGAGGAACATGAGAAGAAGAACCCAGACCCTCCTAAAAATATTCTTATGATTCCTACGATTTCTGATGTTAGCACTGTTGAAGAATGGAGATCTGTGGCCAAAGACATTGTTCAACAAGTAAGTAAAGTCAATTGGCGTGCTACTATTGTTGATTGGCCTGGTTTGGGTTTCTCTGATAGACCAAAGATGGATTACAATGCTGATGTTATGGAGAAATTCATGGTCGACTTCATCAATGCACCTGATAGCCCTTTAAGCTCATCAGGTAGTTAAACTCACTGTTATTCATAACATGCTTGAATTTCTATTTCACGAATATGATAACCATGTGCTTGGTTTTTTCAGAGCGTTTTGTGCATTTATTGATTTTGTTCAACTCGATATTGCAGTCTTCTGAGACATCTCTTGCTCTTTATGTCTTCAATTTTCTGTTGTTAAATAAATATCCAAAGAGATCCCTTTTATACCAAAAATTTTCTAATATCTAGAAGTGTTAGATATGTATCTAAGCAAGCATTAAACTTAAAATTGTAGGATCCACGGTCTCTCATACTTATATATGTTCTTGCTAATGTAGAATTCAGCAGCTTAATTCTTGATAATTTTGAGTCTTTTCTGATAGGAAGTTTATTTAGCTCAGTTTGTTTTTCCCACTTGAGTCTTGCCAGCCCTCTGTTTTAATACACAGTTTTTGTGATTATCTGGACAATAAGAGCTATTTAATTTTCTTGTCCTTCTTATGGGGCTTTGAGTTGCCTTGGTTTTCCTTGTTTTTTAGCTTTTTAAGGTTATTCAAAAGAAAGAAGTAATCACCGAACTCCTTGGGTTCAAAAAGCCCAAATTTTTAAGGCCCTTTGCCAACTTTTTACAAGTTTAAGGATTTATGTGTACATGCAGAATAATAGGGACTAAGATCTAGGAACTAAATTTACACTAGTTATTGATGTTGCTTGAAATTCAACAACTTTTCTGTTAACTGCCAGGCGATGTGAACAACGTGGTGAAATTTCTTAATAGAGTGTGTGTGTGTGTGTGTGTGTGTGTGTGTGTGTGTGTTTTGAGGTCCATTTCACTTGGGCAAATCTTTTTCCTTCTAACCATCTTCATGTGTGTCCCTATACAACCCCATAGTTTTTTCTATGCATTTTGCAGTGAACTATGTAAAATACTAACATGTTAATGTAAAATATTAACTTACAAGTTGTCTCCTTCAGTCTTTCTCTTATTTAAAATTCCATACTGTTAAATATTTTCAGGCAATTTTCAAGTTCTGTATCTTGCTATTAATCCTCTACATTTAAACCAGAAAATGATTTGGTGATCTTTGGAGGAGGACATGCTGCAACAATAACCCTTCGTGCTGCTAACAAGAATTTGGTGAAGCCTGCAGCCATTGCCGCCGTTGCACCCACCTGGGCTGGTCCACTCCCCATTGTGTTTGGTCGAGATTCCAACATGGAAACAAGGTATTCTGGACCTTATACCACCTTTTCTTTTTGAACTTAAATTGTAGTGCATTCTTTCAAGAAGTTTTGAATGCATAATTGCAAGATTGTGCATTGTGCTGCACAACTTGGGGGTAATCCATCTACTATCTGTCACCTCTTGAATAAGAAATTATACAGTTAGGTGTCGCTTTAGTGGTAAATTTGGATTCTGCAGATTTTCTGATATGGGATTTTTGTCCTACTCTTAGGCATCAATCATATTCATCCATAATAACATATTTTATACATAGATCCAGATTAAAATATCAGAAAATCTATAGATATCTGAGTAGAAAGAAATCCATTATTTTCTGATATGAGATTTTTGTCCTAGTCTTAAGGTTCACTTATCTTGAGAACACAATCAATAGATATCTAAGTAGAAAGAAAGCTGTTGAGGTCAAATGTACATTAGATCATTTTATGGGCATGAACAAATAGATGATATCTCTAGCAAGTACATTTCTCTTTAGCTACAGCTGCTCTAATGATTTTAGAATAAAAAACAGATATGTAAATCCCCTAATAAATCATGAATGGAAATTTTGACCTCAACATCTACTAAAATTAAAATAATTCCAGTTTTAGGAGTTAGCAGTTGACTTTTCCTTTCGATTAAAATGACTCCATTATTTTACATATGACGAGAAGAAAGATGTATGTATACATATACATAGATCCAATCCTCGTACATAAATCCATTATTTTCTGATATGAGATTTTTGTCCTAGTCTTAAGCATAATTTGTATGCATCCATCATAACATATTTTATACATAGATCCAATCCTAATGGATTTTACGAGTGATATCCTAATGGATTAAAATGAAAATAATGGAAATTTTATACATACATCTTTCTTCTTGTCATATGTAATAAGATCTGCTAAAATTAAAATAATTCCAGTTTTAGGAGTTAGCAGTTGACTTTTCCTTTTGGTTATTGAATTGATTATTTTACATATGTAATTTCCTTTCTTGACTTCTCAACTCTATTTGCTGAAGATGAAACACTTTAGAGCTCCTATGTTTCATGGCAGTTCTTCATCTTTCCTTCTCCATCTTGAAAATAATGTTAAGAATAAAGCAAACTGTATTTTGATGTGAGCTTTCCTCCTGAAGGTGTATGCGGACTCAATATGATTAGTGAGTTAATGTGAAGTAGAGTCCTTGGAAGAGACAATCTGAATGTAAATTGTTCATTGCAAGATTATTAGGTCCTACAAAATATATTTGTGAATCAGAAAGGGCAGCTGTCCTGCCAACTAATGCTGTCACTTGTTCAGAATTCTTGAACAGATTTAAATGAGAATTAACGCTTTTAGTACTTACATTATATTTTGTTTAATGTATTCTCTTGTTTATTTCCTATGAAATTACCAGATATGGGTTGCTTAGAGGAACCTTAAGGACCCCAGGTGTTGGATGGATGATGTATAACATGCTTGTTAGCAATGAGAAGTCAATTCAATCCCAGTACAAATCCCATGTCTATGCAAATCCTGACAATGTAACTCCTAGCATCATCGAAAGCAGATATGCACTAACAAAACGCAAAGGAGCCCGATATGTGCCAGCAGCTTTCTTGACTGGTCTCCTCGATCCGGTTAATTCCCGAGAGGAGTTCCTACAACTATTTGCAGATTTGGAAGGAAAGATACCTACTCTGGTTGTGTCAACTGAAGGATCTCCAAAGAGGTCTAAAGCTGAGATGGAAGCACTGCGGGGAGCAAAAGGGGTTACTAAATTTGTCGAGGTTCCAGGTGCTCTTTTACCACAAGAAGAGTATCCCACCATGGTTGCACAAGAGCTTTACCAGTTTTTGCAAGGATTGAGTAATTGAAGTCAGCTTTTCTCTCCACCTGAGGTAAAGCATTTCTTCTGTCAATTTGTTACACATACAGAGATTTTGATGTAAAGAATCACACACTTTTACATTCAGAGAGACAGTTGTATTGTAGCTGCGTATAAATAAAAAACAAGTCCAAGTTAATACATGAATATGTAATTATAGTTTCTTTTAATGTTTATCTACACTGAATGTTGTTTAGAATCTGATCATGATGCTGATAGTTTAGACGGAAGAACTCTAACTCAGGACTTGCTTCAAATTGTATGTATGTATACATGTTGGTGTAGGCCAACTTTGAATTTGATGTCCAATGAATTATTGGAGGTTTAGCCCAATATAGACATCTGAGGCTTGTTCCACGTGTTACGAAAAATTTTAATTAGGAATATTGTAGAAAGGAGAGGATACAGTACCGTCTAGGTAGGTAGCTGTTGCAATATGGATTAGAATGGATAAACATAGTGAAAATATTTTTATAATATTGTTTTTTTTTTAATACATAGAATTTATTAGTCATCATTAATAATAAACAAACATATATATATTTTTAAAATATTATAAATAAATTTACAAATATCGCGTTAAAAAGTTATCACTTTTACGGTGGAAATAAAGACAAATTTGACTCTATTTTAAAAATTTATTTCTAATTTAGATGAAATTTATTTTATTTAATGAAAATCTATTCGAAGGCCAACACAACGCTAACTTGTTCTCTCTTCTAAATTATTGAGACTTTCCTATTCAGGAGTATTCAGACATTAATTATCCGTATTTCGAAATAGAAACCAAAAGTCGAACACTGTTTCTAAGTTTAGCAAGAACAAACTTCCACGTGTTGCAACTCTATTAGTTGATTTAATTGTTAGCCATCCTGTCCACTATGAATGCATATATTTATTATATTTGAAGGATTGATGCAGACTCACTATCCACTCCTTTTATTATTAAACATTTTTCATTATTTCACTTGAAATTCAAATTCCACGCTACCATTAGTATTAATTAAGATTGTGATGAAAAATGGACTTGTACGCACATATTCTCTTCATATTTTAAAGCTCGTTTTCAGATTTTACGTAACAAAATATTAAACTCTTAATTTTGTTGTTATTTAAATTTAAAATTATCTGATATTTTAAATTTATATACATATAAAAAAAATTTAATCAATAATAATTAACCAATTATTATTAACTATAATTAAAAGAAATATGCAACTTTTATATATAAGACTAAGATATATACATTGAATTGAAATTGAAACTATTTTCTAGTTTCGTACATTCAAGTCTTAAAACTAAATTAAATACAATAACGTACAGTGAATCGATCGCTTGGCTTCTTATTTCAAATTGAAACGGAAATAAAAGTGAACTAATGTAGGTGACACTTGTCGAAATTCAATAGGAGATGGAGTAGAACCAACTAACTATGCATACCAACATTAAGTGTTTGCAGGGAATTAAGCAACCAGCTTTCTGTGGGATTTGCAATTTAGATTTTGGACCAGCTATTGTATTTTCTCTTGCTACGGTTTGATTTCACTTTAATCAAGGCCAATAGCAACCATCACGGACCACCAAATTTCTTTTAAAATAAAGGATATTGATGCATTTTCCGTTGATTGTAAATTGTAGGTTCTCTAAATGTATTTTTTAAATTATTAACTTTTGAAATTAAATATCTAAGCCTAGCCTAGTAGTCTGAGTGACTAGAAGAATAAAGAATTTATTTTCGAGTCCTATTATCAACAAATATATTATTATTATATTTAAGTGAGGATAATTTTTTTTTTTAATTTAGGTGTATTTTTCTAATCACATTGACAAAAAAATCTGTGGATAATATTTATTGGGACAGATGATGGATCACGATGCAGCGACATGTAATTACAGGTGGGCCAAGGCCCACATAATACCAATAAAATAGTCCTTTTTGGTTGGTGGGCTCCAATATCGCAACTACAAAACGTCCCTGTTTCTTTACATTATGTGCTTCTGTTGTGTTGTGCTGCGTTGTGTTGTCCCAGCTCTCAAATTTGATTTGAAGGGACAGTGACTGTTCTTTCTTTCTTTCATTCACATTATGAACTGTGTCTACCTCCCCGCCTTTTAAATGCCTGATTTTTCATTTATATTGTTATATATGTTGCCACGTGGAACTGCTACGTTAGTGAATTCCTCCGGCCCATCTTCAAGGTGTCCTCCTCTTGCTTTCCCATTTGGAATTCTTCATTATGAAAAATATTTAATAAGAAAGTTAATCAATGAATGAACTCATGATATATATAAGAGATAACGAGAATTGGGTGTGGTGTTGTGACTTCGAACGGACAATTTTTGTATACTTTTTTTAAAATAATTTTGTTGACAATTTTTACAGACTTTGACATTATGAAATTATAAGTATAATAATATATTTTAAAAAAAGGTGTCCTCCTCTTGCTTTCCCATTTGGAATTCTTCATTATGGATAATTTTTATTATGAAAAATATTTAATAAAAAATATACTAATATATTTTGATATTATCATTTATATTTTTACTATTTTAAAATTACATTTTTAGTTCTTATTGTTATAATACTAACTTTGTAAATTCAAATTTTGAATGAAAATAATCTTATTGTCTTTATATTGATAATGATAATGTCACCCAATTTTTAAAAAATAAAAGAAAATAAATATCAATTTTAAAAAATTCAAATAAACATTAAGAATAAAATTATTTATTTTTATTTTTTAAATATTTACAATAAAATCAAATATAAATATAGATAATGAAATATAAATAAATTTATTTCTTTTCATTTTAACATTTTACAATAAAATCAACTAAAAATAAAAATAAAAATAATAAAATTTTAAATTATAAAATCTAAAAACTTATTCTTTTTAATTTTTCTAATAAAATTAAATAAAAATAAACTAATAAAATCTAAATAAGTTTATTTCTTTTGAATTTTTTTTATTTTAAAATAAAATTAACTAAAAATAATATAATAAAACCTAAATTTATTGTAAAAAACGTTTATGAATAAAACGTTTTATAAAACCTAATTATAAATATTTTTTGTAAAGTTATAATCCAAAAAATATTATTCAATAATTATTTGTTAAAATAAAAAATTAAAAATAAAATTAAAAATGAAAGCAATTATATCTTAATAAAAAGAAGTTTATTTTTTATATTTTTTATATTAGTTTAAACTTAATTCAAATTTAATTTAGTTAAGGGTAAATGTGTCAAATGATAAAATATATTAACATTTAATAGTCATGTTATAATGGTAGAGATTAAAGATATAATTTAAAATAATAGAGATGTAAGTAATAATATCAAAATATATTAGGGATAAAATTGATATTTTTTCTATTCAATATATATAATTTGAAACCAAGACATCCCATACTTCAAAATAAGAAACCATAATTGCCCATTCATTTCTCTTTTAATTACTAGCTTAATTATTGATTAACTTAAAATGGGAATGACTCATCAATTGTGTTGAGGAATTCATGTTAAAAAGAGTTGTTATCTTTATTATTTAATATTAAATAGATAGAGAGAGAGAGAGAGAATAAAAGCAATAATGGATGCACATATAATATGGAGCATAATTAAACTTTATAGAGTTATTATTAAGGACGAATCCCATTTAGCTCCTTAAAATTTTACTAATTAACTTGATTAGTTTTATTAATTTAAAAAATATCTATAAAAATTTTAATTTACTATAAAATAACAATTACATGTTTATTTAATAGTAACTAGCTAAAAAAATTTATTTTCAACTCTTAAACTAAAAATAAGTATTAGAATAATGATAAATTCTATTTATAACACTTAATAGTTAAATATTTATTAATATATTATAACCACAATATAAATTTATTTATTTGACAGTATATATTAATAATTAAATATTAATTAGATATTAGAGAATAAATAAAATAAATTATAAATAAATATTAATTTATAAATAAAATATATTATAATACAGTACTTATAATTGTTATATTTTATTTGTAATGTATTAATATATCTTTAATTATTAATGTGTTATAAAATAGTATTTATTATTATTTTAATATTTATTTTTAGTTAAGAGTGGAAAATAAATTTTTTTTAACTAATTACTATTAAATAAGGTTATAAATGTCATTTTATAATAAATTGAGATTTTTATAAATATTTTTAAAATTAGTAGAACTAATGAAGTTAATTAGTTAAATTTTAAGGACTTAAATGACATTATTTTTATTATTAATTGTTAAAAAATTAAGTTGTAGATTGCACCGAAAACAAATGATTGAATTGATAATTTGAGATAGGGTAAGTTTTTTTAGTCTTTAAAGTTTAACTAAATATCACATAAGTCATAATAATTTTAAAAATATTCTTAAAAGTCCTAATTTTATATAAAATATTTACTATACCCTTATACATAATATTTATTAAAAGACTAATAAATTTTTAAATTTTGATAAAATACATTATATTTATGTAAAATATATTAATTAATAAATAAAATAATTATCTTATAGCACATATTTTATATAATTATTATTGACATATTATAATTTTTATTTATTGTTATTTTATTTTTATTATTTTAATTATATTTTGCTATATGTATTTATGTAAATTACAATATAATGACAAATATTTATTATACTATAAAAAAAATAGATTTATAAATCTATATTTTATTAATAAATTAATACCTTTATTAGATATAATCATAAACTTTTATGTTTTAGTTGTATTTAATTTTTAGTAATTACAAATATGTAATTTTTTATTATTTAATTTCTTACAATAAATTACAATAAAATATTTTGTTAATATATTATTAAATAATATTTCTATTTATTTATTAGTATATTTTATCAAATTTTAGAAATTTTATTAGTTATTTTTAATAAATATTATGTATAAGATATAATAGATATTTTATATTAAATTAAAAATTTTAAGAGTATTTTTAAAACTATTAAAACTTATGAGTATATTTAGTTAAATGTTAGGGACTAAAATGGCTAAGATATGTTACTTTCAATTCAAAATTAACTTTAAAAAAGTAACCTTTCTTATCACCATTTTGTTTTTATTTGACAACATTATGTTATTATTCACAAATCAACTACTACCACTACCTTACAAAGTTTACCTTCAAGCTTTTCACTTTTCATTTTTCGGTTTGTTTGTTTCATGCCTTTCCTTTGCAAGACGTAGCTTAGCTTAATTATGGTGATAGAGACTTCAAACTATTATTATTATTATTATTATTATTATTTACTGATTATCTAGTTTTTGTTTCAATATTTTAGTTAGAATGTGTTTCAAAATTGTCTCATAACTATAAAAACTATTTTAAAAACTCATCTAAAATTTTTGTTATGCTAACTTTGTAGATGAACTTGTAATATCAAAGGAGTATTTTATATTGGTTTAAATAAGAATTAACTTTTATAATATAATTCAAAATTCTCTTGTACTTATAAATTACAATAACTATGGAGAATTCATTATAATTGTAGTAAGTTAATCAATGAATGAACTCGTGATATATATCAGAGATAATGAGAATTGGGTTGTGGTGTTGTGACTTCGAATAATTTTTGTATACTTTTTTAAAAATAATTTTGACAATTTTTTCAGACTTTGACATTATATTTGTGAAATTATAAATATAATAATATATTTTATAAATTATAAATAAATTTTTAATAGGTATCGTATTATAAGAAAATTTTGAAACGTATTAAGTTCATATTATTTTTTTTATTTTTTTGTCGTATATATTAATTATAAAATGTACGAGTCTAACTTGGATCTTCCACAATAACAATGTGAAAGCGAAAAACCAAGTCTAAAATGTGAACTGAATAGCTAGCTAGCTATCCTATTTTTATGAGACAAATGAAAACAAAATTCTTAAAACTCAAAACTTTGTACGCTTGTGCCCATTCAAAAAGAAAAGACAAAAAAAAAATGATAAAAGATAAAAGAAAATGGTATTTTCTTGACGAAGCAATAAACGTAGATCGAATTTGGGCCTGACACGTGGCACAAGGGATGGGGGGTGTCACGTGTGGTACCATCATCTTCCCTGCTAATAAATGATCACACTTTTTCAAGTATGAAATAGTCAAAGTGTTTATTAAATTAGATTCATTCATTCCATCGACAAGAAAAAGTCGTCACCTTCACATTATTTAATTAATTTAATCTAATTATCTATCATTATTTTATTTTAAAATATAAATTGAAGCAAGTTTGTAAAAATTTAACGCGAAAATCACCTTATTTTATATAAATAAATGTATATTTATACAAAATTTACATAAACTTCTTGAATTTACATTTTAAAAGATAAAAATATTTGCATATCAGAATTATATATATATATATATAATTTTTTACATCATTTTTAAATTATTTAATTGATATACGTTAAAATTTTTTATATAATTTTAAATTATTTAATTGATATATACATATATTTATTACTTGATTATATTTTAATATGTATTAATTATATATATTACATTTAATTTTAAACATTGAAATATGAAAGTATATTGATCCAATATTTCAATATGAAAGTATATTGATCTAATATTTCAAAATTTATGTAAAAAATAGTGTGACAAATTTTGCCTCATAGGTATACTTATACATTATATTATATTATTTTATAATTTTAATAAATTAATTATGTATATAATATTTTATTTTTATTATTTAATTTATAAAAAATAGAGAAGAGAATCGATTGAGCGTGAATGATGTTGCTGGGTTTGTCTGTATATGAAATATAAGTTCGCGCAATAATTCATATGCTTGGCTGCATATGTCAAAGGATAAGAAGCAGCCACCTTCACTCCACAAGAAAGACTTTTTCTTAATTCTCACAATCTTCTAAAGCAGTATTCAATAATCAATTTATATGTTAAATGCATCCATATCAACATTTTGTTTCATATTCACAATACATTTATAGATTAAGTCTTCTTGTTTTCTTTTTTTTTTTCAATACCCATTTTGAACATATCTAATAATAAACTATAATGGGGTTTTGATTTAAATGACTGCTTCCAAATAAGAAAAAACTAATGTCAAAAATAAGAAAAATCAATAAAATTTACCAAAAATTAATTAATAATAATAGATATTTTTTTAATTCTACTCGTCAAGTTTACTTAGCAATGTTAATCTCAGTCTTTCACATATTCTATAATAAAATCTTAAAATTTACAAATTAATTAGAAACTACTATATTATTATTATTATTATTATTATTATTATAAGAATCAATATTCCTGAATTTTACATAGTTTCTAATATTATTTAAAGACCATTTGTTTGAGAGATTAAATTTAACAAATATATTTAATACATACTTAATTTATAATAATTAGTATATATGTGAGATATAATTATAATAATTGAAAATATTTCAATTTAATAATTTATAAATAATATACAAAAATTTATAAAATTAAGATACTATTAATTCGTATCCACTTTATATATAAGAGACTGATTAACAATTCTTTAATTTTATATAATTTTTTATATTATATGTAAACTATTAGATCTTGAAATTTTTTTAATGGTTAAAATTATATCTTTTATATATATTAATTATGGTTATTAATTATAAATTAATTATTTGTATTAAATTTAATATAAAAAATTTCATAAATTATAAATGATATAAATTTTTTTGGATAAATAATATACATAGGAAAGAATTAATAACTTTTTTTTACATAATTTTTTATATCAATTTTAAATTGTTAAACTTGAACAAATTTAATGTATCTGATTATATAATTATTGTATAATTAATATATTTATATTTAATATATATTAGATACAATATTAATTATTAAATACATTAATAAAGTTGTATAAAAAAGAACCGTTGATATTAATATATATATATATATATATATATATATATATATATTATGTATGATCGATTCATTCAAAGCTTAAGCAGCTCACAATTTCGGATATTCAATAGTGATGGGCCCACATGATCATAGACCGTCCACTTGTCTCAACAAATCAATCATCAGATTCCACGTATGCTTTGTATGTATGTATGGTACGATAAGCAATCGAAAACCAAGTAGCCGACTTCTGCAGGACGTGTTATCTTCTAGAATATAGATATAATACGAAGATAATATAATATAATATATTACTTTTTAGTTTATTATTAAAATAATAAGTACTTTCCTTCCATGCACGATTCATGATTGATGTTGTAGGATGGTCAAAGTTAAAGATCCTCATATTTACTGTGTTAGATGCGACGGTGCTTAATTTCAAATATAATATTCAATTAATTCGTTATTTGTATCATATGTTATATAGTGCATAGTGTATATAGCATACTCAGAATTAGCTTAATATATTAGCTATATATTCCAAATTTATTATGTTAAAATTATTTATTTTCAACCCCACGTATAATCCCTATCGTTCATAACTAAAATAAAACAACATTGATACATACAATAACAAAGCACATGTATAAAATGTGTGCATAAATACAATATTGCATAATGTATAGTGAATATACTATTATAATTAATTGAGTTACTTACCAATGTCTAGTAATTAATACTCATCTATCTTCTCAAGTAATTAATACTCATCTCTCTTCTCACGTATGGCAATTGATTAGTACACATTTCTGAAAAACACTAGACTAATATATATTTCTAAAAGAAAAATAGGATATAATGATACTATCTATAATTTTAATTGGTGTGACTAATACATATTTTTGAAAAAAAAAAATCCGGTTAATTTGGGTGTAAACTTATGCAAGTGACATTAAACTAGCACATATAACATGATAATAGTATAACATTGTAATCTCATTATTAGATTAACACAGATTTTTAAAAAAAATCGTTTCATTTATGTACAGATTTTTTCGAAGTATTTAGGTGCAAATTTTGGTGAATGATACTAAATTGATACATATTTTTGAAAAAAAATAGAATAACGCTGTAATATCAATTTACATAAAAAATTTCACATGCAACAATATTATATAAATAAAATTAAGCCGCGACATTTGCTCTTGGAACTTGAAAATTGTAGCTTATACATAATGATCTCTCTCAAAATAAATTGTGTAGGGCATGCAAATTAGACTATATGGATATCAATATTCACATAAATAAACAAACAATTAATTAATTAATAAAAAGAATTAATTGAGAGTTCAAGTTTTGTTATGAAATGATAAAGAGATAAATATGCATGCAACCGTCGGAGCATTAATTAGGAGGGTGCCACCCAAGGTTGACATTTGCTTTTCTTAAATCTCCAAATCCATTTGGCAAACACACAACGATTGAAGAGAAGTAAACCCCTCAGCTTCTTTCAGAAAAAAAAACAAATCACCCGTTTGTCATTGTCACCTTTGCATCTTGATTAGCCATTATTTACACCTCATCCCCTCCGTTTAATTATTATTTGACTTTCTTATGCAATTAAGTCCCTTTTTTACGGCTCTAAAACTTAAGACGTACAAATTTGATTTTTTTTTATGAATTTTACACTCTTATTTAAAATTTTTTAAAAAAATTTATTTTACACTAAACTCAATAATAAATATCATTAAAAGACTTACTTAAAAAAATTTAAAAATAATAATAAAAGATAAAAGTTTAATATTTTATCTGCAAAATTTTTTAACTTTATCTAAAATTTTAAAAATTTTATTTTTACGAAAGATTTAATAGTAAATATTAAATGATTTACTTGAAAGGAATTCAAGTCTCGCGATTGCACTGGAATAAAGTTATGTTAAATTAAGAATAAACTCTTACAAGCAGCATAAAACTTGTAACAATATCGATTATCACCGTCAGATTTTTTTTTAATTTATGTATCGATAAATTATGCATATTTTTATTTATTTATCAATAGATTGTGCTTGTAATTTTAGCAATATTAAAAAAAAAACTCCATTTTTACCACATAACACTGCTGTTCCCATCACACTTCACGGAATTTTAGTCTATTTCTTATTTTTTAAGCAAAAATACCTGAGATTAATTTACTGGCTGACTAAAGGAGGATAAGAGTAAAAATTAGGGTTTTTTTTTTTTGGTTGAGTTTTTTCGGTGGACGCCACCTCGGCAATGCCTTAATGAATGCCACACGGTTTTGTGAGGCGGAGAGTGAGGAGAGAGGGTCCAAGTAAAGCTGACTTTTTGCAAACAATGAGTAAATGCTCATTGCTGTCCGTTTTGACTCTTTGGAAGCAAGCAAGTCCTTTTACCTCACTACGGTCAGCGTAAACATCTCCTAGCTTTTTCTCTTCTCTTCTTTCTTTCTTACTCTCTATTAATACTTCTATATATACACCTCGCTTGCCTTGGACGCTTGTCTCATCTCATCATCTCAGCATATCTACCATTAAAGAAATTCAGAAACAAGAACAATAGTCTCCCTGAAAAATCCAAATCCAGCCCCAGCTCCATCTTGAGATAAGGAGAAGAAAGAGTATGGGGAGACCTCCTTGCTGTGATAAGATTGGTGTGAAGAAAGGGCCATGGACTCCGGAAGAAGATATCATTTTGGTTTCTTATATTCAAGAACATGGACCAGGGAATTGGAGATCAGTTCCTGCTAACACAGGTAAAATTTGTATCTTTTACTTCACTCTTTCTTTGGGTTGGTTACCTCATTAAATTGGTGTAGTTATTGTTCTGCACCGTCTTGAATATTGTTATCTCAGTTGCTTTCCTTTTCATCGTCTTTTGCCCTTAGATCGGTCGATTTAGTGTGTTAGGTTTAAACATTAAATTCAGTATTGTTTGTGTTTGATCATCTGCAGGCTTGCTTAGATGCAGTAAGAGTTGCAGGCTCAGATGGACAAATTATCTCCGGCCTGGAATTAAGCGTGGTAACTTCACTGATCATGAAGAGAAGATGATAATCCACCTCCAAGCTCTTTTGGGCAACAGGTAAGAATAAGATCCATCCATCAATCAATTGTTTTTACGTCTTTCCAAATTTGGGTATTGATATATCTACTAAACGAGATTTGCAAATCCCAATAATGAAAATTAATTTTATATTTTATTGGACGAGAGCAGATGGGCAGCCATAGCTTCGTACCTTCCCCAGACAACAGACAACGACATAAAAAATTATTGGAATACCCACTTGAAAAAGAAGCTCAAGAAGCTACAAACAGGCGTTGATGGTGTATCTGCTGCTAATTCACAGCAAGTCTCCAACTCAAAGGGTCAGTGGGAGAGAAGACTCCAAACAGACATACACATGGCGAAACAAGCTCTTTGTGAAGCTCTGTCCCTTGACAAAACAAGCACAATCTCTTTACCATTACCAACTGATCAATCTGCTGCTTGTACTAATAGCAGTAGTACTACCACTACCTATGCATCAAGTGCTGAAAACATATCTCGATTGCTTCAAAACTGGATGAAAAATCCTCCAAAATCAACGACAACAACAGCTAAAACAAACTCTCAAGCTAGCGAAGGGACAATCAGCGCAACTACTGCAACTGCAACCACACCAGAGGGTTTTGACTCACTGTTTAGCTTCAACTCTTCCAACTCCGACGCTTCTCAGTCTATGTCGGTGGACGAGACGGCGACAACGACCATCAATTTCACGCCAGATCTAGAGACCAGCCTCTTTCAAGATGAAAGCAAACCGATAACGACCACACACCATCAAGTTCCTCTGACTTTACTAGAGAAATGGCTCTTTGATGATGCAGCAGCAGCAGCAGCAACTCAGGTTCATGAAGAAGACCTAATTAACATGTCATTAGAGGACACTGCTGCTGCCCTGTTTTAATTGGTTCCAAGTTAATTTAGGTTTCTTTTGTTTTTGTTTTTGTTGCTTAGTTTTAGGCACTTCTCAGCTAGCTAGTAACAGTACATGATCAGAGTTAACTCTCTCCTTGGTGGAAGAAAGTACAAGAAGTGTAAATTAAAAAGCAAAGCATATCTACTTTATTATTATTAATAAATACATGTTACCAAAATATATATTTATGTACTCCTTTGATCATATATAAATAAAACTTTTTTTTACCATCTTTTATATAGTAAAAATCTTAATTTGGTGTGAACGTTCTGGCATATCGAATTCTAAGCTCTTCTTAAAAAAAAATTTAAAAAATTTAAACATATAAGGTAAATAAAAAACTATTAAGTATATATGTAAAGATACATTGATATATTGTAGTGAATCTCTAGGGTATTAGTATATGTACAATTAATAAATAAATTTCTTTCGTCAATCATTTTCTAGTCTACTAATAAGTATGAAATTGATCATCTTTTGAATATGTGAACCTTGGTGTGACAAGTATTTTAAAGAAAGTGAAATTTTCTATCTAGTATTTAATTAATAGTACGTATATGATTGTGATACAAATACTCTTGTATCCTAGAATTACAGTGATGAAATTCACGAGAGAAATTCCAGCTATCAAAGTTTAATTCTAGTACACTAATTAATGTTTGGTTACAATTTATTTAATGTTTGGTTTTAAGAGAGTACACATAGCTAGAGGCTGCCAAATATCTCAAGAGGAGATGATTTATCAATCTCTATTGACTTGTCTAGTTAATAGTGACAAAAATTGAATGTATAGTAGTATTATATTGCTTTGTTTTTCAATGGTAATATTAATCCTCATTAAATATGATGTTGAAAACTTCAAGAACACCATTGGAGGATACTACTAGGGTTGTTAAACATATCAATACTTGGACAAGATTTCATTTCTGTTTAGCATATGCAAGTGTGCGTAATACTTCACAATCAACTGAGAGGTACTTGAATGTATCAAATTCAATCTTATAATAGTAATATAGATCTGGTTACCATATGAATGATTTAACGTGATTACTTTTCTCTCTGTCACTTCAATGCTTAAGATCATACCAATTTTATTTACTTATATGATTAATAAATTAAACACTTTAAAAAGAAGATATATTGTGATGAAAGAAATTTATTTATATTTTATTTGTCTCTAAATGTATTCGGTGACAAAAAATGTTAGTGTTTATATATCATATTTATTATTATCAATAATTTATACAATAATAATTTAGTTAATTATACTATAATAAGTACGTAGTTACATTTGTTTGTATATGTCGTTGTATTTGTCATTAGATTTGTCTAATGTCAACAAATAGCGATAGGGATAAAAGCAAAAAATGGTCAATATATGAATATTTTGAGACAAATCTATTAGTCCTTAAGTTTTAATTATATGTAGTGACTTTTGATGTATCGTTATAATATAATTTATGATAGTTTAGTTTGTCATTAATAATAAATACTATTAGAGATTATTTAATATATATGTCACAATAACAATATAATTAGTAAATGTTAAATGTCTCTAACATTATAATTATAGGAGATTATTAGATATTAAAAAATGATTATTTGATAAAAGAAAAAACTTACTGATTTAAAAAAATAGATTTTATAAAATATCAATATGTTCATACAATTAAATGCAAAAACAAAATAAGATATACCATAACTTTTGCAAGGGTGGTTTTATATCTCTTTCATTTCCTCCATATGTTTAAATTTTTTTCTTCTTCCAACTTTTTCAACTTTATGAATCTCGTGTGGGCGTAGGACAAGACTTTTACCCTCTACCTAAAACTTGAGAAAAATATTTGATCGTTTGGTACATTTGGTTGTTCATTAACAAGCTCATTTATTTCACTCTACAAGTTATAATTAAGTAGCAATTAAAGAAAATGATGAAATTAATAGAAAAAAAAAGAATTATTTTTTACTTCTCAAGTGTTGATTATATCACGAAAAAGCAATGGATTACTGGATAAGAGTACAGTTACTATGAGCTAACGGGGTAGATGGAAAAAAAAAAATCATGTTATCTAAATAAATTATATGTGCAATCTGCATAGCATCTAGAAGAGAGTAGTTCACATTTGTTATGCGATAAAGATGACATCAAAATTCTTTGTAATTATTTTAAATCATCGAATTATTTTATATATATACATGTGTGCATATACATACATACATACATACATACGTATGTATGTACATACATATATAATATAATTCTAAAAAAAAAGATTATATTGATAAAAATTTTAAGTATCACAAAAACATATTTAAAGTATTAAATTTATTGAATTGATTACACATTTAAACTATCTAATAAAATTACTCTACAATTATTAATTATTATTATTTTAGAAAATATATCCTCAATATTTAAATTACCATTTCACATATCATTAAATAATATAACAAAAATAAATATTTATTTTTCATAAATTAATTATTAAAAAAAGATAAGTGACAACAATCATAAATTTGATTAAGATAATTTATACAAAATATTGCTGATAATAAAAATTTTGTTAGAATAAAATACCAAATTTAATTGATACACATTTACTCTAATTTATCCATTAACCTATATAGATAGAAAAATAAATAAGTGTATTAGTAAATTATGATATACTTTTTAATAGAATTGATAAAGTAAGAGAAAATATAGTAAATAAATATTAGAGTTTTTTATTTTTGTATAATTTTGAAGAAAATTATTTTATTTGGTACATAAGAAAATGGAATCTGAAAAGCAAAAAGAATATTTTTGTTTTGTTAATCTTATATTACTATATTACAACAAATTAATTCATTAATTATAAATTGATTATTTTGTATGATATCATTTTATTACTTTTATTTTATCAAAATTTATTGTCCTAATCATTAAAAATTATTTAATTTTGTTAGTTTTTATTATTTTAGCAAATTTTCTTTAATATGAAAATGAATTTAAAAGTACTAAAATTGATTAAATTGAAAATTTGTAAATAATGAAGGACTTAGTTGATTAAATTAAAAAATTATAATTTGCATTGTTTTTGTGCTTCAGAACCTAACCCAACTTTAATAATGAGATTTATAACAACAAATTTTGGTAAAACAAAATAATCAAATTGATTTTAAAAAAAACCAATTTAGTACTATTAAACCATTATAGAATTAAATTATTATATATATTTTTAAATCTTAAATAGTTAATTAGTAGTTAAATATTTTAATAAGGTTTAATAATACTCTAATTATATATATATATATCCTAAATACTTAATAAATTTAATAATATTTGTGATAATATAAATTAAATATATACTTTAGTTAAATAATTTATTTACATATTTTACTTAACAAGTGGTTTTGTGGTAAATTGTGTATTAAATTTCCTTAAATTCTTGAGTTCAAACCCTTGAATTTGCAATATTTGTATCTAATTTTTAAGGGATATTTTCAGTAAGCTACTCCACTTTAGGCAATATCTCGTTGTGATACAACATGTATTCTGACGCTACACTACAGTTCAAAAGGATGCGAAATATATCAACGAGATACAAAATCATAATGTCCGTCTATCAAATGTTAATGGTGGAAGGGAAAAACTGTCGTTTCACCAAAACCCAAAGCAAAAAAAAAAAAAAAAAGGAAGTTAGGCTTAAAAAAATCACAACTTTACACTTGCACCAACAGTGACGAGAGAAACCACCTCACATGCAAAACCCGCCATTTTTAAGTCGAAGAAACCTTCAAACTTGGTTCAAAATCCATTTTCATCGTTTCTTAGTTGTTGTTGTTGAAGTGTTTTAATTCAAAAAAGTCAAAGCTCGAACAAAAAAGACGATTTCCTAACCTTTCAGTGCTCAAAGCAGTGCCAAGGTTAAAATCAACTTCTTAAGTCCTTTAGCACTTGACTAATTGTGATGTAATTGTTTATTTTCAATTTTTGTGGTTGTATGCCTTACTGTTGGTGTATTAGAAACTCTAGGTTCTTTTTTTTTTTTTTTTCTGTAAACGATATTTTTCATTCATATTTGATGGGGAGGTTTGAAAAGTAATGCGAATTAGTATTAAAACATGAATTTTGTTGGTGTTTGCATGCATGTGTTAAATCATATTTGATGTTACAGAACAAAGAGATCTAACTTAATTTTTTCACACAATTTTAGTGGTTTACAATTTTAGTGCAAAATAGTCATGTTAGAGTGTTTTCGAACATAATTTCATTTTCGGTTGCATGAATATGTTAAATGATGTTAGACGACATTGGTACGTAAATCGTAAGTTAGTTCTATGTACAGTGTTATGCTAGGGAATTTTAGTGTTGCATAAGTGTTTTAAATTTTGTTGGTCGTATGTGTACGTTATACTAAAGCTAAGTATTGATGTTGTTTTATTAACTTTGGCAGGGGAAGATGTGGAAATGTTGCCTTTGGAACTCATGTTACTTTATAAAGACAAACAACATTCAGCGAGGCTCATTTATCCTGATGAGTACATGTTCAAAAATCTTAAAATTGATGCAGTGAAGATCACAAGATTTGATGGGGATAAATGTTATGCAAAGTTCAATTTTGAAGCTATTGATCCTACAATTAGTGAGATGACCAAAGTTACAAATGATGATGAATTAATGTCTATTTACAAGAGTCACGACAGGATGAGATCGAGAAGAGTTGAAGTTCATGTGTCCCATATTGTTCTAGAACAAAACCAACCATACAGCCTATGAGAACAACGCACACTTTATACACTACTCAACAATTTACAATCCACTTTCCCAAATGCAAGTAGCATGGCCTTAATATTTCAAGTATTACACAACAACCTTTATTGTCATATGTTTCATAACAAACCCTACAACAAGAAACCATACCTGAAGACCAGCCACCAATAAATGAAAGAAATATAGATGAAGTTGATATTGGTTCAAGTGACAATTGGATTGATTGTAATAATAAGAATAAAGAAAATGTACAAGTTGAGTTACATTCTAATGCTGAGGGTTCATTTGGTGATAGGGATAGTACAAGTGGTGAAGGTAGTGAGAAAGATAAGTTATTGTTAGATGTTGAAGGTAATAAGAGTGTAACTTTCAATTATGATGAAGAGGACCCTACTGGCACAGTAAACTTAATGAGGTATATAGATATACACGTATGATAAGTGTGTAGAATACATGTTTATCGACTATTTCGAGACTTGAATAGTTTTATAAATCCTTAAGTTTAGTTAATATTTTATAAATTTTAATGCTTTGTATAGAAAAGATAGCAAACGGGCATTCAACATAAAATCGACTAGAGAAAGCAATGTCGAAAAAGTCGAAAGCGAAATAGGGAATAAAATGCAAAGCTAAAGGGACCAAATTGCAAAAAAATCAAAGCTAGAGGCTATGGCGCTGTAGCGTCATACCATGGCACACTAGCGCCATGCCCATGCTCCAAGACCATTTTGGCCATGAGGGTGGCGCGGCAGCACCATGGAGGTGTATGGCCGCGCCACCCATTTTGTCCCATAGCACCCTTGCGCAGATTTTAGGCACCCCATTGCCTCCTGGATAGGATTAGACGACTTTTGGCCGTGAGATCATCATTCAATGGCTTGATTTGGGTATATTTTAGGTTTATATATTTTTAGGATGATAGCCACCTGGGAGAAGCATCTAAGAGTGGAAAATTTAGGGTTTTGAATGAACCAGAGGAAGACCTAAGAGTAGATCCTAGAGAGAGAAGTGAATTGACATGTTGGAGTCCTTGGAAGAGGACTTAAAAGAGGATCATTGAAGCTTGGATCTCTAGTCTAGTTTTCCTAAACTCTTTAACTCTCATTTTGCATTTCATTTGAACTTTAATTGTTGAACTTTATGATTATGGAATACATGTTGATTGTTATGTTGTTAATTATGATGGTTGGCTAGTTTTCTTAATCTAGGGTCTTGATGTATCTTGTATAAACTATGTTTTAATCAATTGATATGTTATTAATGTTATTATGGTTTGATTAACTTGTGTTTATCTTTCTTAATATTCTGATTTGTTAATTGATTAATGAATTGGTTAAATTGGAGATGGATGAATTAAGTCTTGGGAAAGATTAATTTGTTTATCGTACTAAGTAAACACAATCTAGATAGTTGTGAGACCGAGAGGTAATCGATATCTAGATAATCTAATTAACACTTAGGATTGCAAGAAATCGGGAGGTGAATTGGGTTCTAAGCGTTAAATAACAAGTAATATATAATGAACATATAATTATTCAGGTTAGATAGGGATATCAACTTGAATCATTGTGTAAAACCTTGATTTGCACTCGGGAGAGGTGTTAAGGTTGATTTTAATCTTGTGATCAGTGAATTAGACTAAAACACATTAATAACGGCCAATTAGGAGAAATATAGTCATTGATAAGTAAAATCAAGACCCTAGGTAATTTATCTTTGCATATTTCATCTTTTATAAATTCTTAAACTCAATTTCTATTCTACATTAGTTCATATTTGTGTTTTAGTTTATTTTTCATTACAATTAATCGATCTAGTTTGATTAGATAAAATTGATCTTTCAAGTTATAGTACTTAGTATTTAATTTGAATATCAATCCTCGTGGAATGATATCTCTTTGTATCATTTTATTACTTGATACGACCGATATACTTGCGGTTAGCATAGTCATGATCAATGCAAACGAAGCGTCTGCTGATGGGCAACATAAGCTAGAAATTGAGGAGTATTTGATAATGTTGATTATTTTAGGAGAGTTTAAATGATGTGATGATCAGAGGAGTTTTTGACATCGATTGGATTTACAATGCTAGGAAAAGGTTCAGAGCAAAACGTGTAGCTGAAGGCTATCCATGGGTGGTAGCTTTTAGTTAGCTTGCTGACAATGAAAAGGTTTGTTATTAAGCAGTTGATAGGAACACATACATGCCTTAAATATGGTAGGACAACAGCTATTTCTACAGCATGGATTATTGAGCAAATAAAGGGTTTAGTCGAGGCAAACCCTGAGGTGAAGATCTCAATTATTAGGGATTACCTAAAGCTGAATCATGGAGTGAAGGTTCATGGAATGAAGCTGTATAGAGCCAAGAAGTTAGCATTAGAACGCATTGGGGGTGATCATATCGGAGGGGTATGAGAAACTATTTTAGTACCATGCCATGATATTAAAACACAATGAAGGTTTGTTGTACAAAGTTATGTGTGATAGTCTAAGCAAGCCAAGTAAAACAATATTTTAGAGCTTCTTTGTATCATTCAATGCACAGAGAAATAGTTTTTTATATGGTTGTAGGCCTTATATAGGCATTGATGACTAGGGGTGGGTAAAAAAGCCTAGAACTCGAAAACTCGGACTGAACCAACCCAGACCGACCCTATTCAGTCTGGTCTCAACTGTCATTTGGTCCAATTCAAGTTCAATAATAAAAAACCTGAAAATTTTGACACCTTTCGATTTTTATTGTTTATATCAAATTAATTAATTATATTATATTAATAAGTTAAGTATTATAAAAGTCAAATTATATATATTAAATTTAAAAATTTATTTTATTCTTAATTTTTAATTAAAAAAATTTAAAATAAAAATTTAAAAACCAAACTGGCCCGACCTTGACCGATCGGTCTGGTTTCGTTTTGGTCTTTTTTTTAGAT
Organism: Melia azedarach; assembly: GCA_028052125.1. Lineage (NCBI taxonomy): Eukaryota > Viridiplantae > Streptophyta > Magnoliopsida > Sapindales > Meliaceae > Melia > Melia azedarach. The sequence goes on along the minus strand of CM051401.1, from coordinate 7,198,604 downwards.
TCGGTTTGATTTAGTCTTAAAATTTAAAAACTCAAAATTTTTGGATTCGGTCCAGGTTTTAAAAAACCATGACCGACCTGGCCCTGTGCCTACCCCTATTGACGACTGTCATCTAAAGGGTGAATATGGGGGTATCTTGCTTGCTACAATAGAGATTAATGCAAATAATGAGATTGTTTCTTTTGCAATTGCAATATATGAGATTGAAAATACAAAAACATATGGTTGGTTTCTATCATTATTGCATGATTATTTAGATGATGGGAGGGAGATTACTTTTGTGAGTGATAGGCAGAAGGGTTTAGTTAGTGCTCTTGAACAACATAGCCCACTGCATACAGTAGATATTGTGGGAGGCACATATATGCTAACTTCAGAAGTTTATACCCAGGGTTGGCTTTGAAAAGGTTATTCTAGAAAGCTTGTAAAAGCACCAACAAGAATGACTTCCTAGATGCTTTGAACAAGACGAGAGAGTTTAATGAAGATGTAACAAAGTGGTTTGATAACCTAGAAGTCGATGCATGGGCTATGTGGGCATTTGACAAGAATTGTAAAGTGCTAAAATTTTTAGGATGTAATACCTAAGTATAAGTTGTCTCAGGTAATAAAGATTCGGAGAGTTTGAGTGTCGATCCACAGGGAATTGGTTATATTAAGTCTACAAGTCTAAATGTCCAAATATTTTAAGTCCAAGCATCCAAATATTATGAAAATAAATAGAATTTGTTTCTTGTTAAACTTAAATTCACTATTATTAAATTTTAGGGCATTAGGGATCCATTTTAATGATATGTATATAAAATATTCTTGATAATTTTTTCTTTTTTATATAATTAAGAATATAAAAAAAAAATCTTAATTAGAAGATAAATAACGTTTAAGCCCAAAGAAACCAAAGACTTTTCTTTGAATTGATGGTGAAAAACTATAGATTGTCTTGTTTTTGATATGTAGAAAACATCCAAGCATTTAATGTATCACTTTTTAACAATGAATTAAGGTTTCTAACAAATGAAAATCACTTGCAAAATATATTACTCAATCAATAGAAAAGTTGATAATGAAGAACAAAACAAAGGATTAAAGAAAAAAAATTATACAACTATCAAAAGTTCACCCTTAGCCATACTTATAAAATTAGAAATACATTATGTGAAGAAAATATAAAGAAGAAGAGGTGAAAGTATTTAGAGAATACAAGCTGCCTCAAGCTTTCAAAACCAAGGTTTATATAAACAAGATGAAATAGAATTCATACATGTGAATACATGCAAGTGGCAAGTTTCATCATAACATAATCTTTCACATTGAGGAACACTTTTGATTGTTGTTAACTCTAAATTAGAGAAATTTTTATTCTTCAAAGATATGACCCCATGAATAAGCTTTTAATGCTTTATGAATCATAGCATTTAGACCTATATAGTGAAAGTTATGCTTAAAATACTAATACATGTTCAAGCTAAAATGATGACAGTTATTGCCCAAATGATAATTATTTTAGACCAAATAGATACATGAATTAGAACTTGTACATGACATAAAAATTTTAGCTGTCTATCTTATGGTTCATTTTTTTCAAGAAGTAGCACAGTTGGTACACTGTGGAGAAAGTTATGCTCAAAATATAGAAGGATAATCATAGGTCTAAGCTGCAAATGGTAGGACCGTGTTTTATTGTATTGCTTCAAATATTTGGTGATGAACCATTTCGAATCTAGAAAAAATCTCTAAATATTAACTATGAAAAATTGAGTCAGCTTCTATTTGAAATAAAAATCATTGCATTTGAAGGTGGATAGACAAAGATATGATCATTAGACTAATTAGTGCTCAAGTGGAAAATATGATATTGACCATTTTGTTCTTTTTTTTTAATTAAAACTTGATCTTCCTTTCACCTATATGTAAAAGGCACCGCATTACTATTTTAACATAAGTACTACATACACGCCAACTCACACAGTTATACATATTTGCATGTAATTGAGGTTTAGATCATGAAAACATGCAAATTAAAATTGTGCCAATGAAATTCACAATTTTTGCAACAAATAAGTATTTTAAATTAAATAGTAATAGAATAGTATCTTCTAAAATATATTTGAATGATATATTTTTAGATACTTATTGTAAAGTAATCGATCCAACGAACAACACCACTGAGTGCTTCAATGGATGGATTAGTAAGTATAGAAACAAGCCTTGCTTGACACTGTTGGAGGAGATTAGGTGACAATTGATGAAAATATTTACAAAGAGAAGAAAGAAGGCAGAGAAATGGTAGCACTAATTGCAAACAAATTGAAGAGATAACTTGATGAAATATGTGAGGAGAGTAGGAAGCATAGTGTTAAGTCATCTCGTGACACTAGTTTTTAGGTTCTGTATCCCTTTGCACTGGTTTATTGTAGATGTTGCTGGTAAAACATGTGAGTATGGATTTTAGGAATTGGCAGGCTTCCTATATAGGCATGCAATGGCCTGTATTAACTACCTCAGAGATAAACCTGAAGACTATATTCCATATTTGATGACAAAAGAAGCCTACCTTAGCATATATACAATGATGATTTGAACTATCCCTAATTAGGTGACAGGGAAAAGGGTTAAGATTGATCATCCTAAAAAGAGAAGACAATGAGAAGATTGAAAAAGATAAGAAGAAAAGAACCCAATGAGCTTGTGAGGTCTAATAGAACATTTCTTGTTAAGTGTAGTTTTTGTTTTAGCTATAATCACAATGTATGAACTTGTCCACTTGCTCCATCTAATGCGAAAAGGGCAAGGTTGAGTACGAACTTGTCCACTTGCTTCATTCAATAAAAAGGGCAAGGTAGATAATTTATTTTCAATTGTTTATTCTCAATTGTGACAACTAACTGGTGGTGAGTTATCTCAGCATCCATTATCAAAACAACCATTTACAAATTCAAGAGGCAGAGGCTCAAATGTAAGAGGCAGAGGCTTAAATGGAAGGGGTAGAGGTTGGATAACAGCTGTTAAGGGAAGATATACCAGACAAAGAGGTATACATGTGCATATGTTAATTGGTTTTTTATCAGTTTTTTATCTTTAAGGTTAAATGATGTGATTTTATTAAGGTGGCTTTGGTGCAAACACTAGTGGTGGTATTATAACTCTTTGAAGGACTGTGTTTTTTTTGCTTTTTGAAGTTAAATGTGTATCATTTAGCATTTTAAAGTTGAAGAATCATCCATGTTTTTGAAGATAAGGCTTACAGCCCTAGGTTAGCTTCTTTTTGTGTTGTGTTGGATATATAGGATTCTTCAAACTTTATTCACTATTAATACTTCAAACTTAGTTCGTGATTAGCAGTTAGGAATTCAAACTTTGATAAGTGGCAATTGCTTATACAAGTGTGGTGATATTATTACTTACATGATTAACCATGTTATAATATACTATTTTTGTATTTCATGCTTGATGGCCAATGTTATAATTTGGTTGTTACTATAATAGAAATTCCAAATAGCAATAACATAATCCGTGTTAAACTTCTATCAATCTTTAGTACCCTTGAATATATATGTTTAGAATCATCTTCAGCAACCACTATTTTACGCTCAGATTCACAAGTATTCTCACCATGTATACTGCCAAACTGAATGTTATCAGGGCACTACCATTCCTAACATTGGTATTTTCTCATTCTGCATGTCCAAAATAGGCTATTGGGATTTCTTAATGTTGTTGAAACATGGGTCGGTGTTAGGATTTTGTATCTCATTGATATATTTCATATGAACTATAGTGTAGTGTCAGAATACATGTTGTATTACAATAAAATATCACCTAAATGGAGTAACTGACTAAAAATATCCAAAATTTTAAAGTCAAATGGGTCAACGTTGAATCAGGTCTCGCGAGGGTCCTGACCCATATTTGCAGGTCTGCTTGGTGCCGGCATGCTGAGCTCAAGAAAACTATGGACGCTTAAGTTGGTCTAGCCTGTTAACTCGCTTGGATTTCATTTTTGTGGATTAGACATGTCATCTCTAAATATAATAGACTAAGATATTAAAATTCAAGAAATTATTCTTAATTTTTTATTTCTCCAAAATTTATGGTTGAACTATTATTATCTTTTTTTATAAATTTTTAATAATCCTCAAACCCCTGCCCAAACTACTTGGGGCCTATTATCCTATCCAACATCGTCAATAAAAGATAATCATCAACAATATTTACTCCATATTATAGCAACATAGTGAAAATTTCAAACATTGTATTAAGCAACAAGTACAAAACTCAAGATTGTATTTACATCTTATCATCATTGTTTACACAGCACAACAACATAGGGAACAATTTAACTATTACGTAAAGTAGTAAGTACAAAACTGAAGATTCTAAACAACTATTATAAAAAAATCACCAGTTATACATAAAATATACTTATAATTGGCTTTCTTGACTTCAAAGCATAATAATCGTTTTTTCCTTGTGTGAGTGATAATAAATATTGTTACTGTTTATGATTCTTTTCCACCTAGTCCTTAAATTTCTATGATAAAATATATATTCTTATATAAGTATAATATAACATATATTAGTCAAAAAAATAATATTATTAAGTATAAACATTAACTAACTCATAAGGGCTCATGTTGATGTCAAAATTTTGATTCAGACCAACACTCAAAATTTTACATAAGAGACCAATCCTTAAGCTCAATTGGCTAGCTTAACGAATCTCTATTTTGATATCTAGAAAGATGTTGCAAGAAGTTTCAATGCGTATTTGTCGATCTTCATCTATCTTGATATTAGGAAGAATGTTGCAAATACCTTGATATATCCTTGTCAACCTTTGTATGCCTAAACAAGAAAGAATAGCTAATAGGCATCGATGTATTGGTAGACTGATGACGACTATGCTAATCGCAAGTGCATGAGTCGTATAAAGTAATAAAGTGGTAAGAATAGATATCGCCCCACGAGGATTGATATTCAAATTAACTACTAAGTACTTAGTTTGAAAGACCAATTTTATCTAAATAAACTAAAATTGATTAATTGTAACAGTAAATAAATTAAAACACTACTATTAACTGACGAAGAATAAAAATTGAATTAAAGAGTTTATAAAAATGATGAAATATATAAGGATGAATTACGTAGGGTCTTGATTTTGCTTATCAATCACTATATTTCTCCTAACTGGCCGTTATTAATGTGTTTTGGTCTAATTCACTAATCACAAGATTAAAACAAACTTAAACACCTTTCTCGAGCGTAAATCAAGGTTTTATGCACAATGACTTAAGTTGATATTCCTATTTAACTCAAATAATTATACGTTTATTATACATTACTTGTTATTTAACGCTTAGAACCCAATTGACCTCCCGATTTCTTGAAATCCTAATTGTTAATTAGATTATCTAGAAATTGATTACCTCTCGGTCTTGCAATTATCTAGATTATGTCTCCTTAGTCTGACAAACAAATCAATATTTTCTAAGAATTAATACATCCATCTCCAATTTAACTAATTCATTAATTAATTAACAAATTAGAACATTAAGCAAGGTAAACACAAGTGAATCAGACCATAATAACATTAATAATATACCAATTGATTAAAATATAGTTTGGGCAAGTTACATCAAGACCCTAGTTTAAGAAAACTAGCCAACCATTATAATTATCAACATCATAATCATTGATGTGCTTAATTTTTATACAAAATTTGTCATACTTTCACTCTTAATTTCATGCTAATTCATATTTATTTTACTTAATTATTTGTGTTTTCTTATTTAATTTATTTATGTTATTACTTTGAGTTTGGTACTTTATTTTTGTAGGAGAAAAGCCCAAAAAGCCCAAGAAATGGAAAGAAAATAACATGGCCCGTTTGTACTGAACATAGTCCGTATTTTTGAGTGTATCTTTGTACTCAAGAATTGTATTTGACTAATTCAAAATAATTTAAAAACTAGAAATAATGATTAACAAACCCACCTGTCATGGAAGGAAGCAAAAAGTCAAGTTTAGTGGCCTAAATTTTGGTTTGAATGGAGACAAGTGGGAGACAGCTTTTCCTTAATAAGGGGGAGTGAATTTGGAGCGTTTTTGAAGACAAAATAGGCAACTAAAAAGGGTGAACGATTAGAAGAGAGGGAGAACGAAAGTTAAGGTTTTCTTTTACCATTTTGGAGATTTTAGAAGCTTGAAGAAAGAGGGGAAGGAAGAGGAAGTGAAGCTTGCTGGAATCGGAAGTCATTGATCTACATAGAGTTTTTCTTCCTCAACTCTTTACTTTTCTCTTTCTGAAATTTTCATTATGATTCTCAATTTTATTATGGTGTGCTATAATTTCATTATGAACTAATTTCTCTTAACTAGGGCAAAGATGTAACCTAGCTAAGAACATCAATTTCCAGAATTTGTGTTGCCCATGATTTATTGTTTATATTGAGTGTTCATTATTGTGCTTAATGCTTTTGAATATTTGGCCAATATTTGAATGATTTGTGAACTATATTGATATGAGAAGTGATTTATGTGTTTTGATTATGTAATGAACACAATGAATTACATGCTAGATAGAGATATACTATCATGATTTATGCAGAATTAAGTTAATTATCATTATACTTAATGAACTTTCATGTATTTTAATTCACATAGAGATATAGTGAATTAGTATGTACAAGTATTTTTGGTATGTCTTGAGAAAAACTATCAAATAAATTAGGATAATTTTCTGTCAATATTGGTAACAAATTAAAATAACACAATTAAAGAAATTGAGTTCAATTAGCTATGGTGAAGTCTACTGCCCTAGTGTTTTAATCAATTGAAATTCACAATTTCGTTTAGTTAGTTTAAATTAAATTTTCGCAATTTCTTGTTAATCAAAATTTATTAATCGAATTCTTCAATTAAATTTAGGATTACTTATCTTCGGTAATTAACAAATTAACCAATCCTCGTGGGAACGATACTTGACTTATCATTTTATTACTTGTTAACGATAACGTGCATTTGCGTTATTAAAATTACACAACAAGTTTTTGGCGTCGTTGCCGGGGATTGTTTTAATTTTTGTTAATATTGATTTGGATTGATTCTGATTTTAATTTGAAATTTGTTTTTATTTTAAATTCAGGTGCTTCATTTAGTGCATGAGACGTTCCGAAAGTTCTAATCTTGCTCCTTTGGATAGATAGAACGGACGTTTTGCAAGCAAAACAAAGAGCGAAAACAAGCATCAAGAACGCAGCAAATTGACATCATGGCAGAAAACGTGGCTGATATGGTTGGGGCTGAAAATAATAGAGCATTAAGGGATTACGCTATTCCGACTATTAATGGCACTTCATCCAGCATTAGGCGGCCTACAATACAAGCTAACAACTTCGAGATTAAGCCTGCAATTATTCAAATGATTCAATCCTCCGTCCAATTTAGCGGTTTGCCGAATGATGATCCGAATGCACATATCGCAAATTTTCTGGAAATTTGTGACACTTTCAAGCATAATGGTGTTTCGGATGATGCTATAAGGCTGAGACTCTTTCTGTTCTCCCTTAGGGATAAAGCGAAAGGATGGTTAAATTCACTTCCTCCCGGAACCATTACAACTTGGAATGAATTGGCTCAGAAATTCTTAGCGAAATTTTTCCCTCCTGCGAAGACGGCGAAGATGCAGAATGATATCACATCCTTTTCTTAAATTGACATGGAATCTCTATATGAAGCATGGGAATGGTATAAGGATATGCTAAGGAGGTGTCCACATCATGGGTTGCCAATATGGTTGCAAGTTCAAACGTTTTACAATGGGTTAAGTTGCACAACTAGAACAGTGATTGATGCTGCAGCAGGTGGTGCATTGATGAGCAAAACACATGACGAAGCATACGCTTTGTTGGAAGAAATGGCTTCTAATAATTATCAATGGCCCTTAGATCGTTCAACACAAAGAAGAGTTGCCGGAGTGCACGAAATTGATGCCATCACCGCCTTGACAGCCTAAGTTGCTACTTTGTCAAGACAACTTGGTACTTTGAACGTTAATGCTATCCAATCTCATGTTCAGGTGTGCGAATTATGTGGAGGAAATCATGCAAGCATTGATTGTCAAGTTGGCAGTCTATTCGCTTCTTCATCTTCCGAGCAAGCGAACTTTGTGTCGAATTTCTAAAGGCAGCAACATAATCCTTATTCGAACCCTTACAATCCAGCTTGGAAACATCATCCGAACTTTTCATGGAGCAGCAATCAAAATGTGATGAAACCACCTCCTGGATTTCAGCAGCAAGAGAAGAAAGTGAATTTATAAGATGCACTTACCTAGCTCACCATGAACACCTCTAAATTCATGACCAAGACTGAGACAACATTGCAAAATCAGGCTGCATCCATACGAAATCTTGAAATATAAATGGGTCAAATGGCAAATTTATTAGCGGAAAGGCAGCAAGGTACCTTACTAAGCAATACGGAGACGAATCCAAAGGAACAAGTGAAAGCAATTACACTTCGCAGTGGAAAACAACTCGGTGAGCTGAAAAACAAGTTAGAAGAAGCAACGGAAGAATAAGTGAAATTATGTCCATCAAATGTAACATCCACAATTGACAAGGATAACGACAAGGTCTCTGAAAATGCCAACAAAACATCCACGGGAGCAAGTTCTTCCATTCCGCAAGATGAAAGAGCAAGTCTTAACAAGAATTATGTGCCACCGATTCTATTCCCTCAACGTCTGTGAAAAAATAAATTAGATAAGCAATTTTCTAAATTTCTTGATGTATTTAAGAAATTGCATATTAACATTCCTTTTGCAGATGCATTGGAGCAAATGCCAAGATATGCCAAATTTATGAAGGAGATTTTATCCAACAAGAGAGAATTGGAGGAAAATGAAATAATGATGTTAACGGAAGAATGCAGCGCTATCTTGCAAAATAAATTGCCACCAAAGTTAAAAGATCTAGGGAGTTTTACAATACCTTGCACAATTGGAGAATGTTATTTTGAAAAAGCTTTATGTGATTTAGGTGCAAGTATTAATTTAATGCCTTTTTTTATTTTCAGAAAATTAGGGCTTGGCGAAGCAAAGGCGACAACCGTCTCCTTACAGTTAGCGGATCGATCAATTAAGCATCCAATGGGTGTAATTGAAGATGTATTAGTCAAGGTGGATAAATTTATTTTTCCAGCCAATTTTATTGTCTTGGATATGGAAGCTGATCAAGAAATCCCATTTATCTTGGGACGGCCATTTTTAGCTACGGGGAGAACTTTGATTGATGTACAACAAGGGAAATTAATCTTACAAGTTCAAGATGAGCAAGTTGTCTTCAATGTGTTCAAAGCAATTAAGTATCCATTCGAAACTGATTGTTGCTTTCAAATTGACGCTCTAGACAAGATGGTGGTTGAGACATTCAAACATGGGCATCCAAATGAACTTCTTGAAGCTTGTATTGTGCATGCCGAAGCTAACAAAGCCGAAAATGCCATATATTATTTGTGTTTTCTTATTTAATTTATTTATGTTATTACTTTGAGTTTGGTTCTTCATTTTTGTAGGAGAAAAGCCGAAAAAGCCCAAGAAATGGAAAGAAAACAACAAGGCCCGTTTGTACTGAACATAGTCCGTATTTTTGAGTGTACCTTTGTACTCAAGAATCGTATTTGACTAATTCAAAATAATTTGAAAACTAGACATAATGATTAATAAACCCACCTGTCATGGAAGGAAGCAAAAAGTCAAGTTTAGTGGCCTAAATTTCGGTTTGAATGGAGACAAGTGGGAGACAGCTTTTCCTTAACAAAGGGGAGTGAATTTGGAGCGTTTTTGAAGACAAAATGGGCAACTGAAAGGGGTGAACGACCAAGAGAGGGAGAACGAAAGTTAAGGTTTTCTTTTACCATTTTGGAGATTTTAGAAGCTTGAAGAAAGAGGGAAAGAAAGAGGAAGTGAAGCTTGCTGGAATCGAAAGTCATTGATCTACATAGAGTTTTTCTTCTTCAACTCTTTACTTTTCTCTTTCTGAAATTTTCATTATGATTCTCAATTTCATTATGGTGTGTTGTAATTTTATTATGAACTAATTTCTCTTAACTAGGGCAAAGATGTAATCTAGCTAAGAACATCAATTTTCAGAATTTGTGTTGTTCATGATTTATTGTTTATATTGAGTGTTCATTATTATGCTTAATGCTTTTGAATATTTGGCCAATATTTGAATGATTTGTGAACTATATTGATATGAGAAGTGATTTATGTGTTTTGATTATGTAATGAACACAATGAATTACATGCTAGATAGAGATATACTATCATGATTCATGCAGAATTAAGTTAATTATCATTATACTTAATGAACTTTCATGTATTTCAATTCACATAAAGATATAGTGAATTAGTATGTGCAAGTATTTTTGGTATATCTTGAGAAAGAATATCAAATAAATTAGGATAATTTTCTTTCAATATTGGTAACAAATTGAAATAACACAATTAAAGAAATTGAGTTCAATTAGCTATGGTAAAATCTACTGCCCTAGTGTTTTAATCAATTGAAATTCACAATTTCGTTTAGTTAGTTTAAATTAAATTTCCGCAATTTCTTGTTAATCAAAATTTATTAATCGAATTCTTCAATTAAATTTAGGATTACTTATCTTTGGCAAATTAACCAATCCTCGTGAGAACGATACTTGACTTATCATTTTATTACTTGTTAACGATAATGTGCACTTGCGTTATTAAAATTACACAACAATTAAAGTTCAAATAAAATATAAAATAAGAGTGTTAGAGTTTAGAAAAACTAGACTAGAGATTCAAGCTTCAATGATTCTCCTTAAAGTCTTCTTTCAAAGGCTCCAACTTAAATCAATCCACTTCTTTTTCTAAAATCTTCTCTTTGCTCTTCACCTTTTCTCACTCAAAAATCCAAAATTTCTATTCTTGGTTGCTTTTTTTTATGGTGGTTATCATTCCAAAAACGTATAAACCTAAACGATACATAAATCAGACCATAAAATAATGATTCTACGGCAAAAAATCGTCTAAGCACATCCAGGAGGCGCAAGGGCTCTCAAATTTGTGTAAAGGCACAATGGTGTAGAATAGGTTGCGCAGCCGCGCCATGCTCATAGCAAAAAATGCCGTAGGTCGCAGGTGTGGCGTTGTCGCGCCATGCCATCAGCCTTTGGATTTCTTGCATTGTGGTCCCTGTTTCCTTTTCGACATTTTCGATATTTCTTTCTTGAACCGATTTAATCTTGAATGCCTGTGTGCTATCTTTTCTATACAAAATACTAAAATTAGTCAAATATTAACTAAATTTGAGAATTTAGACGATACAATTAATAAGTGCGTATTCTACACACTTATTATAGACGATACTCTCCGATGCTCAAGTCAGCAAAGTCATTCCAAGAAGACCATCAAACTATTTAGAAGAATATAAAGGAGTTTGTATTTTTTGTTAAGAGAAAAGAATCCTAAAAGTTGAGAGTTTATGGATTCTAAGAGAGCCCTCATCTTTCTTATGATTTTCCTCTATATTTATAGGCTCACCAATTTAGATTAAACAAAAATCCTTCTTGTTCGAGGAGTTCCTAATTTTGATAGAAATTCGGGGATCTCTTAATCCCATCATAATCCTGCTGAAATCCTTTCATAAAGGCGACCATAGTGACATTATCATTAATGTTAGCCTTCAGGCTTATAATCCATTGTTTTGATTATAATACACATTAATATTTTTAACTAACACATTCTTATAATATTTATTATTATCTCTCTAGCATGAAGAATTGGAATGCAATAGTGAAGATTCAAAGAACATCCAAAATGAAAGTATTTAAGAAAAGTATAATGGAACCCCTTGAGCAAATTGAAGAAGGAAGTCACAAGCTTGGTATTTTATTTCGTATTATTTTTGTATGCTTATGCTTGTGTCTGTAAGTGTATATGATGCTTGTGTCAAGTTTAAGAGTTTTTAAAAAATAAATATTTTGAATTTTGAAAATAGGACCAAAATGCAAGTTTTAAAAATTTGGAATAGGGACCAAAATATAAAATTTTTGAACTTGTAAATATTGTACGTGAATAGTGCATTTCATGTGAACAATGTCGGTCTACCGACTAGAGGCAAAATGCCTCCCAAATCGGCTTAAGCCACTTGGTTACCGACAATGGGTAACTTGGTTGACCGACCTTTTGAAAAATTGAATTTTGGAATCCTTAACGGCTAGTAATAGTTATTTTCAAATATATTACAAATTTAGGACTTTATACTCATTTTACAACTCTTGGAACACATTTTTAAGAAGCAAAAATTTCTTATAAAGTTGTAAAACACATTCTTGAACTTCAAATCATCATACACATATTTGGATATCTAAGAACATTCATTTGTACTACTTGTCTTGTAATTTGTAAGTGTTCTTATCCCTTTAATTCATTTTGGATTGCAAAGAAGTGAAATAAGTGAGTGTTTCACTTGGTTGAGATTGTGTTGAGTATTTGGATTGAGCAAACACTTGTAAAGGTTGTAGGATACCATAAAGAAAAAATACCAAATTCCCCCCTACTTTATCACATTTGTACCACTTACCTTCCCTACTATATCAAAACTACCATTTACCTCCCTGACCAATAGAGATGGTAACGGGCCGGGGATGGACCGGAGACCTTAATCTCCGGCCCCCGGCCCGAATTTGACCCCGTTTGACTTAAAAGTTAAAAATATTTTTTTACATTTTTAAAGATTCGAACTCAAGACTTGGAGCAAATTTGAGATCTTACTTACCACTAGACCACAACTTATTGTTATGTAATGTATGTAAATAAACATATTTTACTAGAATATGTACTTAATTTAACTAGAATATTATTACATGTTATTAAAATATTTAACTATTAGTAACAATTTTATTGTAATAAAATATTAAATTTAAATTTATAAAATTACTTTAATTTTTTATTAACCTATATAAATAAAAAATAAATATATGTAGGAGTAAATTTTGAATTAATTTTTAATAGAATTAATAAAAGGTTAGAGAAAATATATTAAATTAATCTTAGAGTTTAATTTTTTTAGCAAAAAATATTTTGTTTGGTAAATAAAAAATAAAATATAAGTGAATTAATTGATTATAAATTAATTATTTTTTAGATCAATTTATCTTTAACAATTATTTAAAAATAATTTTATTACAATTATTTTTCTTTATAAATATTTGAAGAAACAATAAATATATTTTAATATTATAATTTTTAAATTTTAATAAAATAAATTTGATTACAAATATAATTATTTTTTAAATTAATTTTTAAATTTTCAAAAACTTTATTTAATTTTTACACATAATAATTATTATTTAACAATAATTTAATATACATAGAAAATACAATGACAAATTTGAAATTTAAAATAAATTAATTTTTTTTAAAAATTGATTAGATTGAAAAAATGTAAAAAATTGTGAAGGATTTAATTGATTAAATTAAAAAAATATAAACTTTTTAAAAGGACTTAAGTGATCAGACTAAAACATATGAAGCATTTCAATTATTTATTAAATAAAAGGGATTCATATGTAATTAACCAAGTAGAATGCATAATTTTTTTTCCAGAAAAACGGGACGGGTCGGGGAAAAAAACCAAACTGAACTGAGCTGTACCGAACTAATAATTTGAAAAAGAACCGATTTTCTTAAAATTGTAAAATGATAAAACCTTTGACGGGAATCGAACCTTTGACTTGGAAGACATTTGCCTAGACCTTAACCACCACAGCCACATCACTTTTATGAGTAATATATGCTTTCCATATTATATGACGCTTTTCAATACATATATAATAATTATTAAAATTAAAAATAATTTTAACAACTAGAAGGATAATGCATCACTAAGTCTCCATTTTTTTATGGTAGTGATTATGCATTTTGGAAAGCTAGAATGATGATATTTTTACAATCCATTGGTTATGAGCTTTGGGAGATAGTTGTCGAAGATAAATTCATATCTAAACTAAAAAATGAATGGAATGTTGTACATAAGAAAAATGCCTCTTTAAATGCTAAAGCAATAAAATTTTGGTTTGTAGATTAGATAAAAATGAGGTAAATAGGTTTTCCATGCTTGATTCTTCTGCTTATGATATTTGGTTTGCTTTGGAAAATTTTTATGATGAATAAGCCAAATTAACGAGGTCAAGGAATTGAACCATTTACAACATGGTGATTGTTTTGGAAATAATTATAACAACAAGCATGAACATGATGAGCACAAAGTAGAACATGGAGAAGTGGATGAAGTTGCCAACATGTGCTTCATGGCCTTTAGTGATGACGACATAAGTGATTCTAAACCTCTTTATCAAATGATGAATTGTCACAAGCATATGAGGAGTTGTATGAAAACATTGAGAAAATAGTTTCAAAGACTCGTATGCTTAAAAAGAAAATTGATGCATTGACTAATGAAATCATTTCTTTAAAAGAATCAATCATACATTAATTAATGAATATGGTTCCTTAAAAGAACTGCATCACACATTTGAAAGAGAAAAGGAAATACATTTAAAGGAAATTAATTTTAGCTTTGAAAAAGAGGAGGGCTTTTTGAAAGAAATCGAAAATCTTAAGAAGAAATCTTTTGACTTGAATGAAATAGTTTTAAAATTTACAAAAGGTCAAAAGAATTTGGAACTACTTCTTGGTTCCTAAAAATGTATTTTTGATAAGAGTGGCATTGGCTATAATCCACATATAAAAGAAAAATTTTACAAAAGCTATTTTGTAAACCTCCTCCAAAGATTGTGACAAATGCAACTTGTAATTATTGCAACATCTATAGTCATTTGAGTCATAGATGTCTCATTAAGATGAATGCATTTGGTTATAACATGGTATGGGTTCCAAAGAGAACCAAAGCTAATATTCATAGACCTAAAATCATTTGGGTACTAAAGTGCAAAACCTAAACATTTTGTAGGTACCAAAATCAAAGGATGATGAGTGGTTCCTTGATGAAAATGAAAGATAAGTTAAACACTCATAGTTTGCAAGTCTCCTCAAATGCAAAATGAAAGCATCTTATAGTTCGAGAAAATAAATAAGGCTTGTGTTAAAGCAAATTGGTATCAAAATTTTGAACTTTGACTTCTCTTTGCTTCTTTCACAGTATTTTATTTTATTTTTGTAAGTATGCTTTGTGAAATATGCATATCTTGGCAATTTCATAGTATTGTAGACAAAATTCTTGGCTTACCTCTATTTGTTTAATGTCCAAATTCTTTAGCCAAACTTTTATGTCATGTGTTGTGGTCAGAATTAGCATGTGTTTTTCTTGAAACATATTTGCATTTATTAATGTGTGCAAAACATCTTCATGTACTTTTGTACTTCAATGTGTACTTGTTTTTGGATTCGCTCATTCATCATGTCAAAATGGTTAGCCTTAAGGCTCATAACTATTGTTTTGATGATAATAAACATTGATATTCTTAACTAACCACATTCTTCTTGTAGCATTTATTGTTATATTTTTAGCATGAAGAATTTGAAAAACAATTTTGAAGATACAAAGAACATCCAAAATGAAAGATCTCATGAAGAGCAAAATTAGAATTCGCAAGAGCAATTTGAAGAAAAGATATGAAGACATAAATATTAGGTGATTTTTTATTTGTAATGTGTCATTGAAATTGAATATTGATTTGCACTTACAAGCTGAAGAGTTTTCAAAAACAAATGTTTCTAAGTTTTGAAAATAGGACCAAATTGCAAGCTTTTAAAACCTTAAAAATGGACCTAACTACAAACTTTACAAAGTTTTTAGAAAACTGGATACTGTTCTTGAATCGGTCATTAAATCGAGTTTTGCAAGGATCAGATTTTAGAGCTGAACCAAAATGAAACCATGATTTCTACAAGAACCAGACACTATTCATCCGGTTGATCAAAAATGCAATTAGGTCGACCAAACGTATGACAGAATGGATGCAAACTTTGATTAGACATCTGGCCGAGCAAATTTACCACCAAATTGATCGAATATGCCATACAGTCAGCCGAACGTGTGAAATAAAAATATTTTAAGCCTCTAATGTCTAGTAATAGCTAGTTTTCTAGCATTCACTATAAATACTAGTTTAAACTCATTTGGAACGAGTTTCCACCCTTGGGAAACTTTGTTACATGTCTTAAAAGTGCAATATAAAGAATTTGAGCTTTCATTTACAAATCAAACATTCAATTCATACACACACACTCTAGTTTTTCATTTGTATAATTCTTTGAGAAAGAGTGTTTGTATTTTGCTTAATATAATTCTTTTATCAAGGTTATTGTTTTTGTAATTATCGTGAGATTGAGTGTGAGAGAAACACACTTGGTGTGAGATTTAAGTGACACATTTAATTCACTTAGTTGTAGAGGTTGAAGAGGCACTTGATCAAATTCTCTTGGTATTG
Organism: Melia azedarach; assembly: GCA_028052125.1. Lineage (NCBI taxonomy): Eukaryota > Viridiplantae > Streptophyta > Magnoliopsida > Sapindales > Meliaceae > Melia > Melia azedarach. The sequence goes on along the minus strand of CM051401.1, from coordinate 7,182,113 downwards.
TATATGTTTGCCTTGGGTTGAAAGCATATTAGTGGAATCCTTAAGTGGGTTGGCTTGGAGGTGTGGACGTAGGTCGGAGTTTGCCGAACTATGTAATAACCATTGTGTTTGATCTCTCTCCCTATATTCTTTATTATTGTTTATGTTTATATTTTTTATACACATTACTCTTACACACTTGAAGGTTAAATTGTTGGCATTTAGATATTAGTGATTGGGATTGTATAGTGAATTTATTGTATAACACTTTAGAAGGGTCTTGAATTGCTTGGTGTTGGGTTGTTATAAATTTGTTAAAATCCTTAAAAATCCAATTCACCCCGCCTCTTAAATTGCCTTAGTGGTATTTCAAAAATGGCTTTGAAATGAAATTTGATCACTTTATGGTTATTACTTCAATTTCATTTAAGCCAAATATCAAGTATCTGGAATTAAGAATGGATGATTTAGTATTAGGAAGTGTAAGTGATTGCTTCTATATTTTGAGAACCTAACAGTCAACTTGGAAGAAATTCTGGAACTAATTTGTAATGTTTTATGAGATAAGTGATATATGGTTGAAAAGATACAAATGTCTAGGTTTTTCAAAAGTTTACAGAATCTAATTCAGACATTGTTACAAGACGCTATACTAGGAGTAACCCACATAGGTCAAAATCGTCTGAAAGATGCAGTAGACCAGAAGTTTGAATGTTTTTGGATTGAATATGGTAAGTGAAATGATGAAAATTCATATAGATCTAAATCCCTAGATGTTAGGAGTTTATAGAATTTTACAGAACTCGATTTGGATCTCTATAGAAAGGTATGACTACATGAATGAAGAGTCAAGAGAATTTTGTCTATCGAATTGCTTACGTCGGTTGAGCGACTATTTAAGGCTTCTGCCCCTATATTAGAAGTTCATCAAGGTAAACAAGTGAAAGCTCTGAAAAAGGATGAATCATTGGAAAACCATAGAAGCAAGCTTAAGAACCTAAACCATCAAAGGTTTGATTCTAGAAAAATGTCATCTTAGCATGCATTTTCATTTGATTGTGTTTTGTTTTAGAATAGATTTAATAGTTTAACTCACTTTTTATTCTCATTCGTTGTTTTGATGATTTATATGCATTTATTATTTTGAAGGTTTATTTGATATACAAAGGGGGAGAGACAAATTAGTTGTTTGAATTTATTTTCTTCCAAGTTTTGATGTATTAAAAGCGGGAAGTATCAAATGGTATGCAATACACTTAGGAGGAGATGTGATTTATTTTTGTGTGTTGCATTAATTTCACATGACGAGTGCTTTTAGATTTATGAAAAAATTATGTTGTTTTCAATTAATGTAATTGTTTGCACTCTTGAAAAATAGAAAGGGATAAATTCTTACTAATTTTATCTTATATTCTCTTATATCCTTGATTTGATTACAATTGCTAGAAAATTTCCGGGGGAGCTTCTACTTCAAAAATTCTCTAGAATACCCTCTAAAATATTTTTTCAAAATTGTTATCATGCACTTATATTTGGTATTCTTTTTTATGATAACAAAAAGGGGAGAAGGTTGATTGATTGCCATATGCTTGAATTGAAATGCCTAATTTACATGCTTTTGTGCCTAAATGTTTCACTTATGTTATGGTTGAGGGGGATCATGAATTTTGATGTGAAATGCTTGTTCTTTTATAAATTATTTCTCATTTGGCAATCAATGGTTTGTCATCATTAAAAGAGGGAGATTGTTACCCTTAAGGCTTATAACTCATTTTTTTTATGATAACAAATATTGATATTCTTAACTAATCATATTTTTCTTGTAGCATTTATTATTATATTTCTAGCATGAAGAATTGAAATGCAATTGTAAAGATTCAAAGAACATCTGAAATGAAAACATTTGAAAAAATCATAATGGAACCCCTTGAGCAAATTTAAGAAGGAAGTAACAAGCTTGATATTTTATTTCGTATTGTTTTTGTGTGCCTGTGTTTGTAAGTGTGTATAATGCTTGTGTCAAGCTCAATAGGTTTTCAAAAACAAATGTTTTGAATTTTAAAAATCGGGCCAAAATGCAAGTTTTGAAAATCTGAAATAGGGACCAAAATGCAAGATTTCTTGAAATTAGACTAAAATGCAAATGTTCAAACTTGTGAATAGTGTCTATGAACAGTGCATTCCATGTGAATAGTGTCTGTGAACAGTGTTGGTCGACTGACTAGAGGCAGAATGCCTCCTAAATCAACTTAAGCCACTTGGCCTACCGATAAGGATAACTTGGTTGACTTACCTTTTAGAAAATTAAATTTTGACGTCTCTAATAACTAGTAACGACTAGTTTTTAAATGTATTATAAATTTGAGACTTCGTATTGATTTTAGAACTCTTGGAACACATTTTTGTGAAACATAAAGTTCTTACAAAGTTTTAAAACACATTCTTGAGCTTCAAATCATTATATCCACGTTTGGATCTCTAAAAACATTAATTTGTATTACTTATTTTGTAGGAGATCAATTTGTATGTGTTCTTATTCCTTTTATTCGTTTTGGATTGCAAAGAAGTGAAAAAAGTGGGTCTTTCATTTGGTTGAGATTGTGTTGAGTATTTGGATTGAGTAAACATTTGTAAGGGTTGTAGGATACCATAAATCTTAGGTGTTTGAGTGTTTGGGATGAGTAAACACTTGTAAAGTTTAAGAGGTACGAAAAAATTCTCTTGATTGTAATTTGAAGTCTTGTGGAATGAAAACTTGGTATTAGTGAAATCTTAAAGTAGAGCTTGAAGAAGTGGACATAGACTGAGTGTTTTCTGAACTACTATAAATCTGATATTCAATCTGTTAACTCTATCTCTTTTTATTTATTGCATATATTATGTTTTTGTGTGGTTAGGTTGGAATTTGACTCTTGGGTTGTCTTAGTAGTATTTTAATTAAGACTTCTATTTCAAGCTACAACTCCTTAATCACGGGGACAAGCTAGCAAGCTAGCTAAGATAGACTTTGGTTATGGCGACAACCTACTAAGCTAGTTATGGTGATAGCCTAGCAAGCTACTTATGGTGACAACCTAACAAGCTAGCCATGGTGAACTTTGGTCATGGCGACGACCAAGTAAGCTAGTCACGGTGACAACCTAGTAAGCTAACTGTTAGACTCTTAGTTCCCATGGAACACATAGGCTTGGATTTTAAGGTGTCACACCAAGCTTAGGTGTTGTAGGAAATATAAGGCAATATTTTAGCTCTCAACAAATGAAAATGAGGGATCATATCGAAATTGTGTTGGGGCATGGAAAGTATCCGGAGGTAGATTGATGTTCTTGCAACAAAACGCCAATGGTCGGCAATGTCAAAAATCATTTGGCTAGTATGGATTTTGGATAAAAGTGAACATATGTATGTAGCAGCTAGTTACTACATTGGATGATATCAGAAAGCAATACAGCGGGTTATGAGCTGGAGTCTTTGGGGGGAAATTAGAAAAGCCCAAAAAGAGGTGCACTTACTAAAAATGAGGCAGAATAAGATTTGGTCTTCTTAAGGTGGTAAGGAAGCAACTAGTCTTCAGAGAAGTTGCATGGTAATGCCCCAAATCGAAGGAAGTGGCATTAAGTAAGGTTTAAGTTGCTATTTAAACTTGGTAAACACTTCAAATGGCAATGTATAGATTGTACATGTGTCCTTAAGCAACCAAGGGTGTTGGTTGCAAGTTTATATATATAAATAGATAGTGAGACAATATATAAAGAAGGAAATAAGTGAGTGTAAGTTGTCTCTAAAAACATACTGCTTACACTCTTTTCTTCGATGGAATAAAGAGAAGTAAAAGGTTGGAATCTTCGTAAATATTGTGTGCATTATTGTTTTTCTTTTTGAATATTCTTTCTTTAGCTTAAAAAAATGGTGAGAGTTAAGAGAATTTGCAAAATTGAAAAATTTTGGCTGCGTTTTACTTAGCTTAATCACAAAGATTTGCATCACATAAAAGACCCTGTGACAATTTGTTAGCAAAGCTTGGTTTCCATTACTAGCATGTATCTTAGGGGAGATGCAAGGCTTTAGTGGCGTACTCAGTTATCAGAGGATACAAATGTGTAGCGTGAATGATAGAGACATAGATTCGCTCAAGAAGGAATTAAAGGCTCAATTCCTACTTAGTAATACGAGGTAGCTTACTAGAGAGCAATTGAAAAATCTCAAACAGACAAGACTTGTTCAAGACTACATGAAGCAGTTCAGTTATTTGATGTTGGCATCAAGAATATATTGCATGAAGACAAGATTTTTAACTTTATGTCGAGGTTGCAATCATGAGTGCAAACGGAGTTGTATTGATAATCATTTAGAGACTTACCAAGTGCAATGGCAATAGCTGATGGCTTGGTCGATTTGCAGTTTATGGGAACCTCTCCTTACAAATAAAAAAAAAAAAAGTTTCAAGGGAAAACAAATATGGAACTTTGAGAAGTAATGGTGGCAAAATTGAAGGTAAATCCAGCAAGACCAAACCACAAGGAAAAAAAGAGTTTCGGGTGCTTTATTTATGATGGACTATATTGAGTGAGGGAATACCTAAAATGAGAAAAACACAACGCTTTATAGAAGAGAAGTCTTTCAAAACTGAGGCAAAAATGGATAGCATGTAAAGACTCAATTTGTTATAGTAGAGATACAATGTGCTACAGCATAATGATGCAAATGACGGCTTTTTGTACACAATGACATATTTTAACAAAAGGGGGACAAAGGCATTGCTAGATATCGGAGCTACGGGAAACTTTTTAGCGAAAAAAGAAGTGCAATAGATAGGCTTGCAAGTTCATTGCGTGTCGGGAGAAGTAATGGTGGATAATTTGATGAAGATGGGTATCGAGGGCTAATCATAATCTCTTTACAAGTCAAAGCTTGGAGAGGAGTTAGTCGATTCACGGTAATACCTCTTGCTGATTTTGATCTCATATTGGGTCTAGAATTCTTCTTGCAAAGTAAGGCAAATGTGATGCCTACTTAGAGAGTTTGTTCATTACAGGGATACACACGTGGTGAAATATGAGTTCTTAAAACTTACAATGTTGGAACAATAATTCCAACAAGCACACGACGACAAAGAGTTGGGTATCATGACAAAAGAAGAATCATTTGATCCCTATATGACGGGGCTTATCGAGACTAAGTGGGACTGATTGAAGGTGAGTCTAGAATAATCATTGGAGATGAGTTTGCAAAGGGAAGTTTGCTGGAAATCCTTTATATGTCAAAAGAGAAAAGTGCAGCCAACTACAATCGAGGATCAAGTGCAAAACCCTATGCATATGATTCTTACCTAAGGGAGTTATTTGAGCTAGTAGATTTGCGAAGAGAAGAGTGTAGGTTGAGAGATGCATAGAGCATCAAACACTTTAAAATTTTCTCAAAACAAGTTTTAGGAGAGCATTGTGTATTTTCTTCTCATATTGTGCGGGACAATATTCGGTATTTGCGGGAAAACCTCTTATAGGTGAAAGAGTATCAAACAAGTGCAGCATAGGTTTTGTATATAAGGCGAGAGTTCTTAAGCATGCAATATGAAATTTAGAATGATAAGGTGATAATCAAGCCAGCATTTGATGGATCCGAATCTCATGTTGCATCGAGATTTTGAGACATAACAAGGCAATAAGACTTTCTAAATTATGCATTTAACAATATTAGAGTACATTTTCCTAGTGTGCGAAAAATTACAGATGCATTTAGAGGAGTGTAGTGGGCTGACCATTTGAGAGGTGAAAAGATGAGGGATTTATGGGAAAATTCATGGAGTCAGCAAAATGGCATTAAGAGTATTGTCAAAATTTGTCCAAGGTTGGACAAGATATAGAGGAAATTGGATTTTCAACTTGATCAAGGAAAGGCTATCAGTTATTAAGATGAGGAAGTAGAGAAGGTGCGTTAAAACACCTTTCCAATGAGGATGTCAGAAGGTTTTGGTATGGGTAGTTTATTAGAGTATTAATTCTCATGGAATGCATAAGCTGTGATTTCAAGGCTTCGTACCAAGCTTAGGTGTTGCAAGAAATATAAGGCAATATTTCAACTCTTGACAAAAAAAAATGAGGGAGCGTAGCAGAATTGTATAAGGGCATAGAAAGTATCCAAAGATAAATTGATGTTCTCGGAACACAATGTCGATAATTATCTAACGAGTTTGGATTTCAAAAGAAAGCGAACATATGCAGGTTGTAGCAAATAAGGAAGCTAGGTAGTGCATTGGGTGATATTAGCGAGCAATGTAGGTTTAATATGACAGGTTGTAAGACCCAAGTCTTTAAACAGTGGCGAGAGAACTCAGAAAAGCCCAAAGAGGGGCGCCCTTACTAGAAATAAGACTTGGTCTTCTAGAGGTAGTAAATAAGGAGATGGTCTATAAGGAAGTTATAAAGTGATGCCTCAAATCTAGGCAAGTTTCATCAAGTAAGCCTTAAGTTTCTCTTTGGGCTTGGTTAACATTTTAGGTGGTAATGTATAGGTTGTACATGTGTTCGTAAGTAACCAAGGGTGTTGGCTGTAAGTTTATGTATATAAATACATAGTGAGACAACAAATAAAGTAGGAAGTAAGTGAGTGTGAGTTATCTTTGAAAACATATTATGTATACTTTTTTCTTTGACGGAATAAAGAGAAATTGAGGGTTAGAAACTTTGTAAACATTGTTGCATTTTTCGATTGTTCTTTCTTTAGCATACAAAAGTGTCAATATTTGAGAGAGTTCGCGGAATTGAAAGTTGCTGGCTGAGTTTTACATAGCTCAAACACAGGGAGCTGATGTGCAAATTTTAAATGCTCGCAAGTGCACGAATCACTAATAGCTAGTGACAAATTCACCCCGAGGTCGATCTCTCAAGGAATTGCAATGGTTTAAATCCTTAATAGTTTCCTCTTAATTACTAAATTAAAGAATTAATCAAATGGGACTTGATGTAAATTCAATTTAAAACTAAATAAATTGGAATAACATAAAGAAAATGAAATTAAGAAGAAAAATAAAATAAAATAAAATGGGAGTTGGCTAGCTCTCTACTCATGTATTGAAATATTAAGTGAATTAGTTTAATAGTCCAATGTTTAAATTATTGGTCTTTCCACTAAGCCTAGAAAATTCCAATGATCATGGCAATTCTCACTTCTATCAATTAAATATATCCTTGATGTGAGGCCTCTACTTAATTAATTAGCATATTCACAAGGAAATCACATGACCATTTAAATCAAACCAAATCAATGGATTTAATCTAACACTTGTTCAAGGGAGCTTAATTAAGGTAAGATGGCGTGTCTAGCACCTTAATTCTCATTTGTTAACTTTAATCACAAATTATAGGTGGCCAATCCATAACTCATAAGCAAAGGTATGAAGATTAATGAACAAGAAATAATCTTAAATGTCAATTAAAAATTATTCACAAAATATCGAACGCAATTGTAGTTACTAAGCCAAACTCCCACATATATTTATCTTTTCATAATCTAGCTCAAATCAATGAAACCAAATATGAAATTCCAAACATATTGTAAAACAAGAAAATCTTACCTTCATGAAAGATTTACCCTAAGGTTTTGAATTAATTGATCATCTTCTTCAAATCCTTGGTGAAGATTGCTTGGTATGAAGGATGGAGCTAACACATATGGTACATTAATTTAAAAGAAGTACAAAGCAAAGAAAGGACTATTTATTAAGATTAGAGAAACAAAGAGAGGTCTCCCCCCCAAAGGGGAGTAAAACAAAGAGAACCCCCAAGAGGGTGCCCAAAAGGCATCTCCCTTTAGATGAACAAAATCACAGTTTATATAGGCTAGATCAAGGAGGCTTTACATGTGTGAGCACATGGAAGCTACAAAATTCATCATATCTCTGTCTTCCAGATTGGAGCTCACATTTGATTGTCTTCCGCACCAAAATAGAGAACGTAGTCTTCATGTACGTTTTTTATAATTGAATAAGCTTTCTCATGATTCATGAATCGTGTCCTTTTGAAACATGAGATATGATCAAACGATTAAAGCATGCTCAAATTGCCATTTTGACAGCCATTGTCTGAATGATGACCATCGTAGACAGCCCAGATGCACGATCTAGAAAATATAAATAACATTAAAGGTTTAGCTGTCTTTCTCATGGTTCCACCATTTTAAGAATCAACTCTATTGATGTTGTATTAAGAAAGTTATAGCCAAAAGATAAAAAGATGTTCGTTGGTCTAGGTTGCACATAAGCAAACCATACTTCATTATAATTATTCACACTTTCTGCGTAGATCCATTCTGAATTAGCAAATAGTTTCTGAAGATGATCTATGCAAAGTTGAGGCATCTTTCACCTCTAACAAGAATCATTGAATTTGGAGATGTATACACAAAGTTATGGCCATGATAATGATTCATGCTCAAGTGAGTTGTATGCAAGTGGATACTTTATATCTTTAATTGCAATTTGCACTCTTTTAACACCTATACACAAAAAATACCCCACATAAACACTTAAATACAAGTATTATACTCATGCTATCTTGTACAATTATACATATTTGCATGTATTTAATTTCTTGACCATGAAAACATGCAAATTAAAGGTATGGCAATGAAATTTCACAATTTATGCACAAATAGGGACATTAAATTCAAAAGTGATGCAATAATGTCTTGCAAAATATATATAAATAATGTACTTTTAGACACTTATCAGGAGCCGTATCACATAATAGACCTTATGACACTAACTATGATGAACTTTGGTCATAATGAAAACCTAGCAAGCTAGCTGTTAGGGCCTTATATCTTGTGGCATGCAACATACTCGATGATGACCTTGCATTAAGTTAACAAGTTACAGGATTTAGAGATAGATTAGTGTTCTAGGAATGCTATGAGAATTACACAACATGTCTTGGTGAATGGAGATAAAGTTATGAGGCTACATTGTTGAGAATGTTGCTGGACACTTAGAGATAGATTAGTGTTCTAGGAATGCTATGAGAATAACAGGAATCATGGGCATGCACCCACTAGACCACCTAAAACATGGCTGCAAGTGGGAATGATATAGGTAATAACTAGTTAGTAGTTTTGCTATGCAATGGGTGTCGATAATGAACATTGCGGGTGAATACAGAGGTAGGTTATGAGTTTGAAGACTCAAGAAAGTAGCGTAATTATTTGGTAAGGCCTTAAATAAGGTGCACTTGTTAGGATTTAGGTAAGGAAGACTTAATCTTTGTGAAATGTACGGAAAGGATCAAGTCAAGGTAACTTGGTTAAGTAATGCCTTGGTTTAAAGGAAGTGGCACACAAAGTCGCCTTAGACTTGTTCATTTGATCAGGGAAAATGTGTAATGGACAATATGTATGTGAGACATGTGGCCTTAGTAACCAAGGATGTTGGTTGCCTTTGTATGTATATACATATATGATATGGTAGTGGGAATACTAGAGATCAACAAGTGAGTTGAGTGAATTTTTAGCACAACAGGCCTTATACATTTGTAATCTTTTCTTAGAGAAATAGAAAAAGTAAAGAGAGTTGTCCCTTCGTAACATTGTACAAGAAAATTGTGTTTTCATTCAAAGTGTAGAAAGTTTCGAGAGTTAAGTATCTATTGCAAAAATGTGAAATTGCTGGTTGAAGTGACTTGGTGTAAGCGTTGGGTTACTGCTTTCATAAAAAGTCCCCTATGAAAATTCATATAAGAGCTACGTTAAGCTAATTCATTCTATTGTCTACATTTCTTATTTTCTGCACAAACATGTCGAGAGAAACATTGAAGGAAAGGGTGAGGTAGCCATAAAGAGTTCCTGATTCTGAACTAGCTCATGTGAATCCATTGGTAGTACAATTGGAGCTCAATGCTACTGAAATTGCTAGCCTTCGACAAAAGTTAAATGATTTTACCAATTTATTCACATAGAAACTGAATGCATCCATGCAGGATGTGGGATCATTTGTGGTGGCATTGAAAGTACATACTCTTACATATACAGAGATGAGTCCTTCAAAAATCAAGGTGCCAAAACCTAAAGTTTTGGTGGCTCATGCAACACAAAAAAATTGGAGAAGTTCTTTTGGGATAATGAACACTACTGTAAATGGCTTAGATACCTGAAGTAGAGCAAGTTACCATCACAAACATGTATCTAGAGGAAAATGCGAAGTTATGGTGGGGTTCTCGACTTCAAGAAGATGCGAAAATGTAGCGCGCTATTGTCGATACATAGGATTCATTAAAATAAGAGCCGAAGGATCAATTCTTGCCTTACAATGTAAAGTGCCTTGCGAGGAAATGTTTGAGGAGACTCAAGCATACGGGTTTTGCGTCAGTATATGAAGGCATTCAGTTTATTGATGCTCAACATCAAGCACATGTCAAATGAAGACAAACTCTTTAATTTCATTTCCAAATTACAGCCGTGCACACAAATAGAACTACAAGTGGTGAGAGACTTACTTATTGCAATCGCAATAACAGATAGGTTAATGGACTACATGTTCAGAGTTAAAAGCGAACAAAACAGAAATAAGGGTAAGAAGAAGAAGCACGGTCCCTCGAAGAGCGGTGGTAGAAAGAAAGAAAGAGAGTCTAAGTCAATCAAAGTCACGAAAGTAGGAAAAGAAGGGCTTGGCAAGTTTCATCTTCGATAATCCCTATAAGGCGAAAAAAATGCCCAAAATGCGACAAGCTAAATGTGACGGTTGCCAAAGAAGAAAATTTTAAAGATAAGAAGTGCATTCCGAACCTCAACCCTTTGCAACAGCATCGTAACATATTGAGGATTGATGGGAGTTATCGAGGCCTTATGTACACGAAGATGTATGTTGAGATTCGGGTAATGATAGACACAGGTGCGACAAATAACTTTCTAGTAGCACATGAGGTACAACACTTAGGATTGAATATTAAGAGAGCATTGTATGCTATATGGACTGTGAATTCATTGGACATGGTTGTGCAAGTAATAGCCATAGGCTCTTTGAGAGTTAAGGATTGAGAAGAAAATGTACGTTTCTTTATTTAACCTTTCCAATATTTTGACTTAATTTTGGGAATCAAATTTCTTGTACACTTATGGCATATATGGTGCCACAAATGCGAAGCTTGTTGAATAAGGGAAAGACTCCACAACCCGTACCTTGCAAATTTTAGAGAATCAAAGCTCAAGGCCATCATTGTAATATGTCATTCAGTTTAATAAGAAGCTCAAAAAGCGGAGATGTTGTACATTGCAACGCTAGTAGAGATTAAGCCAAACTAGGTCATAGAGGTGCCTAATGAGTATACTATAATGTTAGATGCGTTTGCGGACATTATGCCACTCGATCTCCTAAAAGGGTTGCCTTTTAGGCATGTTGTTAATCACAGCATTAAGTTAGAACCTGGCTTGAAACCTTATATATTGGTTCCTTACCTAATGTCAGCATGCAAGTTAGTGGAGTTGTAGGAGACAACTTGAAGAGTTGCACGATGTGGGGTACATACGACCCTCGAAGGTTCTAATGGCACACTAGTTTTATTCTAGAAGAAGCAAGACTGGTCATTGTGAATGTACATAAATTATCGTACACTAAACAAGGTCACAGTGAATAACTAATACCTTGTCCCTAATGTTGCTAATTTGTTCGATAGATTGGGCAGCGCTTGCAACTTTACAAGGCTTGATTTGAGAGTGGACTATTGGCAAGTGAGGATCACTAGAGGCGACGAGGCGAAAACAACATGTGTAATAAGGTACTATCTGTATAAACTTATAGTTCTTGGACAAATTTGCGGTAGTCTATCTAGACAATATTGTGGTATATAAGAAGAATCTCAGAGATCATCTCGAGCATTTAAGGCATGTGCTCTTGAAGCTACAAGAGTAGAAGCTATATGTCAAGAAAGGAAAATGCGAATTTTGTAAGTGAGAAGTTCTATTTCTCGGTAATTGGGTAAGCAGCAGTAGCTTTGCATGGAAAAGAGGAAGGTCAAGGCCATCCATATTCTATATTGATTTCTTGATATGGCTAACTATTACACAAAGTTCATTGAGGGTTACTCCAAAAAAGTTAGCACACTTACTAATTTGTTACAAAAAAATCGAAAGTGGAAATGGACTGAGGCATGCCAACACGCATTTGATAACATCAAATGTGTAGTACCTTCCAATCCTATGCTCAAGCTACCGAATTTCAACAAACCTTTTAAGGTTTATACAGATGCGTCGGACAAGGCAATTGATGATGTGCTAGTGCTAGAAGGACATTTGATAGCTTTCGAAAGTCAAAAGTTGAAGGATGCTGAGCAACGATATTCAACCCACGAGAAAGAGATGATGTTGGTAGTGCATTGTTTGGCAACTTCGTGACATTATCTCCTTGGGATACCTTTCACAGTAGTGACGGACAATGTGGCGAATATATACTTATGTTCATGGAAGAAATTATCCCCGAAACAAGCAAGATGCCACAAGTTTCATGTTGAGCTTGAGTTCAAATGAGTATACAAGCTAAATAGGAAAAATATGGTTGCGAACACTTGCAGTAAAAAGAAAGTTGAGAGCTATGTACCAGCCCTAACCTCTGTGGTTTCGAACTTCATTGACAAGGTACGACAGCATGTCAATAGCAACTTTACATACTACCGACTTCGGGACACGATTAAGGGCTTGTGTAGAGATTTTGGCTCGAGGATGGACTGATCTATGCACGCAGAGAAGGCTTTATGTTCCAAGTGGTAGAGAACTTAGACACACATTATTACTAGAGTCACATCCAAGGGTCGAGCAGATGATGGCATGCTTTGAGTGTTTTTCTACTAGCTGAAAATGGAAGAAGACATATGCTTATATGTGAAGACTTGTCTCGTGTACTAACTAGACAACATGGAGAAACAAAGACTACTGGCCTTGTTGCAACCATTATCGAATCCAGAAAGACCTTGGAAATCAATGTCAATGGATTTTATCTTTGGCATGGCAAAGATAAATGGGCAGAAATCAGTGTTAGTGGCGACAAGGTGTTGCTCAAGCTTACGACCTAAATATGGAAGAAAATCAATAGTAAAAGGTACTGAAATATGTTGGACCTTTTGAGGTTATAAAGAGGGTGGGGAGAGTAGCATACAAGTTAAAGCAACCCAAATGGCTGAAGGTTCACCCACATTTTTTATAAAGTTTGTCAAGCCTTTCCACAAAGACTTGGTTGATAGTAGGCGCCGTCAAGTCAAGAGAGCTCTTCTTGTGATTCAAAAGTAGTTCGACAAAGAAGTAGAGAAAATTCTTGATCATTGAATACTAAGGTAGAGGAAAAAAGAACTGATGCACAAAGTATTTGGTTTAGTGGAAGAATGACAACAAAGATGATGCTTGCCGGGAGCGAGAAGTCACTTTATTGTAATTCGAGGAAGAGGTTAAGGCCTACTTGCACACCCTTCAGATGAAGATGTCGAGATCTTCTAGTAGGGATGGTTGGATAAGGCCTTAAAGTTTATGGTACGCAACATACTCGATGATGGCCTTGCATCAAGTTGATAGGTTGCGAGATTTACACAAGGTTGCACAATAGGTCTCAACGAATAGAGATAAGGGTACAAGGCTACATTGCGGAAAGTGTCACTAAACACTCAGAGATAGATTAGTGTTCTAGCAACGCTATAAAGACAGCTAGAATTACAGTCACACAACCATTATATTCAGAACATAACCATAAGCGGGAATGGTATAAGCAATAGTTGAGTAGTAGTTGGGTTGTACAATGGGTATCAATAATGAACATTGTTGGTGAGTACAGAGGCAGGCCATAAGTTAGAAGACTCAAGGTAGTAGTGAGGTATTTGGTAAGGCCTTGAATATAGTGCACTTGTTGGGATTTAGGCCAAGAACACTTAGTCTTGATGAGATGTCAGAAAAAGACCAAGTTAAGGTGACTTGGTTGAGCAGTTCCTTTTTTTAAGAGAAGTGACACATAAAGTGGCCTTAGATTTGTTCATTTGACTAGAGAAAATGTGTAATAGTAGCATGTATGTGAGACTTATGGTATTAGCAACCAGGGGTGTTACTTGCCTTTGTAATATATATATATCATTTAGAGAGAATGCTAAAGATCATCAAGTGGGTTGAGTGAACCTCTAGCATAGCAATCCTTGTGCATTTGTAATCGTTTCCTATAAAAATAGAAAAGTTGAAGAGAATTTTTTCTTCGTAATATTGTGCAAACGAATTGTGTTTTCTTTCAAAGTGCAGAATGTATTGAGAGTTAAATATCCATTGCAGAAATGTAAGATTATTGGTCGAAGTAATTGGTGCAAGTTCAGGGTTGCCATTGATAAAAAGTTCCATGTGACACTAGCCATGGTGAAGTTTGGTCACGGTGAGAACGTCGCAAACTAGTCATGATGACAATCTTGTTCCAATGGAATACTAAAAACATGTATTTGCTCGATAGTTATTTTTATTATTTATGACCCAATAGCTAGCACAGTTTTTAGTTCATATTATATGATTTATATTCAATTTTGCATAATTAGCTTTATAAATCGAGTACATTTTTACATTTAAAAATAAATATAAACTTATGTTAAAAAATAAGTACTTCATTTACAAGACAAAAGTATATATATATATATTTTGTCCTTTCTCAAATTCCTAATATTTGATCAACAAAGTCATTACTTTTCAGTCACCTCATTTTAAAAATTGTTAGGTTTTTTATTGGCATTATATGACAATTAAATATAATTTAAGAATTTTCAATTATGAAAATTCTGGGTCCTTTTTTTTAACACAAAAATTTCTCTTGCAATGGAAATTAAAATAAAAAAATCTGTACAATTTTTCTTTTAATTAAAGTCCATGTATATTAGTTTTCTAGTTATTTTAGAATTAGTTGATTGTCAAATTTATTTAGAAACGTGGATTTATAATTGTACAACTTAAGGTAAAGAAGAACTTTTGGAAACAAGGAGTTTAAGAAGGTAAGACTTCTTCCTAATATGAAAGACTTAATTCCTTAAAAAATAAGGGAACAAAAATCTGACTAGGTTTTACATTTTTCCTTGAATAAGCAAATATTTTTTCAGAATTTATTAAGCTTTCATATGTGAAAAACTTGTTCTAAGAGAGCTTCTTGAATGTCTGATTTTTTGTTTTTTATTTTTCTATGTTCAATTATTTGTTTTTTATTTTTCTATGTTCAATTATTTGTTTATACTTTAATTGGAAAAAACTTAGTGGAGATTAATTATCTATAATTACTATTATGATGGATTTAAGGATTTAAATCTCTTAAGTATTGTAAAGGGAATTGTGATTGGGTTCTTTTGGATAGGAATTTGATTTTCTTCAAGAGAAAAAGTTGTATTCATTGAAGGGAGGTCAAAGACATTAAAAGTGAGGGTACGTCGTGAATCTAGGTCATCTAAGAAGATCTAAAATAACAGTGAGAACAAAGAGAGAGTCTTGAATTTGTACAAGTCCATTGGCTTTTCTATATTTGTTAGGATTTTTGTTGACATTATATGGCAATTAAATAGAATTTAAGAATTTTTAATTTTGAAAATTTTGGGTGTTTTTATAAGATAGAAATTGTGTTGCAACAAACATTATGAAAGAAATATATACATAATTTGTCCTTTAATATGTTAGCTTTCTAGTTATTTTAAGATTAGTTGATTGTTAAAGTTGAAATATGAAACGTGGATTTGTAATTGTACAACTGAAAGGATAAAAGAGCTTTTTAAAACAAAAAGTTTAGGAATATAAGACTTCTTCTTAATTTAGGAGATTTATTTCTTTAAAAAATAAGAAAATAAAATTCCACTTTGGACTAGAGTTTATGCTTTCAACATAAACAAACAATACTTTTCAGAATATGTTAAGCTTTCATTGCATGAAAAGCTTATCCAAAGAGAGTGTGATTTTTGTTTCCAATTTGTCTAAGTTGTTCAATTTATTTTTCTATACTTTAATTGAGAACAATTTAGTGGGGATCATTTATCTCTAATTCCTATCATAATAAACTTAAGGATCTAAATCTCTTAACTATTGTGAAAATAATTGAAAGACGTTCTTTAGAGAGGAACTTGAATTGGCTGTAGGAGGAGAAGCTGTGTTCATTAAAGGAAATTTGACGACATCATAAGCGAGGGGATTTCATGAAATAAGGTAATCTAAGAAGATCCAAAATTGTAGCGAAAACAAAGAGGGAGTCTTTGATTTGTATAAGTTTATTGGTGTTTGTATCATCTTATTTCTTAATGGATTGTTTTTCTTTAGGCTTGACCTTATGGAAGTAGAATTGAGAAATCTGAACCACGTTAAAATCTTGTGTCTTCATTATTTAATTTGTGGCATGTTGATTAGATTAATTGTGAAATATTTTAATATTGCTTAATTTAATAATTAATTAAAATTGGTAATACATACTAACTAACTGTACGTGACTTTGCAATCCACAAGTATATGGAGTTCTATAAAGTAATATAGTGATAAAAAGGGGAATGTCGAACCTACAAGGTTTGAGTTTTCAAATTCTAAACTTATTATTGTAATTATGTTAAATTGATTTTGTCTAAGCTTTCGTTACTTATATAAGTGCAAAAAACCAAAAAATATAAAGTATAATTGCTAATTTAATAACAAAAAAAAATTAGAAAATGAAGCTAAAAATGTGTGTTTGTGGAAATTGATATGAAATGGTCCTAGGATCTTGACTTTACCTAATCATCACCGTGTTTCTCCTAACTGGGTATTTGTAATGCTTTTAGTTTCAATATACTAATCACAAGTTATAAATTAGGCTCATTTCCTCTCTCGAGTGCCAAACAAACTCCTATGTATACCAGCCGATATCTCCATCTAACTTGATTAATGTTACTAGTTATTAAGCACCAAGGATTCACTCAACTCCTTGTCTCTTGATATCCCAGTGTTAATCCGATTATCCAAGTACCAATATCCTCCTGGTCTCTTAGTAATCTAAAACTGTGTCTCCTAATCCCTATAAACAAATTAAATAACTCATCAAACAACAAATTCCAAATTAATATTAACGAATTCCAAATTAATCAAAACATAATTCAATTAGATTACACCAAAATTGTAGAACATAAAATCTAGCCTAACATATCTTAAACCAACAACAAATTCATCATGAAGTTCATAATCCTCAAAATACTTAAAATGATAAAAACAATATGAAATTCAAGAAAATAGTAGAGTTTAGAAGCTTCAATCCTCCAAACTTACAGTATTCTCCCATATTCTTCAAGAATTGATGAGTCCCACTTCTTTCTCTCTCTAGGTTTTTCTCCTTTTTCTCTCTTTATCACATTAACCCATTTTTTCTCTTTGGTAATGGTAATTGAGGTCAAAATTTATCAAAACTTAGGATAGGCCTAAATCAAGCAATAACTTCATCCAAGGGTCAAAATCGAGTTTAGGCGTTACTTAAAAACCTAGAAGGCGTGGGCTTGCGGCAAAGGGTGTGAGGGCGCAGTCAGGCACGATATACTTTTGAGCATATATTTTTAGTCAAAAATCAAGCCTTATAGATTAAGAAATATAATAATCTAAGAAAAAAAGTTCAAAATATTGACATTTTTCCTAGAATTTTGACTTGAAACTTAAATTTCACTTTACTTAAAACCCTTTATATATGATTAGCCAATCACGGTCAACTGTCATTCAACTTGATGGGCTTAGATTTTTAAGTGAATTACATAGGCATGCTTTTCATACTACTCTCCACTAATGTACGTAAACATAAAATCAAATATCATTAGGACTTTAGTAAGCTTGTATTATTGGATTAAGGTTTGGGTAGGATAATAAACATAACAATAAGGCTCAAGCACGCTAAGTACAAGAGCTATTCTAGGATTTCATTGTTGAACCTTGTATTCATTCCCAACCAACACTCAATCTTCAACTTTCTTCCTCTAATCACCCATTTTTATCAAACCAAAATTATTTCTTATAAACATTGAATATTTACATAGGTGTACTACTCATTTATTCATTAAGATTATAGCTTCCTTTTTTTAATTGACCATCTCAAACTACATCTATCCACCCATAATCAGATTATCTCTAATAATTGTCTGCCTTATAGGTGCGGGACTACGATAGAGAAAATTTAATCAAAGGATTTGGCTTCCAAAATGAAAAATCTTTAAGTGGCAAGTAAAAGCATCACATATTAAATTATGTTTAGCTAAATCTATCTCTTGGTTCAAAAGGTAAGACGAAGAGGTTTGTTACTACTTGCCATTTTTGAAATGTTAAAGGTCATATAAATTCTTAAGAAATATAATGAAATCAAAATCCAAGACTTAGAAAAATATGGGCGAAGAAATTAGAAATTAATAGTTTTGTTGCTCATACTTCTCTAGAGGCTTATGTTACTAATATATGGTATTTTGATAGCAGATGCTCTAGACACATAACTAGAATTTTTGAGAGCTTTGTGGATTATGAAGGATATGTGACATTCAGAGATGGTGTAAAAGGACAAGTGCTTGGAAAAGGAATGCTTGATGTGCTTAATTTTTATACAAAATTTGTCATATTTTCACTCTTAATTTTATGCTAATTCATATTTATTTTATTTAATTATTTGTGTTTTTCTTATTTAATTTGTTTATGTCATTACTTTGAGCTTGGTTCTTTATTTTTGTAGGAGAAAAGCCCAAAAAACCCAAGAAATGGAAAAAAATGAACAAGGCCCATTTACACTGAACATAGTAAGTATTTTTAAGTGTATCTTTATACTCAAAAATCGTATTTGAGTGATTCAAAATAATTTGAAAACTAGACAATGATTAACAAACCCACCTGTCATGGAAGAAAGCAAAAAGTTAAGTTTTAGTGGCCTAAATTTCGGTTTGAATGGAGACAAGTGCGAGACAGCTTTTCCTTAACAAATAGGAGTAAATTTGGAAGGTTTTTAAAGATCAAATGGGCAAATGAAAGGGGGAACGAGCAACACAAGTGAAAAACGAAAGTGAAGATTTTTTTTACCATTTTTTGGAGACTTTAGAAGCTTGAAGAAAGAAGGGAAGGAAGAGGAAGAGAATTTTGAAGCTTGTTGGAGGCTGAAGTCCTTGATCTACATAGAGTTTTTCTTCCTCAACTCTTACTTCTCTTTCTGAAATTTTCATTATGTTTTCAATTTGATTATGGTGTGTTGTAATTCCGCTATGACCTAATTTCTCTTAACTAGGGCAAAGATGTAACCTAGCTAAGAACATCAATTTCCAGAATTTGTGTTGTTTATGATTTATTGTTTATATTGAGTGCTCATTATTGTGCTTAACGCTTTTGAATATTTGAATGATTTGTGAACTATATTTATCTGAGAAGTGATTTATGTGTTTTGATTATGTAATGAACATAATGAATTATATGTTAGATAGAGATATACTCTTATGATTCATGCAGAATTAAGATAATTATCATTATACTTAATGAACTTTCATGTATTTCAATTCACATAGAGATATAGTGAATTAGTATGTGCAAGTATTTTTGGTATAGCTTGAGAAAGAATATCAAATAAATTAGGATAATTTTCTGTCAATATTGATAACAAATTGAAACAATACAATTAAAGAAATTGAGTTCAATTAGCTATGGTGAAATCTACTGCCCTAGTAATTTAATCAATTGAAATTCACAATTTCGTTTAGTTAGTTCAATTTAAATTTTTTAAATTTCTTGTTAATCAAAATTTATTATTCGAATTCTTCAATTAAATTTAGGATTACTTATCTTCGGTAATTAACAAATTAACCAATCCTTGTGGGAACGATACTTGACTTATCACTTTATTACTTACTTGCGACACGTGCAGTTGCGTTCGCAAAAATTCGAAATACGTTTTTGGCGCCGTTGCCAGGGATTGTTTTAATTTTTGTTAATAATGATTTGGATTAATTCTGATTTTAAGTTGAAGTTTGTTTTTATTGTAAATTCAGGTGCTTCATTCAGTGCATGAGACATTTCGAAAGTTCTAATCTTGCTCCTTTGGATAAAGAGATAGAATAGAGTTTCGCAAGCAAAATAAAGAGCGAAAACAAGCATCAAGAACGCAGTAAACTGATATCTCGGCAGAAAACGTGGTTGATATTGTTGGGGCTGAAAATAATATAGCATTGAGGGATTACGCTATTCCGACAATTAATGGAACTTCATCCAGTATTAGGCGGCCTACAATTCAAGCTAACAACTTTGAGATTAAGACTGTAATAATTCAAGTGATTCAATCTTCCGTCCAATTCAACAGTTTGCCGAATGATGATCCGAATGCACATATCGCATATTTTCCGGAAATTTTTGACACTTTCAAGCATAATGGTGTTTCGGATGATGTTATAAGACTGAGACTCTTTTCGTTCTCACTTAGGGATAAGGCAAAAGGATGGCTAAATTCACTTCCTCCCGGAACCATTACAACTTGTAATGAATTAACTCAAAAATTCTTAGTGAAATCCTTCCCTCTTGCGAAGACAGCAAAGATGCGGAATGATATCACATCTTTTTCTCAAATTGACATGGAATCTCTATATGAAGCATGGGAAAGGTATAAGGATATGCTAAGGAGGTGTCCACATCATGGGTTGCCAACATGGTTGTAAGTTCAAACATTTTACAATGGATTAAGTTGCACAACTAGAACAATGATAGATGCTGCAGCAGGTGGTGCGTTGATGAGCAAAACACATGATGAAACATATGCGTTGCAGGAAGAAATGGCTTCTAATAATTATTAATGGCCCTCAGATCGTTCAACACAAAGAAAAGTTGCCGGAGTGCATGAAATTGATGCCATCACTGCCTTGACAGCCCAATTTGCTACTTTGTCAAGACAGCTTGGTACTTTGAATGTTAATGCTATCAAATCTCAAGTTCAGGTGTGCGAATTATGTGGAGGAAATCATACAAGCATTGATTGTCAAGTTGGCAGTCCATTTGCTTCTTCATCTTTTGAGCAAGCAAACTTTGTGTCGAATTTCCAAAAGCAGCAACATAATCCTTATTCGAACACTTACAATCCAGCTTGGAAACATCATCCAAACTTTTCATTGAGTAACAATTAGAATGTGATGAAACCACCTCCCGGTTTTCAGCCGCAAGAGAAGAAAGTGAATTTGGAAGATGCACTTAC
Source organism: Melia azedarach (assembly GCA_028052125.1). Classification (NCBI taxonomy): domain Eukaryota; kingdom Viridiplantae; phylum Streptophyta; class Magnoliopsida; order Sapindales; family Meliaceae; genus Melia; species Melia azedarach. The sequence continues at coordinate 7,160,959 of CM051401.1, read as the reverse complement.
CCAGCTCACCATGAACACCTCTAAATTCATGACAAAGACTGAGACAACATTGTAAAATCAGGCTACATCCATACAAAATGTTGAAATACAAATGGGTCAAATGGGAAATTTATTAGCGAAAAGGCAGCTAGTTTCCTTACCAAGCAATACAGAGACAAATCCAAAGGAGTAAGTGAAGGCAATTATACTTCGTAGTGGAAAATAACTCGGTGAGCTGAAAAACAAGTTAGAAGAAGCAACGGAAGAACAAGTGGAATTCTGTCCATCAAATGTAACATCCACAATTGACAAGGACAATGACAAGCTCTCTGAAAATGCCAACAAAACATCTATGGCAGCAAGTTCTTCCATTCCGCAAGTTGAAAGAGCAAGTCTTAACAAGAATTATGTTCCACCGATTCCATTCCCTCAACGTCTGCGAAAAAATAAATTTGATAAGTAATTTTCTAAATTCCTTGATGTATTTAAGAAATTGCATATTAACATTCATTTTGCATATGCATTGGAGCAACTGCCAAGGTATACCTAATTTATGAAGGAGATTTTATCCAACAAGAGAAAATCGGAGGAAAATGAAACAGTGATGTTAACGGAAGAGTGCATCGCTATCTTGCAAAATAAATTGCCACCAAAGTTAAAAGATCCAAGGAGTTTTACAATACCTTGCACAATTGGAGAATGTTATTTTGAAAAAGCTTTGTGTGATTTAGGTGCAAGTATTAATTTAATGCCTTTTTTCATTTTCAGAAAATTGGGGCTTGGCGAAGCAAAGGCGATAACCGTCTCCTTATAGTTAGCAGATCAATCAATTAAGCATCCAACGGGTGTAATTGAAGATGTATTGGTCAAGATGGATAAATTTATTTTTCTAGCCGATTTCATTGTCTTGGATATGGAAGTTGATCGAGAAATTTCACTTATCTTGGGACGGACATTTTTAGCTACGGGGAGAACTTTGATTGATGTACAACAAGGAAAATTAATCTTACGAGTTCAAGATGAGCAAGTTGTCTTCAATGTGTTTAAAGCAATTAAGTATCCATCTGAAATTGATTGTTCTTTTCAAATTGACGCTCTAGACAAGATGGTGGCTGAGACATTTAAAATTGGGTATCCAAATGAGCCGCTTGAAGCTTGTATTGTGCATGCAGAATCTGCCAAAGCCGAAAATGTTGAAATCTTAGAATATGGACATTATTTGGGAGTTGCCCCACTGTATTCTCTTTAAAGGCAGAATTTTGAAGAACTTGATAGAAACCATTCTCAATTGTTGTCATCCACTCCTAAACTTGAGCTCAAGCCACCGCCGTCTCACCTTCGGTATTTATATTTAGGTGAAAACTCAACATTTCTAGTCATAATTTCAGCTTGTTTAAGTGAATTGGAAAAGGAAAAACTACTTCGAGTTTTAAGAGATCATAAGGCTCTGTTGGGATGGTCCATTTTCGATATTAAAGGTATAAGCCCTTCAATTTGCATGCACAAAATCTTAATGGAAGAAAATTTTAGACCAGTAGTTGAGCATCAACGCCGCTTGAATCCTAGCATGAAAGAGATAGTAAGGGCTGAAGTTATGAAATTGTTAGATGCTGGGTTGATTTACCCAATTTTCGATAGTCCATGGGTGAGTACGATGCAAGTGGTTCCAAAGAAACGTGGAATGACCATTGTGAAGAATGACGACAATGAACTTATTCTGACAAGAACAGTCACGGGATGGCGAGTATGTGTCGATTATTGAAAGTTAAATGATTCTACTCACAAGGATCATTTTCCATTGCCTTTTATTGATCAAATGCTAGAGAGACCTACTAGTCATTCTCATTATTGCTTTCTAGATGGTTATTCCGGGTACAATCAGGTTTCTATTACTCCGAAAGATCAAGAGAAGACGACATTCACTTGCCTGTATAGTACTTTTACATTTCGAAGAATGTCATTCGGTTTATGTAACGCTCCTGCAACTTTCCAACGTTGCATGACAGCTATTTTCTTTGACATGGTAGAGAGATTCATTGAAGTGTTCATGGATGACTTTTCATTTTTTGGTTCCTTTTTCGATAATTGTTTGAATAACTTGACTTTAGTTTTGCAGCGATGTGAGGAAACCAACTTAGTGTTGAATTGGGAAAAATGTCATTTCATAGTTTAAGAAGGCATCGTTTTGGGTCATCGCATTTCAGTAAAAGGAATTGAAGTCGATCGAGTGAAAATTGAAGTCATTGAGAAGTTTCCACCGCCTACTTCTGTGAAGGATGTTCAAAGGTTTTTGGGACACGCCAGATTTTATCGACTCTTCATAAAGGATTTCTCTAAAATTTCTAAACCTCTTTGCAATCTCTTGATTAAAGACATGCCTTTTGATTTTTCTAATGATTGTTTGCAGGTATTTAACACGTTGAAGAAGAGGCTTATGTTCCCACCTATTATTGCGGCTCCAGATTGGGATTTTCCATTTGAACTTATATGTGATGCGAGTGATCAGGCTTTGGAAGCTATTGTGGGGCAACGAAAAAGTAAAGCTTTGCATGTCATTTATTACGCAAGTAGAATCTTAACGGTTGCCCAGTTGAATTACGCTACCACGGAGAAGGAGTTGTTGGTTGTTGTGTTTGCGTTTGATAGTTTACATAGACTATTCAGCCATCAAATACTTGCGAAAAAGGATGCAAAACCAAGGCTCATTAGATGGGTACTTTTGCTGCAAGAATTTGACTTGGAGATTCGCGATAAAAAGGGATCAAAAAATTTAGTTGCTGATCATTTATCTCGATTGAAACAAAAAGAAATTGAAGATGATGTAGCAAGTTCGATTAATGAGGTACTCCCGGATGAACAATTTTTTTCTCTTAAGAATTGGATGTACCTTGGTATGTAGATTTTGTGAATTATTTGGCCAGCAACATTATTCCGACTGATTTGCCATACCAAAAAAAGAAGAAATTCTTTGCAGATGTCAAGCATTATTATTGGGAGGACCCATTCTTATATAAACAATGCCCAAATCAAATAATTAGGCGTTGTATTCCTGAAGACGAAATGGTGAACGTTTTGCAACATTTCTATTCATCAGAATGTGGGGGGCATTTGGAACAATGAAAACAATGGCAAAGGTACTATAATCTGGTTTCTTTTGGCGTAAATTATTCAAGGACTCATACTCATTTGTTGCTGCTTGTGATCGATGTCAAAGAATTGAAAATATTTCACTGAATAATATTTTTGAGGTTGAATTGTTTGACGTTTGGGGGATAGACTTCATGGGTCCATTTTCGTCATCCTTTTCGAATCAATACATATTGGTGGCTGTAGATTATGTTTCGAAATGGGTGGAAGCAGTGGCTGTACACAACAATGATGCTAAGGGTGTTATGAATTTCCTATGCAAGTATATTTTTACCCGATTTGGCACTCCTCGAGCAATCATTAGTGATGGCGGTAAGCATTTTTGCAATCATCAATTTGAAGCTTTATTGAAAAAATATGGTGTCACTCATCAGATAGCTACCCCTTATCATCCTTAAACAAGTGGTCAAGTGGAGATATGAAATAGAGAATTAAAGAGGATACTTGAAAAACGGTGAGCAATTCAAGAAAAAATTGGTAAAAAAGGTTAGATGATGCATTGTGGGCTTATCGCACAGCATTCAAAACTCCAATTGGAATGTCTCCATACAAGCTAGTGTTTGGAAAAGCATGTCATCTTCTGGTTGAACTTGAGTACAAAGCGTATTGGGCAGTGAAAACATTGAATTTTGACATGAAAGCTGTAGGAGAAAAATGATTGCTTTAATTAAGTGAGATGGAAGAGTTTCGTAATGATGCTTATGAGAATGCACGAATTTATAAGGAGCGTACGAAGAAGTGGCATGACAAGCATATTATGAGACGAGAATTTCTGGTTGGTCAGAACGTTCTCCTTTATAATTCTCTTCTTCGACTCTTTCTAGGAAAATTACGCTTATGTTGGGCTGGTCCTTTTACAATTGTTCGTGCATTTCCTTATGGTGCAGTTGAAGTCCATCATGATACAAAAGGAATATTCAAAGTTAATGGACAGAGGTTAAAGCATCATGTGGAGGGGTGATTTTGAGCAATGCAAGAGCACAATCACATTAGCTAGTGCTTGAGTGTTTTCTTTGCTAAGAATATGGTCCGGCTGAAGACGTTAAACTTAGCGCTACTTGGGAGGCAACCCAAAGTGCACGAAAGAGAGAATATGAAATCTGCAACAATTGAATTTGATTGTCAAATCAGGTGCTATCTTTTCCATTTTTGCTTTCTTTGTGTTTGAAGTATTTTCTTACATTTTCACCTTTATTTGATCTATTCATTGCATGATTTTTAATTGCAAACATTGAGAACAATGTTAGATTTAAGTATGGGGGTGAGGTTTTTATGTTTTGCATTGATTACAGTTAATTTCTTTAGCTTTGCATTTGTTTTAAAAAAAAATTCGTACTTATTTTCTATTCTTGAGTTGTTTGAGTTGCTTCCTTATTCAGTTAGAAGATTTGGAAATGATTTATGCATGGTCAATTTGAATTAATGAGATATTAAGTTTGATCATAATATTATCCTTGTATTAACTAGGTTTCGTTGTTTGTTCTCACAATTCATAAGTACTTAATGTCATGATTGTTTAGAATCTTAAATTGATGAATTCCCATAGTTAGAGAATATTATGCAAAAAAGTGTAGACTCGTGTAACCTTAATTGTGAGCTTTTGAACCCCTTATCCTTCAATTCTGAGTGTTACATGATTATTCAACTCTCTTCCTGTCATATTTTCGTTCTAATGATCTCATTATATTTTATTTTGGCCAATTGATTAGATTATTCATGCTTTGGATGTAATTTTGATTTTATAATACACAAAAAGTGATTCTAGGCCTTGTTTGTATCGTTTGAGCCTTTTCTAGCCGACCTTATGCATGTTTTCTTAGTTAACCACTTTGAGCTTTAAAATAATTATTATCTTTCTTAAAACCAATAACAACCAATCTCTATAGCCAATTTTCCATTGTCTTTATCCTTATTCTTAACTTTTGAGCTACAAATGTATGGTATTGACATATGCTTCATCATAAATTTGGAGGTTGTTACTTGTTGTATGGGTGGTTGATTTAACAATACATTATCTATTTGATGCACGGCAAAAAACAAAAATTGTGTTCATTTGTGTAAGCCATGCTTTTACTGAGTAACCGAGACTCGTGCCTAAGTAAGTATTGAGTTTTCGTTTCAAAAGGTAGAGTAAGGTTGAAAAAAAAATTAATTAAGGCCGAATGTAAAAAAAAAGAGAGAAAAAAAGAAAAGAGGATAATGTACTTTGAAAAGAAAAAGAGAAGAATATGAAGAAGTGGTGGTGGTGAAATGTGTTTGCAAGAAAATATGAGAATTTGAGAATAGATTCATATGTTATTGAGTTATGACTTCGTTGTACCCGCTATCTATTCTTTCTTAAGAATATTCTACTTGTTGGCTTCATTACAACCATGAAAGAAAGTCCTACATTGATCTTGTGTGTTATATGATTAGATTGCATTCATTGTTATGATAGTCAAGTTATTGGCATTCCTTTCATGAGATCACTACCATCACATCGAAAAATAACGTGTTCTTTCTATTGTATGTGAGCTTTGTTTTCCATTAAAAATCTAAGCACAATGCTTGTCTCACATACTTTTGAGTTTTACTCCAAATTTCGAGTGTTTTTCTTTTATAGTGATCATCTTTGTGAGATTTGGAATTTAAACTTCTACGCATGCTATATCTAATTTTGTGAAGATGACATGAGAGATGATGATTGATTAATGGCTATCACACACTACACATGAGCATAACATATGAATCATTGTTAATACTTGGATGATTGATTGATTAATTTTGTATCTTGTTGTATTCTTGTTGACCATGAAAAATGAAGTAAGGAAACTAGTTTTTGTTATTAAGTCTTTTATTTTTCTGTTTGCTCGAGGACTAGCAAATATTAAGTTTGGGGGTATATGATGTGCTTAATTTTTATACAAAATTTTTCATATTTTCACTCTTAATTTTATACTAATTCATATTTATTTTACTTAATTATTTGTATTTTTCTTATTTAATTTGTTTATGTCATTATTTTGAACTTGGTTTTTTATTTTTGTAGGAGAAAAGCCCAAAAATCCCAAGAAATGGAAAGAAACCAACATGTCCGTTTGCACTGAACATAGTAAGTATTTTTTAGTGTATCTTTGTACTCAAAAATTATATTTCAGTGATTCAAAATTATTTAAAAACAAGACATAATGATTAACAAACCCACCTGTCATCGAAGAAAGCAAAAAGTTAAGTTTTAGTAGCCTAAATTTCAGTTTGAATGGATACAAGTGGGAGACAGCTTTTCCTTAACAAAGGGGAGTAAATTTGGAAGGTTTTAAAGACCAAATGGGCAAATGAAAGGGGGAATGAGCAAAACAAAGGAAAAACGAAAGTGAAGATTTTTTTTACCATTTTTTGGAGACTTTAGAAGCTTGAAGAAAGAAGGGAAGGAAGAGGAAGAGAATTTTGAAACTTGTTGAAGGCTGAAGTCCTTGATCTACATAGCGTTTTTCTTCCTCAACTCTTACTTCTCTTTCTGAAATTTTCATTATGTTTTCAATGTGATTATGGTGTGTTGTAATTCCACTATGACCTAATTTCTCTTAACTAGGGCAAAGATGTAACCTAGCTAAGAACATTAATTTCCAGAATTTGTATTTGTTCATGATTTATTGTTTATATTGAGTGCTCATTATTATGCTTAACGCTTTTGAATATTTGAATGATTTGTGAACTATATTTATCTGAGAAGTGATTTATGTGTTTTGATTATGTAATGAACACAATGAATTATATGTTAGATAGAGATATACTCTTATTATTCATGCAGAATTAAGATAATTATCATTATACTTAATGAACTTTCATGTATTTCAATTCACATAGAGATATAGTGAATTAGTATGTGCAAGTATTTTTGGTATAGTTTGAGAAAGAATATCAAATAAATTAGGATAATTTTCTGTCAATATTGATAACAAATTGAAACAATACAATTAAAGAAATTGAGTTCAATTAGCTATGGTGAAATCTACTGCCCTAGTAATTTAATCAATTGAAATTCACAATTTCGTTTAGTTAGTTCAATTTAAATTTTTGAAATTTCTTGTTAATCAAAATTTATTATTCGAATTTTCAATTAAATTTAGGATTACTTATCTTCAGTAATTAACAAATTAACCAATCATTGTGGGAACGAGACTTGACTTATCACTTTATTACTTGCTTGCGATACGTGCACTTGCGTTCGTAAAAATATGCAACAATGCTTAATTTGAAGGATCTGCAAAACAAAAAAATATGTTGCATGTGGAGAATTTAAAGGCAAATTTGATCAGTCGAATTTGTGATCAAAATCTTTGTGTAAACTTTATGCATGATAAATGTCAAGTTTTCAACAAACTTGAGAATTGTAATATGGACGAAACTAGATAATCTCATAATTGCTATATTGGACTTGCTAAATAGGATATTGATGAGTATAATAAATTTTTAGATGTTTCCTAAGAGAAAAAGGCCACAAGCATCACTAATCAAATTAAAGCTTACAAGAAAAATACCAAATATCTCAGAGATGGAGGTTCCCAATTTGTTGCAACAGAAATATGAGACTTTGAACTAAAATTCCAAAACAAAAAATGCAGCAACAAATTCAGATTCCAAAAGAAATATGGACATTAGAGCCATATTTGAACACTACTATAAAAGCGGACTTTCTTGAAAAAAAGAGTTTATGATAGAAATGAAGTTTTTTTACAAAACTTTGATATAATACTATCAAGAATCTCTGTGTGCTAAAACTAGAGTCTGTTTTTATGAGTTTTACTATAAAAAAAAGTCAAATGACTATAACATATAACTCATAACAGAATGACAAAAAAGATTTACCAACCAAACAGTGTTGTTTTGTGGGTAGGTTGAGCTTTTAAGGAATAAAACAACATTTTAACTAATTTATTAATACATATGAGTAAAATGACGTCATTTGGTAGTGTTTTTTATTAACCTAAAATATTAAAACTACGTTTTTTTCAAAGTTTTTTAGACTAAAATGGCACCGTTTAATAGTTTAAGACAAAACCCAAATCGACTCTAATTCTTGCTATAGTGTTCAACTTTTTTTCTAGGTGCCAAATTGACTGGCATTGACTTGAACTAAATCTTTGCCTTCGTCATCAAATCTATGCCTTCTTTATTGAATCTCTAACTTTAATCCAAGCATTGGTTTCCTTTCAAAAGATAGAAAAGAGAAGGAGTTGTGGCTAGGGTTTGAATTTTGTACAGAAAACGGTGTGTTTTTTAGCAGATGATGGGTGATGATAAATCTTCGATCATGGTGGCCAGTAAAGAAAGAGATAGAGATCATGATGGCGCCATGCTATTCCAATTTGTGTTTATGCTAAGGAATCTCCTCCTCAAGCTCTAAAACGAAATGGTTAATGAATTTTAACTTATTTGATTTATAATGGTTGCCAACGTGAGTGCTATTATTGATGTTTTCTTTGTGTTTTTCGAAGTAATTTGATATATTCAATCAATGTGAAGCATATTTGCTTAGTGTATATGAGTAAACAAACTATTATGTTATGTATTCTTTTCATGCCAACATTTATGATGTAGACCTATTATGGTTTTAATATATACAACTTAGCAGTTAATCCCAATTAACAGCTTTTAACCCATATGTGTGTGTATGTGTGTGTGTGTATGTATGTATATGTATATATATAGTTCAAGATTTTGTCTGTTGTTGCATGCTCACCATCTGTTTATAGAATAGCCAAAACAGTCTCTTTTTTATTCCAAAAACTTAATTGATCTATCTTTTCCATCTCTCTGCTTTGGAAGTAAAAAATTCAATGTCATTACCCTCTCATGAATAGTCTCTCAAGTAGCTTAAGAACAATATTTAACAAATCATTTTAGACCAATATACTTCCTCAACTTGCTTTAGGTAGATGAGTTTCTTTGAAGACATATTCTTCCAATTGTAAACAAATAAAAGATACATAGATAACACATAAGAAATAAAATCGTGGATAAAGGGTAAAGCTATTTTTAGTGAGAATAAAAATGACAAGGCAGCAAACTTACATGTGAAACTAGACAAAACTTATAGCTAATTTAAGGCCAGAAAACAAAAAAAAAAAAGTTGCTACCATAAGATACACTTGAATATATACTTTGATTGAACCATATATATAGGTATAAATACTAATTGTTGATTTCACATTAACTAATTAATTATGGCTGGTATCTATGGTTTTTTCTGGTTGTTTTTCAATTGGCCAATGTACATGGTAATTAAATTAAAATCGCTCCTCTTTTTTTATATAATAATTAATTCAAATCCTTTTCATTCTTTCTATTTATAAAAATTAATTTTACTACCTCATTTTCTTTTGCAGATTTGCATGTATATTCCTGGATATCATTCATTGCCTCATTATAAGTTATTCTTTTAATCTCCATAATTAGTTTTGTTTAATTCATATTATTATTGATAAGTGCATAGAATACGCACTTATCGGGTATTTTGAGACTTGAATTATTTTGTAAATTCTCAAGTTTAGTTAATATTTGATGAATTTTAATATTTTGTTTAGAAAAGATAGCAAACGGGCATTGAAGATGAAATTAGCTCGAGAAAGCAACATCGAAAAGGTCAGAAAGGAAACAAGGACTAAACGCAAAGCTGAAAGGACCAAATTGCAAAGAAATCAAACCTGGAGGGGATGGCGCAGCAGCGCCATAGAGGTTTGCGACCGTGCCACCCACTATGTCCCATGGCGCCCCAACGCGGATTTTGGGAGCTCCAACGCCACCTGGACATGTTTGGACGATTTTTAGCCGTAAGATCATCACTCAATAGCCTAATTTGGGTATCTTTTAGATTTATATGATTTTAGGATGATAGCCACTTGGGAGGGAGGCAACCTATAATAGAAATTGGGAGGTTTTAGAGTGAGAAAGAAGAAGAACAAGTGAATATCCTAGAAAGAGAAGTGAAGTGATTTAAGTTGGAGCCCTTCGAATAGGACTTGAAGGAGGATCATTGAAGCTTGGATCTCTAGTCTAGTTTTCCTAAACTCTTTAACTCTCATTTTGTATTTCATTTGAACTTTATGATTGTGGAATACATGTTGATTGTTATGTTCTTATTTGTGATGGTTGGCTAGTTTTCTTAATCTAGGGTCTTGATGGACCTTGTCTAAACTATGTTTTAATACATTGGCATGTTATTAACGTTGTTATGGTTTGATTCACTTGTGTTTATCTTGTTCAATGTTTTGATTTGTTAATTAATTAATGAATTAGTTAAATTGGAGATTGATGAATTAAGTCTTGGGAAAGATTAATTTGTTTGTCGGACTAAGTAAACATAATCTAGATAGTTGTGAGACCGGGAGGTAATCGACATCTAGATAATCAAGTTAACGATTAGGATTTTAATAAACCAAGAGGTGAATTAGGTTCTAAACGTTAAATAACAAGTAATGCATAATGAGCGTGTAATTATTCGAGTTAGATAGGGATATCAACTTGAATCATTGTGTGTAAAACCTTAACTTACGCTCGGGAGAGGTGTTAAGGTTGACTTAAGTCTTGTGATTAGTGAATTAGACCAAAACGCATTAATAATGGCCAATTAGGAGAAACAAATGATTGATAAATAAAATCAAAACACTAGGTAATTCATCTTTGCATACTTCATCTTTTATAAAATTCTTAAACTCAATTTTTATTCCACATTACTTAATATTTGTGTTTTAGTTTATTTTCCATTATAATTTATCAATCTAGTTTGCTTAGATAAAATTGACTTTTCAAGTTATAGTACTTAGTATTTAATTTGATATCAATCTTCGTGGGACGATATCTTTTCTTATCACTTTATTACTTAATACGACCCGTACACTTGCGGTTAGCATAGTCGCGATCAATTATCTTTTATTATTTAATTAATTTGTTGCAGCAATAGTTGTTTGTGTGACTAATTGTAACATATTATGACTTAATTAGCCCATAATATTGCTTAAAGACATGGCAATTAAAGGAGATTTGGTTGTTAAGCCTTCAGATGATCATTTTTGGTTTCTCTTATTTATTTATATTATTCTTTACCAAAATTCTTTTGAACTTAATGTTGTCTTCTGGATTTTAGTAAGAATAATAATTCTCTCTTTCTCTCTTGTTATATATATATATATATATATATATATATATATATATATATATATATGTTATGGGATAAAAATAGGTTGGACACGTGGTAGTATGTAAGGTCACGAAGTTCCAATCGGTACTTATAGGACGATCCGCTCATGTCAAAATTCACCTTACCTCGGATCCCAGTTGAAACACGATTCGACCTTAGATAGTGTAAAGGGTGTTCATATGAAGGGTATCACGTTGCCTATAACCAATAGGCCATCTAAAAAAAACAAAAAAGTGGACCCCACTCTGAAATAATCTTAAAAGCAAAGGGATTTGGTCTTTCCAAATATATGAAAAAGGTGTTCTATATTTTCAGGTTACCTGAAGGGACCACCTGACATCGCCCAAAAATGGCAACCTGATTAGGGAGATAGTTCAGCTCTTTGGTAGTTGAGAAAGGGATCCCACCTAGTGCTATCTGCTTTTAAGGGACCACAAGTGGAGGCAAATGAGCATTCCCCACGTGTACATAAGGGATAATGTAATCTCCCACTCGAATTAAATCGTGTCACATGACATGTAATCTTGGATAAGGTCATAAAGACCAATCCCAGCTGATCACGTGTCCTTAGTTTTGGCGCTAAGCTAAGGTTTCAAATAACAAAAACGTGGGAAGAGAAAGTAAAGGAAAATTAGGGCAACACTTTTCAACCAATCACAGGCTTACAAAGGTATGATATTTAAGGGCACTTATCTTAAGCTTAAATAAGCTTCTCTTTAGTTTTCATTTTACTCTCTCTCACTACAAACACAAGTCACTTCACATTTTTCTCCCTCTAAAAATAAGAAGAAAGCTTTGTCTTATTTGTTAGTCTTCAAGAGACAACTTTAAACACTCATTGAAGGTTGTCTTTTGGAGCTTATCTATTGTTTTAGCTTCCAAAAAGGCTACATTTGTTCTATTTTCTCCATGTGTTTTTTGTGCCACTTAGTTGACTTGCCTCTTGCTACATGAATCCTCTATATATTAGCCATTTTGAGCTACAAAATCAAGCCATAAAATCACTCCCTCAAGGTACTGACTTGAGCGTCAGAATAGGCTCGCCGAAAAACCTCCAACGTCCCCCTTTGACTGTGTTCTTTGCTGTAGGTAGTTTCACTAAGTTTGGGTCCGAGGTCAAGAAGGTTTGTGACAGCTTAGCTTGGGGATCAGCGAAGTGTGAAAGTTCAACTTGAGAGCCTCCACGGGGTTAGGATGAAGCCAAGTCGGGTGCAGAATATTAAGCTCAGACTGTTAATTGGGCATCCATTTTCAACTCGGATATAAGATCAGCAAGGAATACTACTTCACTAAGGTTGATATTTTACCGCACCGTCTGTTGGAACCCAAAATGAAAAGACCCGCTACAACCTATGTACCCGCCAAAGAAGTCAAATGCCTAACTCCAAGGCCCCAAGGGGATCTGGAAAAGAGGTTATGTGGCAACTAGACCAAAGCAATCGCCCACCTCAATCTTAACCTCAAGACAAGTACGCTGAGAGTCAGAATGAAAGAGCACTTTAACTCAGGTCCCAACAGGAAGGGAAAGGAGAAAGCGACCACTAACCGAGATGTTGAGGCGAAGAAAGCTAAGGAGGTAAAAGAGTTGGCTAAAACTAAGTCATAATTCCTATGCATGATGAAGTATCTATACGACAACCTGCATATACTGCCGCTTCCGTCTCAAAATCTAGCAAACCGACTAGGGAATCAACCTAGGAGCAACCTTGCTCAAGTAAAATCGTCTACACCCAGTCAGCTAGACGCTCAGCAATAACCATCGAAACTGAGGACTAATGTCCAAGATTCGCCTAGAAGCCACCGTAATGACTACTGATCGACTACTAACAACTAACTTAAGGGAGCAAGAAGCCAACTTGAGGAATTTGTGCATGGTGACTTAAGATATTCCTTGATTGCCCGACGCCAAGGAGAAGGTAATGATCTTGAACCTCCTTATGTGGAATGCTTGCGGAGACAGTTGCTTGCATATAGGAAGAAATGAGAGACCTCAGGTCTAGCAAGGCGGAACCCAATTCACCTGATATCCTAGCGACTACACCACCCCTTTTACCGACTTAGTAAAAAATACAACCTTACCAGGGAGATTCAAGATGCCCTAGCTTGACTCTTACCAAGGATAATTTGACCCCATGGCACATGTGAAAATTTTTCAAGATTTGATGCTAGTTCAAGGAGTGCTTGATGAGATAATGTGTAAGGTGTTCCCAACCACCTTGAGCGGGCCGAACAAAACGTGGTACAAGAAGCTTCCACCAAGAAGTATAAGGGACTTCACCATCTTCGCAAGCAAGTTTGTTCTTCATTTTTAAAGGGCCAAGCCTCCCGCCAAAGATCTCTTCTCGCTCTAATACATTAAACAAAGGGGGCAAGAGCCATTGCATGAATATATGAAGCGTTACTATAATGAGGTGATGTAAATAGGTGTTTATAACAAACCAGAAACCTTGAGAAACGTTTGGTACACTCTCCACACCGGAGCTTTGTGGGTATCATTTGAGGAAAGGTCACCCACTTCATATCGGGGAGGCCTATGACCGTCCCATGAAACAAATCACCATTAAAGAGAAACGCAACATCAAAAAGGAGAAGGAAAAGGCTGAGTATCTTAGACAAAAAGGGAGAGACGAGAAGAAATAGGATACTAGGCCATCTAGGCCCGTCCCTCCTTAGTAGGGATCAGTCCCGCCTCAGCAATATAGCCAAAGGGCGCAACTGTCTTACAAGCGCTCACCTCAGCCAAGACTAGAGCCAATGAGGACCAAGCCCTCGCCACCGCCAACGGAAGCACCTTAATTGCCAAGAAGAGGATCCGCCACTGCACAGCCTACCACCCCTTGAACGTATCAAGGGAACAAGTGTTTTATGCCATAAGAGACAAGGGACTTTTGACAAAATAGCCCAAGTTGTCTACCCCTTTCTCTAGGAGAAATTTGAAGAGGTATTGTGATTTTTATGAGGAGTATGGACATAGTACAGTAGAATGCTTCAATTTAAAGGAACAAATTCAAAATTTGATCAACAATGGATACATAAAAGAGCTCTTGCTCGAAGTGAAAGGGAAAGCTCAAAGGGTCAGGCTGACAAGAGAAAGCTTAGGATGGAACCAGGGTCAGCCAAAATCTCAGACGACTAAGGATAGAAACTACATCAATACAATCTTAAAGAGATCCATCCAAGTAGAAGACTTCAACTAGGCAAGGAAAACTCATGCTACAGAGCCCATCTTAGCCTAATATCACCAAAAAGTAAATTTCGCCAAGAGGATGACAAAGCTACCTTGGGTAGCCTCCACCCCCATCATGTTTACTGAAGAGGACATGACAAATGCGGTGTACCCTCATAACGACACCCTGGTCACCACGATAAAGATCGCCAATAAGGATATAGTTCGAATCCTCATTGACACGGAAAGCTCGGTCGACATAGTATTCAAGGAAGCTTTTAACAAGTTGGGATTAAACTTAGTAAGGATGTAGCGAGTCACCACCTTTTTCACAAGGTGAGAACAACCAACTAGAGAATCAACCTAGTATTTACCCAGTTCAGGCAAGACCACCTGTACCTAGTCAGTAGGGTAACCAACCAAGGCCATCCCAACTAAGGATGAATATTCGCCAACCACCTTGAAGTTATTATAGCCACTGACTTGGGAGAGAAAGGACCTAACTTAATGGGTCTATCCATAATGATTTAGGATATGCTCTATTGATGGAGCCTCCAAAGGACGGTAACTCTAAACCTTTTTCTGTGAAATATTTGTGGAATATCTATGGTGATCTAGGTGACTTTTTTGTTCTTTTTATTGATATGGTTAGAAATACATGTGTACTTAGGAAGTTTAAAGTGTCCCATATTGATTACCATTAAGGTTAAATTAACCCGATAGCCTATATTGTTTTCATGATTTGATACTTTATGTGTGAAATGTTTCCTATGATGTTGGATGGATTGATAAAAAGTTGGTACAAGAAGCT
Source organism: Melia azedarach (assembly GCA_028052125.1). Taxonomy (NCBI): domain Eukaryota; kingdom Viridiplantae; phylum Streptophyta; class Magnoliopsida; order Sapindales; family Meliaceae; genus Melia; species Melia azedarach. Next base: position 7,145,677 of record CM051401.1, on the reverse strand, counting down.
TCCATTTGGAAGTTGTGGGATTTGTGTTTGTTCATCAATGGCTTAATCCATTATTACCAAGGTGCGACCCTACCTTACCAAAGACAAGTCCCACTTCACCAGGGATTCATCTACGCCAATGCACCAATGCTATACTGACGCTTATTTCAACAAGAACATTTATCACTTCATCAGGGAAACCCACCTGCGCTTGTGCCATACAAGTGCCCACCTTAGTTAGAAGCTTATCTATTGTTTTAGCTTCCAAAAAGGCTACATTTATTCTATTTTCTTCATGTGTTTTGTGTGCCACTTAGTTAACTTGCCTCTCGCTACATGAATCCTTTATATATTAGCCATTTTGAACTACCAAATTCGAGCCATAAAATCACTCCCTCAAGGTACTGACTTGAGCATCGGAGTAGGCTCGCTGGAAAACCTCTGGCACCCCCCTTTGACCATATTCTTTGTTGTAGGTAGTTTCACCAAGTTCGGGTCCGAGGTCACTAGAGAGAGCGAGGTCAAGAAGGTTTGTGACAGCTTAGCCTGGGGATCAGCGAAGTGTGAAAGTTTAGTTTGGAGCCTTCTCGGGGTTAGGATGAAGCCAAGTTGGGTACGGAGTACTGAGCTCAGACTTTTGACTGGGCATCCATCTTCAACTCGAATATTAGATCAGTAAGACATACTACTTCACTAGGGTTGATATTTTACCGCATCAACAATATATGTGTGTGTGTGTGTGTATATATATATATATCTATATATATATACATATATATATATATATATTAGTAACTGAATTATTAATTTCTTCCCATCATAAATGTTGATGCCGAATTTTTGACAATTCCATATCAAATAATGATCTCCTTATTGTGTTATAAATAAACCTGCAAAAGAAAACATAATTAGAGGAAACTGGTTGCTCTACAAAAACCATCAGATACTTAAGTTGAAGATGGTTTTTTTTAAGAAAATTAGTAAGATAGAAATTTGACAGAGTTTTAGTAAGAGTAGAAATCTCCAACATACCTGTCTCCATGATTTCTCACATCTTATATATCATATTGGAGTCAACTCTCACCATATTCAATGGGAAGGTTAGAGCTGGTGAGATTTTCACTAGAAATGGGATACTGGGAGGTTATTTCTGGATTTTCACGTCTTTCGGTTATTGCTGGTTTATTTCTGAAAAATTGCCCAAGGTGATACCTTTCCTTTTCTCCCAAGCTCACAACTTTTGCAGACTAAGGATAAATCTTCTTGCGTCGCTTAGGTAATGGATAACCACAAAGAGAGTTTTAAGGAGAGTAGGGTCCTAATTTATTATCCGTAAGATCTTCTGGCTATTTTCTCGCTGGCCATTACTAGATAATGGATTTGTAGTAAGAATCGTTTACTTGAGAAAAATTAAAAGACTTGGCTCAACTTCGTAATTTTTTTTTTAACTTTTTTATCTATAATAAGATAAGTGTCCTTAATCTATTAATTAATTGATAACCCATGTTGTATTTTCTTTACCTGAGTTACTATAAAAAGATTGAGGACATGTCTACCTACTTCATGTTGGTTGTATTGTAAAGATTAATGCTTTAGCTTCTTTCGAAAAATTCTATGTTCTCAGCTGTGGGATTTTAACAACTATGTTGCCAAGATCAATTAGGTTTTTATTGTTTGATTGTTGTTTGTTGTTGATTTTCGCTGGACTTGTTTGTTACTGTGCTTTGATTGTTGTTTGTTGATAAATATGATAGCTTGCTACTAGTTTTGTTGTAGTTGAATTATCTTTTTTTGCTATTGATATTATGTTGTTTATTGCTTCTATTTGTTGTTTTGTAACAAAAATTGCGGCTGATTGCTGTTTTTTGGCAATTTTTCCATTGTATGTTATCTCTTGTGATGAATACTGCTTATTTTCATGTTTTTTGTTTTTTTCGTTTTTCAATTCAATGTGGTACTTAATAGTTGCATTGATTAACTTAGTTTTTTGTTAAAGGATGAGGATGAAGATGAGATAATGTAGAAGGAGAAGGAGAAAGATTCATGTGAAATCATTTCCTTCATTTTCTTTCTTTTCTTGAGGATGAGGTAAAGTAGGAGAACTATTCATGTGAATTATTTCCTTTCATCGAATATGGCGTTTTGGATGCTCCATTGAACAATAATCATTATGATTTTATGTTATGTGGCAATGGAAAAAGGGTGCTTATAATTACATATTTGTTAAGAGTATAGGCATGAACAAATATGAGAATCAAAATAATCAATAAACTAATAGACATAGTGAAAAGGAAATGGATGTGAAGTGCTTATGATTAAACTTGCATTTAATTTATATGGTCCTCTCATACTTTTAGTGCATGTTTTTAATTTTTTATCCTTTCTTACCAAATTTATTTTCTTCTTTATGCTGCAGCCATGTTATTGGGTATATTGTTCATTGTCAATTGTGGTACTCAAAACAAAGGGGAAAACCCATAAAGACAAGGGAGAATGATAGTAGGTACATGTTCTTAAAAATTATTGTCAAGTAAGTACCTAAACCAAAAATATTTATCAATGATACCTCCTCCGTTAGAAATTTTTTGTCACTGTTCTAGTGAAAAAAGATATAATAGTCCTTGTAACTTCAAACTAAAAATAAAAAAATAAAAAATATTACTCATTTTTATTTATAAGGATAAAATAGTAATTGCAATTTAAAAATAAATATAATAATTTATATTTGGTACAAAATTACATAATAAAAAGAAAAATCTAAAAACTCAATCTTTTTCTCCTTGCCGCCATTGCAACTTCTTCTTCTTCTTCTTGTCGTCCTCCCCCTACTCCTTCATGCTGCCACTTTTTCTTCTCTCTTCTCTTCTTATCGTTGTTGTTCCTAATGTTTTCTTCTTCCTCTCCTCCTCTCACTCCTTGCCCCCACTTCTTCGTCTTTTTCTCCTTGCCGCCACACTGCTAACTTTATGTTTTTCTTCCCAACTTCTCATTTTCAATTTTTTTTTTCAGATCTAAACATTACACTTTCTATGTTGTCAGTAAAACATGAAGAAACAAATTATTAAATAATTCTTATCTTTAGCGACGACAATTTCGTCACTGAAGAAGGACAATTGGTTGCGACATTCAGTTTTGTAGCCAATAGTCTTCCCGCCATATGGCTCATAACATTTAGCGACAAAATTGTTGTCGCTAAAGGTGGAGCTTTTAGCTACGACAATTTGTCGTCATTAATACATCCTTTAGCGACAATTTTGGCGATGACATGCTGATGTTAGTAAAGCATCTTTTGGCGATGAAATATCTTGTCGTCGTGAAAAACCTTTTAGACAATGAAATAATATCTTTTAGCAATGACTCTATGTCGCCGCTAAAGATTCTTTTAGCGACAATAGAAATTGTCGTTGCTAATAATGTCAATGGCGACGATATCATCTTTAGCGGTAACATTTAGCAATGATAACAAAGTCGTCATTAGTCGCTAATAGTTTTTGGCAATGACTGCTGTTTGTCGTCACCAAAACCTTTAATGAAACATAGGCAATGACATCTTTGTCGTTGCTAAAAGCGTTAGCGCCAAAATTTGGCACTTTTAGCGAAAACTTCCTTTGTTGCTAAAAGCTGTTTATTTTGTAGTGAAAGTTATATTTTGGAATACCATTAATTAGATTTTGGTTTAATTGAAAAAAAAATCCAAAATTTCATCTTCTTCTTGTCAGCTTTTTAAATTCAAATATTTGTTGCATGTGTGATCTTCCTGTTATTGTGGTGGTGATTGTGACTTGGATTTTATATGTATTGTACTTTTCGTTTGTTAAGTTGAGTACTGAGCATTAACATTAGATAATAGTGATCAAAATAAATGTAAATTGTTTTGGTTATACTCATAATTGAAATAGAAATATTCAATTTTGGTTATGATTAATCAAGAAACAAAAAAAAAAGTTTTCCTACTAAGGCCGCTTGGCCTTAGCAAGTACTGTAAACATGCCCAAATGATTATATTAACAAAATATATCAATTTTTTTTTTTAAGTGTGCTATATTTATATAATTTTGTTATTATAGACATTTATACAAATTTATTTGTCAAAATAAGTCAGCAAGGTATTTATATCATTTTATTGGTAAAAGTTGGTCAAAGCTTAACAGTGACGAGAAAAACTAATAGAGGGGATCGCACTGACAAATATTTTTTGTTTGGGTACCTACTTAATTTTTTTTCAAAAATGTGTACTCCACATTCATTCTCCCTAAAAGCAATTACAATGCTATGGAGTGATGAGGTAATAAAGAAATTTGGGACAACTTTATTATGTCAATATTTGGTTGTGGTTTTTTAGTGGTGTGATTTTTAAGGAAAATTAAGATGACTTTGTTACATCAATATATTACTAAACAAATTGCTTTCAATTAAGATTGACGCTTGAAAAAGAAGACTTTCAATTGAATTAAGATTGCCTAGACTATATGTTCTATTGTTGCGAAAGCTTATGCCTCATTGATAAAATGTGAAATTGAAACAATACATTATTGTATTGTAAAATTATGATACCTCACTTAGCATGGCAGATTTCGCTCACTTGAGATAGTCTTATTTCTTCTTTGTTTTCTTTCTTCCTTTTTTTTTTTTTTTTATCTTGCTTTCTTATATATTATGTGATTAAAGGGAAAGATATTAGTCAATAGTTTTCATATATAAAGTATACTACATTAAGAGTTGATTGACTACTTAAGAGTTATTCATACTTGGATACTAAGCAAATTGTTGCATGTTTTAAAGAGATAAAGATGATGATGATAGTCCAAAAAAGAAAGGGCCAAAAAAAAAAATTCCCAAAGCCAAGATATATAATGCTCAAGATAGAAGTTCAAGCAAGAGACAGAACATTAACAAAAAACAATAAAGGTAGATTATTGTTTATACATAGTTGTATATGCTTTATTGTTAGTTAGGCAATGGTATTTATTAGAATGTGATGACAATTATGTTTGCATATTGTGAATTAGGATGACAATTATGTTTGTATACTATGAATTGGGGTGATGGTATCTTGGTATTTTCAGTTATATAATATTTTATTTTTTCAATGTCATATGTTGATATTTTTAGTTATATAATATTTCCTATTCTATTTTCTTTTTTTAGTATTTTTTGCTTTGTTGGTAATTAATATAAATAAATTGTATTAAAAAACCTGAAAATAAATTACAAATACAAAAAATACAAAAAAGTTAAAAAAAAGACAAATAAAAAATGTAAAAAAAAAAAAAATTGGACAAACCAAAAAACTGAAAAAAAAAAGAAAGAGGAAACAAGTATGTCAAAAAAGGGTCAATTTTTTTCTTATTTTTTCAATTTGTGTATTGATAATTTTGTGACAGCATAACATTTTATCATATATTTGTGATAAAAATAACTTTTGTCATGAATCGATGACCTTCAAATAATGTCATCTATGCATGAGTAGATAATAGTTGACATATAAACGCTATCACGAAGTGCCGTTCTTGACAGATATTATCTATCATTTATGACCGTTTTTGTAATAGTGAAATATATTGCCCTAGTGTTTTGATTAATTAAATTTCACAATTTGTCTTGTTAGTTTATCTTGTTTTTCTGAAATTTTATGTTATTTAAAACTTGTCAAATAAATTCTTCTAATAACTTTAGAATTAGGTGGTTTCAATACTTAATAAATTAATTAATTCTAGTGGGAACAATACTTAACTTATATCATATATTACTTATTAGCAATAACATGCACTTATATTTATAAAAATTTAGAACAAAACAAAATTTAAGAATTTAATTTGATATTTATTTAATATTTAAAAAGATTAAATACAACTAAAAATTTTATTAATAGTAAATTTATTATGTTTAATTAATATTTATTTGAACTTGAACCTAGGGATGGCAACGGATACAATTTTAGAAGACATCGAAGCTGGCACTCCTCAGTGAGGAGTATCAGCCTCTGGCCACTCGGGCTAGGCCCGAGTGGTTCATTCTTCCCCATCTCTTTATGCATGAATATGGTTTTTTTTTTTAATTATTTAGTTAGTGTTCTACTTGATGTTTGATATGTCTATACATATATTTGTTCTTGAAATATGTGTATTTTATATATGTATGATTTCAATATAAATGATTTTAGAGTACTGTATTATGTGTTGGATATAATGTTATACCAAATTGAGCAATATTGTTAAATGCTTCCGCAGATTCCCGTAGAACATTTTAACGTGACGTAAAATCAATGTTAAATATTTTAGGGTGATTTTTAACTTTACACCCTTATTTATTGACAATCATCATAAATAATCTCTATTTTTAAAATATATCAATAATAACCTTAAAATTAATAAAATAATACATTTACCTTTAGTATTATTAATACAATATGTGCAAAGGCAAAAATAACCTTATATAATAAAAATACAAAATTAATCCTTAATGTATAGTTAGTAATGTATATTTTAAAAAAAACTAATTACATATTAAAATTACGTTGAAATTTTCTTGAATTAAATTATATATCAAAATAACCCATATATAAATTAATTAATTGGCTACCTCAGTAAAAATAATAAATAGATTGATATTTACAAAAATGCTAATTAATGATTTAATTATTTATATATGAACAAAGTACAAAATTTAAATATACACAACACATGATATAACAGTAATATCAATCAATTAATAATTAATTTATTTTTCTCAACAAAACATAAATTGCTAACTATATATAGAGTTAATTTTATTTTTATTGTATAAGTCATTTTTATCTTTGCATACATAGTATTAACAACAATAAGAATAAATGTATCATTTTACTATTTTAAGTGCACTGTTGATATATTTAAAAAACTTAGAATTATTTGTGATGATTATTAATAAATAAGGGTAGAAAGTTAAAAAAAAATCCAATATTCTAACAAGAGGTGGAAATGTCCAATATTTTAACTTTACACCCTTATTTATTGATAATTTCACAAATAACCTAAATTGTTTGAAATATATTAGTAGTGCCCTAAAAATAATAAAATGATCCATTTACCCTCATTATTGTTAAGATTGTGTATATAAAGAAACAATAATCATGTATAATAAAAATGCAAATTACCTATATGTGTAGCTAGTAATGTTTGTTTTGTTAGAAAAAATAAACTTATTATATATTAAAATTAAGTTGAAATTTTCTCTTAAAAATAAATAAAACTTTCTTCAATTAAATCATATATCAAAATAAATTTTATATAAATTAATTCATTAACTACCTAATTAAAAATAATAAATAAATTATTATTTATAAAAATGTTAATTAATGAACTGATATTGTATTTACCAAAAATTTAGTAAAAAAATTTAAATATACATAACGCACGATATAATAGTAATATTAATTAATTAATAATTAATTTTATATATGGTTTATTTTTATATATAATCTAATTCAAGTTTATTTTATTTACTCTTTTAAGATAAAACTTCCACTTAATTTAATATATAATTAATTTATTTTTTCAAAACATAAATTACTAATTATATATAGAGTTAATTTTATTTTTTATTGTACATGGTTATTTCTTTTTTTTTATATACACAATATTAATAATAGTAAGGATAAATATGTCACTTAATTATTTTTAGGGGCAGTGTTAATACATTTAAAAAAATTGAGGTTATTTGTAACGATTGTTAATAAATAAAGGTATAAAGTTAAAAATTACTCAAAAATTAATAAAATAATTATTAAATATTTTAATATAATTTGTTTTGTTTTGTTTTTCTTTTATTTTTTTAGTTGCATGTAGGTAAGGTAATGGGTGAATATCAATAAGTTCTTCTATAGAAGAGAAATGTGTGATTATTTCATAAATTAATAAAATGTGTGATTATCATTCACTTTTTATTTTCTAATAAAATAAGATATTTTTAATAAATATTACTTATTTTGTTAATACTTTTTGTATTTCTTTTGCTCTAATTTGATTATTTGATTCTACTATATGTGTGCAAGATTTTAATTCTTAATTCTTAGAAATTAATTTAAATTGTTAATTTATAATTTTAGTATCAGTATTATAAACTTAATAATTGATCGATTAAATTGTTATATATGTAGTCGAAAACACAACCAGTTTTCTTTCATTGCCCAATAAAATACAACTAGTACTAAGATTTCTAATATTCAAACACTAAACATAAAAAATACAACAAAACTATAGAACATAAACTCCATAGTTTCACAAACTTCCAAAATGGTAAAGACCTCTTCTTGGAGAATTAGATGTCTCGTACTTATTCTATTTCCAACATTGCCTAAAATTTAAAAGATAGGGGTGAATTAATGCCCAGTAGATATTTATAAATAAAGAAAATTTTAAGAATTCTAAAATAAACAAACTTTTACACAAAACATCTTTTTAATTTCTAAAAAATTTAATATCTTCAAGATTCCAAAGAATAATGTTCATAACCAGCAATAACACATTTATTTATTTATTATCAACGTTTTCTTCTGATTTTCAACAGTAAATAAAATATCAAAATAATATTTCAAAATTCAACCTCTATAAAAATAACTTAAATCTATTTAATTCTTTTATTTTATCCGATTTTAATTAGTTCATTTCACACGTAGTTCTGGGGCATTATTCCTAAGGACTGCCACCCATAATTGGTCAAATATGTTTTTGGGATATTATTCTTAGGGTTGTCATCCATAACCAAACGTATTTTAGGAGCATTATTCTCAGGTACCGTCACCCAAATTTCATCTTTGCAGGCTTTCACCGCGAGACTGAAATCACATCCAAAGTCATCCATTTATATAAATACATGTATTTCACACTTTTCTCTTTATATTTATAAAAAATAATATTCATAAAAATATTGTTTAACTTAATTAAGAAAATTATTAATTAATTAACACGTAATAATTTACAATTTTTTTCTAAATAATCAAGTAACCCTTAAATCCAACAAAATGCCAATTTCTTAAATATTTATTTAATCATTTAAATCAAATAATATCAAATTACTTCACAAGTATTTAATCCATGAATTAACATAACACTAAATTATATATTCATTTAATCCTCAAGTCAAATAACTATCAAAATTCCATAAAAATCCATTTATTCTTTTTTTTTAATTCATAATACACCCAATTTGATATAAATTTATTTAATTCATAAATCAAATTTCATAAGTATTTACAAAAAAAATAATTATAACAAAACACCCTACTTTTTAATTTTGAAACAGAAATTAAGCAGTTGCACATAAATACCTATCTGATAAATATATAACAATTTTTAAACTTCTGCTGATTTTCCTACATCTTCCAAATTCCTCCCTAATAAATTTAACAGTAATAAACAATCATCTAATAATAATAAATAAAGATATGAACTTAATTTTATATATATATATTCTAACAACTTTTAATCTAATTCATTACAAAAATATAAGTGCTAACCGGTATAAATTTTTTTTTCCTTACCTTTCTTTTTCTTTCTTTCTTCTTCTTCGTCTTCTTCTTCAACTATCTAATGAAGAAAGAAGCAAAGTTTAAATAAAAACTATTTTTTTAACACTTCCTTTCCTTAATACCTTCCCTCGTCTCCTACATGTTTCCCTCCGCTTCTTTTCACCCTTTTCACCCGAATTAAACAAAGGCAAAACAAAATTTTTATTTCTTTATCAATTAAACCCTTCATCTATTCTTTTTGTCTACTTTTTACCAACAATAATATTCATATTTTCAAATAATTCTATTTTTTCACAATATAACATATTTATCCTAATCAAATAATTTCTCCAAAAATAAATATATATCTATGTATGTCTATCCCTAATAATATTAAAAATTTGTGGTATTATAATCTCTCCACCTAAAAAAAAAAGTTCGTCCTCGAAATTTACATACTTGACTAAAATAACTCTGGGTACCGATATTGCATTCGATCTTCACGCTCCTATGTAACTTCTTTGTTCCCATGATGTTGCCACGAAACTTTTACTAATGGAGTAACCTTTTTACGGAGAACTTGTTCTTTACGATCTAAGATTCAAATTAGTTTTTCTTCGTATGAAACGTTTTCATTCAAAGTCAAATCTTTCCATTCTAGGAGATGTGAAGGATCTAGTTGGCAATTCTTAAGCATCGAGACATGAAAAACATTATGAATTTTTTATAACTGGGGAGGTAAAGCTAATTTATAAGATACTTGATCAATTCGTTCCAAAATTTTTAAAGGACCAATAAACCTTGGAGCAAGTTTCCCACTTTTCTCGAATATGGCTATATTGATATGAGGTTTGACTTTAGGAAAACAAGATCACCCACCCCAAACTCCAATGGCCTCTATCTATGATCTGCATCTCTTTTGACTACTTTGGGCTGTAAGAAGATGTTTTCTAATCATCTTTACTTTTTCAGTAGTTTCTCTCATCAATTCATGTCCAACAAGTAAAGCCTCACCAATCTTTGCCCAACATATAAGAGATTGATATAGTTTACCATACAATGCCTCAAAAGGAGCCATTCCAAGACTAGTCTGGTAGCTATTATCGTAAGAAAATTCAATTAAAGACAAATGCTCAGCCCAAGAGCCTTGGAAATCTAAAGCACAGGATCTGCGCATATCCTCTAGCATTTGAATACTTCGTTCAGATTGACCATCTGTCTAAGAATGATAAGTTGTACTAAAATTCAACTGAGTATCCATAGCTTTCTGCAAACTTCTCCAAAATTACAATGTAAACCTCATATCTTTATCTTATACAATTGATAAAAAAAACTCCATATAATCTCACTATCTTCTGGACATACAAACTACTCAAAGTTTCTACTAGGTTAATAAATTTGACAGGTAAAAAGTGAGCAGATTTTATTAACCTATCCACAATTATACATACACTTTTATGATTCTTTCAGGTTTTTGGTAGTCCTCACAAAATCCACAGTCCCATGCTCTTATTTCCATTCAGACACTTGAAGAGGTTGGAGTAATCTCGCTAGTTTTTGATTTTTTGTTTTCGCATGTTGGCATACCAAACACCTAACCACAAATTCTCCCACATCTCTTTTCATTCCATTCCACCAAAAATATTTACACACATTTTTGGTACATCTTTGTACTTCCAGGATATATTGTAAATTTAGATTTATGAGTCTCGCAAAGTACATCTTTTCTAAGAGACCCATCTAATGGTACGAAAAGTCTACCACGAAATCTTAAACCACCATACGAATTTACAAACCATCGCTTCATCGTCTCATCATTTTCTAACTTGGCATGCGCTGACTTAGCTTCAAGATCACTTTGTTGAGGTGCAATCACCTCTAAAGAATAGAAGGTTGGGCTACTAAGTTAAATAAGAAAGGTTGACTTCTTGTTTCACTTATCCTCAAATCAAATTCCTCTAAATCATTACACATCTTCTACATCCGACATGAAAAATTCGCCAACATGCCCTATGACTTCGTATTCAAAGCATCTGCTACCACATTAGCCTTACTTGGAGGATAATGCAAAGTAAAATGATAATCTTCTAAGTACTCCATCCACCTGATTTTTACACAAAATACCCTTTTGATTTCTAAAAGATTTAATATCTTGAAGATATTCCAAAGAATAATGTTCATAACCAGCAATAACACTTTATTTATAATCAACATTTTCTTTTGATTTTCAACAATAAATAAAATATCAAAATAATATTTCAAAATTCAACCTCTATAAAAAACTTCAATCCATTTAATTCTTTTATTTTATTCGATTTCAATTAGTTCATTTCACACGTACTTCTGGGGCATTATTTCCAAGGACCACCACCCATAACTGGTCAAATATGTTTTTGGGGCATTATTCTCAGGGTTGTCTTCCATAACCAAATGTATTTTAGAGGCACTATTCCCAAGGACTGTCGCCCATATTTCATCTTTGTGGGCTTTCACCACGAGACTGAAATCACATCCAAAATCATGGATGCTACCATTAGCTATGGCCATCACATTTCATTTACCAAGTTATTTGAAATTCATATTTATATTTATAACAACATTTATAAATTTTCAGAAACACGATGTTTTCCATCAAATCATCGATTTATATAAATACAACATGTATTTCACACTTTTCTCTTTATATTTATAAAAAAATAATATTTAACTTAATTAAAAAAATTATTAATTAATTAACACGTAATCATTTACAATTTTTTTCTAAATAATCAATTAACCCTTAAATCCAACAAAATGCCAATTTCTTAAATAAATATTTAATCATTTAAACCAAAATAATATCAAATTACTTCACAGTTATTTAATCCATGAATTAACATAACACTAAATTATATATTCATTTAATCCTCAAGTCAAATAACTACCAAAATTCCACAAAAATCCATTTATTCGTTTTTTTTTCTTCATAATACACCCAATTTTATATAAATTTATTTAATTCATAAATCAAATTTCATAAGTATTTACAAAAAAAAATAATTATAACAAAACACCCTACCTTTTAGTTTTAAAACATAAATTAAATAGTTGCACATAAATACATACCTAATAAATGTATAATAATTTTTAAACTTCTGTTGATTTTCCTACATCTTCCAAATTCCTGCCTAATAAATTTAACAGTAATAAATAATCATCCAATAATAATAAACAAAGATCTGAACTTGATTATATATATATATATATATATATATATATATACATATACATATATAGTTATTTATTTTACATTCTAACAAATTTAAATCTAATTCATTACGAAAATATAAATGTTATTTAGTGTAAATTTTTTTTCTTCTTTTATTTAAACAAGAAAGAAGCAAAGTTTATGTATTGTAACATCCTGAATGCATCATTACAAAAGTGGTGCCGAACTAGGGTGCTACGAAAAATTTTGAATTTCCAAAACATAAGCTAAAATACATAAACCTGCAAACTTTAAAATTTTCATTGTAAAAACTTCCAATAAAATTTAACACCAACTACTTCGTGTCACTGCTCAACAATATATGACCAGTACTAGGGTTTCTAATATTTAAACACTAAATATAGAAAATATACCAAAACTATACAACACAAACTCTTGTATCTATAATTACAGAAAGCTTCAAATACAACAAAACCGTTATCCTGAAGTATCCTTGGTCTCCTATTCTTTCTAACTCCAACACGTCTTACGTACTTTAATTTTGGTCTTGTGTACTTTACGAGCATTATTCTAAATGATCGTTGCCCTAAAAACTGGCCATACGTACTTTATGTTAAATATATTTATTAATATTCTATTAAACATACAAATATCACAATTACAATTATAAATTTAAATGTAACAAAAGTAATTAAAATAAATAAATAATAAATTAAGGTAAAAAAGGGTAAAGAAATTCTGGCCTAAACATAGTGAGGCACACTAAAAAGCGTTGTCCTAAAACCAAAGAGTCCTCCCCTTGTGTGGGTAGTGACGGTTCTCTATGGTTCCAAGATTCAACCCAATGCTTGCAACCAATCTCCTCGATGAACACGACCACCGGAAGCTAAACGTCAAGTCTTCAATATTACGATTGCTAATATAATTTTGTTTAAACATATAGACATATAGTTTTCTCTTATTTTCTCTTTTTGTTTAGTACATCAAAATACATACAAAATACTCTTTATATACTAATAAAATATTTTAAGAATTAAAGAAAATATTAAAATACATTAATACCTTTTATAACTCATATATTAAATCTAAATAATTAATAGGATTAATGGTATAAAATAAATATTGTAATCACCATATAATAATAACAATTTATAAAGTATAACTCATAAAATTAAATAATAGTTTTAAAGCATTTTTCTCCAACATTTTAGGGACATTATTCCTAAAGATCGCCACCCCATCAAAAATAAAATTTAGGAGCATTATCCCTAGGAACCGTTGCTTTAACAGAAACGTACTTTAAGAGCATTATTTTCAAAGATCGTCGCCCCAAACACTAGTGCCACATCACAATAACAACCATGGCCATCACATTTTTCATTTATCAAATTATTTCACAACATTTCCATACAAATTATCCATTTATAAAAATATCACACTTGTTAATATAATTTTCTCAATGTATTTGTAAACATAACATTCATATGAAAATTGTCATTTAAATCATATTCGAAAAATAATTAATTAGATCAATACGTGATAATTTAGGAATTTTTATAAATTTTTATTAAAACTTTAAATAGAATACCCTACTTTTGAGTTTCAAAATTAAAATCCACTAAATGCATATAAATATCTATCTAAATATCGTACAATAATTTTTACACTTCTGTTGGCTTTTTCTTTTCTTCCAAATCTCTCTCCTAAATTAATTTAACAATACAATAAATAATTAACCAAACTTAATTATCTAACAAAATATACTTCATACAAATAAATATTCTAACCCAATATAAATTCTAAAACTAACTTATATAATATAATTTACTAAAATTTAAAACTAACATAACAAAAACATAAATTCTAACTGTTTTTCTCGTCCCTTTTCTTCTCCTCCTCTCTTTTCCTTTCTCTTTCTTTCCTTTTCTTTCCTTCTCTTTTCTTGTCTTCCTTTTCTTCTCCTTTCTCTCCTCTCTCGATTTTCTTTCTCCCCTTCTCCTTTTTTTTTCTTACTCCACCGATTCATTCCACCACCTCACTAAAAATCCACATTATTTTTAATCCAATCCTTTCACCCGGAAATTTGATAGCTAACGAAGGCAAAATCATCATTTTTCTTTTTCTTTCCTTCCTTTTTCACCTTACACGTAGCATGCAAAAAGCTAGATTACTTTTTAATATCAATTAAATCTCTTGAATTTTTCTTTTTCACCTTTTATCCACAATAAACTCTATATTATCAAATATTTCTATTCTTCTAGAAAATATAACATTTCATCCTAATCCAATAATCGCTCCATTTTCAAATAAATATATATTCACCTTATAAATTATCAACTTCTATATTCTCACATAATATAATATCAATATATCCAAATATATATATATATATATATATATATATATATATATCTCCATTAATACTAAAACTCAGGGTATTGCATATATAAACCTTTTTTTTACACTTCCTTTCCTAAATACCTTCCCTTGTCTCCTCCATATTTCCCTCCACTTTGTCTCCACTTATTTTCACCCAAATTAAACAAAGGCCAATATTTTTATTTTTTATCAATTAAACCCTTCATCTATCCTTTTTTTCTATTTTTCACCTACACTAATATTCATATTTTCAAATAATTCTATTTTTTTACACAATATAACATATTCATCCTAATCAAATAACTTCTCCAAAAATAAATATATATCTACATATGTCAGTCCCTAATAATATTCAAAATCCAAGGTATTACATGAAATAAGAACAATGGCTGAAAAAATGATTGGAGTTGAAATTGGTGCAATACTATTTTTCTTTATTGTATATGACTATCATATAGTGAAACTTGAGAAGATTCGTAGTTTTGTTATGCGTTAGTAAAGGATTACCAATTAAGGTCTAAAACAAGCGAGGAAGTTCTTCGGTCTTTAGTTGTTTCATCGTTTCATTTAAGGGAATTCACTTAAAAATGAAGCAACGATTAGCATAATTTGATATATTGGTAAATCAAAGCACTATTACTACTCAAAACAAATCTGAGTTGGATTATTATTTGTATGAAAGTGTCATTCTAAGATGTGAAAAGTTTGATATATTAAATTGGTGGAAGGAGCGTGGTTTAAAATATCTTACTTTGCAAGAAATTGCTAGAGATATTTGAATTATTTCTATATTTACAGTTGCTTCAGAATCTGCTTTCAGTGCTAGTGGCATATTTGTGTTATAAGAGGAATTAATGTGTGCTCAAGAATGGTTTATGAGCTATTTTTAATAATAAAAAAGTGTACTTATTTTATAATATGTTGATAATCTTCATTAATTTATATTTTCCATAATTAAATTTTTTTTTTCTATGATTAGGTTCAAGTACTTGTTCAACACAAGTAGAAAAATCTAAATATTTAGAAGACAAAGAAGTTATGGATGAGGTAAATATTATATAATAATTAGATATTATAAATACATTTTTTATTGATAGTTTATATTTTAAAGGAGTTGATGATTATTTGAATATAAACTTTGTATTTTTACATTGTAGGGATCAATATTGGATTAGGGCTATAAATCCTCATTGAAGATAAAATTTGCTGGAACTTTGATGGTTTGTTATGGTAAGTGTTGATGTAGATTATAATATTTTATAGTTATTTCATTTTTATTAAGGTTTTACAATTTTATGGATTGTTAATAATATTGTTGGATTAGAACTTTCTATTGGTATAATTATATATATATTTAGAATGTTAATTTAATTTATTAATTAATATAACACATTAATTTGTAAAACATTAAAAATCAATCATGAATTTAAAATATATTAGAGTTTATTAATTTTTGTTAAGATACAGATATATTTGTAGAATATTCATTAGGACATGGATATTGACAAATATCTCTTTAAAAGGATATGGATATTAAGTATAATATCTACTAAGGATATGAATAAAATATGGATAAGAAATTTCTTATAGAATATAAATATAGATATTAAAGTATTTGTACCGTATCCTATCCATTGTCAACGTCAAACCCTACTATACAAATTGGCCACTTTTCTCTCTTCCTTTTTTACAGATCTATTGCCACCATCCCTCACTTCATTATCTCCCATGTTGAAGATCAAACCTCAATCCACACCTAGTAAATTATTGTATAAATCCCAACAAAATCACGTAGTGATCCAACAATGACAAATGCTAATAAACCTTTTCTCAATCCCTTAGATATATAGAGGAGATTATTAAGGAAAATCTGATGAAACGTTTGATGTAGTTCAACAAAATCTTGAGTTAAACATCAAATATAGCATTGAAACCAAAACATAATCAATCAGATAGAGGAGTCATTTTCTTCTCTTGCCTCTTTTTCTTCATCTTGGTCGACATACCAAAACCTTTCTTTTCTCTCTTCTCCATCTTTGTCACTCACCCAGCTTTTGCTATTCACATGGAAGCTCCCACATGTGATCATAAACCCATCTCCTACAAGTTCAATATCGAAGTTGTTTGATAACTACCCATTTCTTTTAATTTTAAAGTCCTTTGTTTTTATTTGAAAAATGAGAAAAGGTGAATAAATTATGGATAGCATAGTAGCTTACTTTATTCTAAATTTCTTTCTCACAATCTTATTGGCTATAGGATTCATTCTTTATATACAATGTGACACTTAAAAAAATAATGGTCTTACATTCTGTAAAAGAAAAAATTAGTTGTTACCACCTTATGGCATGATTACCATTACATTATTCTGCCATTATTCCATTTTTAGTTATTTAATGGGTAATGGCTTTTTCCTGCAAGTTATTCTTATCTTTTACAACTTATTCTTTTCTTTTGTAAATTAGCTTCATGTGGGTTGCAGTATCTTCTCCTTGAGCTTGCCGTTAGTTGAGTATTTTTAATATCCTCCCTCAGGATCAAGCATTGGTCAAATACTCCAAGTTGGCTTCTAAATTTTTCGAATTTTCCTATGGATAAAGCTTTAGAAAAAATGTCAGTTGTTTGCTCTTCACCAAGAAAGTAGAAGATCTCAATCTCACCACCTAACCTTTGTTTCTAACAAAATGTATATCAATTTCAATGTCCTTTGTTCGTGCATGGTATATAGGATAGGCTGTTATTGTAGTTGTACTCTTGTTATCTGTCCAAATTATAGGTACTGAAGAGGGTTTCAAATTCAATTCTTTCAAGAGTAAGGTTATCCAAGCAATTTTTGCACATGCATGTGCCATAGACTTGTATTCGAATTCTGCACTGGATCTTGCGACTGTTGAATTGTAAACTTAATCTAGAATATTGAATTGTCTAAATTGGTGTACTAGATTTAGTAAGCAATGGTGTACTAGATTTGGTAAACAATGGTGTACTAGACAAAGTCAATATTGGTGTACTAGACAAAGTCAACATTGGTGTGCTGGACAAAGTCAACATTGGTGTGCTAGACAAAGTCAACATTGGTGTTCTACATGAAGACTAAATCAATGGTTTAGAATGATTTGCTTCAACTATAAATACCCCTCCCCCCTTAAGGTTTTAAAAAATAAGTTAGAAATAAAGCTTGAGTCCTTGTTCAAGTATTTGAGAGTGTTTACATATTTTCTTGTAAATTTGTATGACAAATAAATATATTTGTGTGTTTTGAGTCATTACGAAATTCTTATTTTTCAACAAATTGGTATCAGAGCTCGGTTTTGTAACTTGGATGTTATATTTGTGTGATTACGTGCATATTTAGAAAATTCTGTCAAAAAGGCCAAGATTGCCTAAGGAGTCTGGGTTTTAAGTGGGACCGTTGTGACCCCTCCAGTCTTTCCTGGGAATTTTCTTAGTGTATATTTTCACACCTATAAACATTCATATTACTATCCGAAATACTATTAGAAAGTTATGGCAAATGGAGGTATGACACCATTTCAAGTTCCAATTCTCAATAGAAGCAATTATGATAATTGGAGCATAAAAATGAAGGCACTCCTTGGAGCACAAGATGTGTGGGAGGTCGTGGAGAAAGGTTATAATGAACCTAGAGATGATGTTGCCATTTCTGTTTTGACTCAAGCACAAAGAGACACGTTGAAGGACTCGAGAAAGAGAGACAAAAAAGCTCTCTATGTCATTTATCAAGCATTAGATGATGATGCTTTTGAGAAGATATCAAATGCAACTTCCGCAAAGCAAGCATGGGATAAACTTCAGACATCCTACAAAGGCGCCGAGCAAGTAAAAAAGGTACGTCTTCAAACATTGAGAGGAGAATTTGAAACTTTATATATGAAGGAAGGCGAGTCAATTGTTAATTACTTCTCTAGAATTGAAGCTATTTCTAATCAATTGAAAAGAAATGGTGAAAAATTAAGTGAAGTAAGGATAATGGAAAAGATACTACGATCTATGGATTCAAAATTTGATCACATAGTCACAACAATTGAAGAAACTAAAGATTTGGAAGAAATGACGATCGACCAACTACAAGGATCATTGCAAGCCTATGAAGAAAAAATAAAAAAGAAGCAAGGCATCTCCGAACAACTTCTCAAGATGCAATTCAAGGAGAAAGAAGAAATTCAAAGCTATGATAGAAACCAACATGGTCGAGGTAGAGGTCGAGGTCAAGGACAAAGTAGAGGCCGTGGTCGTGGACGAGGTTGGAATTATAATTACAATAATTTCAACAACTATGAGAAAGGAGAAAGCTCAACACGAGGTCGTGGAAGGAACAATCCAAATACAAGGTACGACAAGTCTAAAGTCAGATGTTATAATTGTCAAAAGTTTGGCCATTATGCTTCTGCATGTAGAGCCTACAACAATGAAGTGGAAGAAAAGGCTAACTATGTAGAAGAAAAGAATCAAGGAGATGAAACTGTCTTGTTAGCATACAAAGACAATAGTGGAGGCCAAGAAAACACATGGTATCTTGACACTGGTGCGAGCAATCATATGTGTGGAAAAAGAAGCATGTTCGTGGAGTTAGACGAATCAACAAATGGAAATGTTTCTTTTGGTGATGATTCAAAAATAGCCGTGAAAGGAAGAGGTAACATTCTTATACAATTGAAAGATGGTAGACATCAATTTATTGGAAATGTCTACTATGTGCCTAATATGAAAAGTAATATTTTGAGTTTAGGTCAACTCTTAGAAAAAGGTTATGATATTCATATGAAAGATTATAGTCTTTTTATAAGAGATGACAAAGGCAACTTAATTACTAAAGTGAAAATGTCAAAGAATAGAATGTTTTCTTTGAATATTCAAAACGATGTTGCGAAATGTTTGAAAGCTTGTTACAAAGATGCATCATGGCTATGGCATCTTCGATTTGGGCATCTCAACTTTGGAGGGTTAGAGCTATTGGCTAAGAAGGAGATGGTAAGAGGTCTTCCTTACATCAATCATCCGAACCAACTTTGTGAAGGATGTTTACATGGGAAGCAATTCAGAAAAAGCTTTCCAAAAGAGTCTACCTTTAGAGCCAAGAAACCACTGGAGCTCATTCATGCTGATGTATGCGGTCCATTCAAGCCAAGATCTCTTGGTAACAATAATTATTTCCTTCTCTTTATTGATGATTTTTCAAGAAAAACATGGATCTACCTTTTGAAGCAAAAGTCTGAGGTATTTGGAGCTTTCAAGAAATTTAAAGCTGCCGTTGAGAAAGAAAGTGGTCGTCAGATTAAGGCCATGAGAACTGATCGTGGAGGAGAATTCACTTCCAAGGAATTTCAAGAATTCTGTGAAGCAAATGGAATTCGACGATTCTTAACCGTTCCGAGATCCCCCCAACAAAATGGTGTTGCTGAAAGAAAGAATCGAACAATTCTCAACATAGCGAGGAGTATGTTGAAAAGTAAAAGACTACCCAAGGAGTTTTGGGCTGAAGCTGTATCAACTGCTGTATATCTATCCAATAGATCTCCAACAAGAAGCGTGTGGGGAAAAACACCACAAGAAGCATGGTGTGGAAGAAAGCCTGGTATTTCTCATCTTAGAGTTTTTGGAAGTGTAGCTCATGTTCATGTACCAGACGAGAGAAGAACAAAGTTGGATGATAAAAGCGAGAGTTTTATCTTCATTGGCTATGATTCAAGTTCAAAGGGTTACAAGTTGTATAATCCAAACAGCAAAAAGATTATGATCAGTCGAGATGTAATATTTGACGAAGAAGGAGAATGGGATTTTGGTCCAGATGTCGATGACTTCAACTTCTTTCCTTTGTTTGAAGAAGAACCAATAATGGAGCAAGCAGGAGAAGCAAGAGAAGAACCTATTACTCCGCATACTCCACCAACTTCACCAACAACAAACAATCAAGGAGATTCACCACCATCCTTTTTAAAGGAAAGAAATGAAGAACGCACAAGGAGTTTCCAAGATCTCTATGAGGTAACTGAGAGGTTAGATAATCTCACTCTTTTTTGTCTTTTTGCTGAGTGTGAACCAATGAGTTTTGGAGAAGCTATACAAGATGAAAAATGGAGAAATGCAATGGATGAAGAAATTAAAGCTATTGTGAAGAATGATACGTGGGAGCTTGTGTCACTTCCTAAAGGACACAAAGCTATTGGAGTCAAATGGGTGTACAAAGTAAAGCAGAATTCAAAAGGAGAGATTGAACGATACAAAGCGAGGCTAGTTGCAAAAGGCTACAGTCAAAGAGCCGGCATCGACTATGATGAGGTGTTTGCTCTGGTAGCACGCTTAGAAACTGTAAGACTAATCATTTCTTTAGCAGCTCAAAACAAGTGGAAGATCCATCAAATGGATGTAAAATCTGCATTCTTGAATGGAGTTCTTGAAGAAGAAGTCTACATACAACAACCTACAGGTTTCGAAGTTAAAGGGCAAGAGGACAAGGTGTTGAAATTGATAAAGGCTCTCTATGGTTCGAAACAAGCACCAAGAGCATGGAATAGTCGAATCGACAAGTATTTCCAAAAGAATGGTTTCACTAAGTGCCCTTATGAACACGCACTTTATATCAAGATCAAAGATGGAGATATTTTGATCGTGTGCTTATACGTAGGTGATTAGATTAAGTTTAAGGGGGAGTGTTGAATTGTAAACTTAATCTAGAATATTGAATTGTCTAAATTGGTGTACTAGATTTAGTAAGCAATGGTGTACTAGATTTGGTAAACAATGGTGTACTAGACAAAGTCAATATTGGTGTACTAGACAAAGTCAACATTGGTGTGCTGGACAAAGTCAACATTGGTGTGCTAGACAAAGTCAACATTGGTGTTCTACATGAAGACTAAATCAATGGTTTAGAATGATTTGCTTCAACTATAAATACCCCTCCCCCCTTAAGGTTTTAAAAAAATAAGTTAGAAATAAAGCTTGAGTCCTTGTTCAAGTATTTGAGAGTGTTTACATATTTTCTTGTAAATTTGTATGACAAATAAATATATTTGTGTGTTTTGAGTCATTACGAAATTCTTATTTTTCAACAGCGACTACTTTCGATTTCTTTGTGCTCCAAGACGCTAAATTGTTTCCTAGGTAGATACTATATCCACTAACTAACTTGCTATAATCTTTATCACACCTCTAATCGGCATCACAATAGCCTACTAAGTTTATGTTTTCAGTTGTATTGAACTCTAGGCCATAGTTTGAAGTCGCTTTGATGTATCTCAAAAACCCTTTTACATGCCAACGAATGTGGTTTTAATGGATTCGACATGTATTGACTTAACTTATTGACAATAAATGCAAGTTCTGTTAAGGTAACATATTGTAATGCTCTTATTACACATTGATAAATGATTCCATCTTAGAAGGGTTCACCTTTTACTTCGGTGAGAATTTCTTCGGTTTTGAGCGATGTGCTTGTGCCTTTACAATTTTCTATTCTTGCTACCTCTATTACCAAAAAAGAATGGAGAAGCCCATAATCTTTTAGTACAAAAGTTTGGTAAAGTTTAAGTATTAGCTCATCAATGTATGTTGGCTTACTCCTTGTCACAACTACGTCATCAATATAAATAAGTAAAAAGGTTAGTTCATTTTCAGAGTGTTGATAAAAAAGTGATGTGTTTGATTTTGAGTTACTGAAACCACAAGTCTGAAGTGTGTTTTTCAATTTTTTGAACAAAGCGTTAGGTTCCTCTTTAATTCATAGAGTGCTTTATGTCATCTGCATACGTGATTTGGTTTTTCTACATCAATAAAACTTCAGGTTGCTCCATGTGCACCACTTTTGTTAAATCACCCTAATTTTCAAGGCTTTGATCGCTCGACTGTAGGTTTCATTGTAATCTAATCCTGGTGTTTGATAAAAGCCTTTTGTAACTAACTCGATTTTAAGCTTTGATACTGATCTATCTGAGTTTTATTTCACCTCGTAAACCTATTAGCTCCCTACAAGTCTTATATTTGTGGTGAGTGGTACTAAAGACCAAGTCTTGTTTATAACAAGTGCATCAAATTCTTCTTCTCTTGCTTGCTTTTATCTTGGGTTTGATAGTGCTTCTTTAACATCTTTTGGTGTATCTGTTATTAGAGGTTCTAACATAGTGCTCATAAAGATCTTGGGTTTAACAATTCCCGCTTTGGCTCTAGTTATCATAGATTGAGTTGGAAAAAGTTTGGGGGGTTGCTGCACAACTGTTGTTTCTGGTAATGTATTTTGATCTGTGTTGTCAATGTTTGAGGACTATGTATTTGGATTAGAGTGTTGCAGATATAATGATGTGCTATTATTGATAGACTTTAAGGGGATTATTCTACTACTTCTAAATCCAAAAAAGGAGTTGTTTCATTAGCTGTGGTTTGACAATTTTTGTCTTCTTAAGTTTAAGCTAACACCGTGTAAAACTTATTAAAGAGATTTATTGCATTTTGTTGTGTTGTGCATGACTGTTTCTAGACCAAGCATAATCTTGAAATAGAAATGAGTTCTTATTGAAAATGACATGCCTAAACAATATAGATTCTACCAGTATGACTCATACACAAATAACCTTTATGACATGCACTTAATCCCAATAATACATATTTAGAATTGTGATAGTTGAATTTGTTTGCATTATATGTTCTAAGGAAAAGGTTACATTCACATCCAAATGTCTTAAATAATGAGTAATCAGGCTTGGTATGGAATAAAGCTTTAAATTGAGAGATATTTCCTAAGATAGGTGAAGATAGTCTATTTATTACATATGTAGCCATGCTAAAAGCCTCTTACCAGAACTTGAGCGGCATACTTGCTTGTGCAAGAAGTGTCAGGCATGTCTTTACTATATGCCTATGTTTTCTCTTGAATTTTCTGTTTTGATGGTGAGTATAAGGGTAAGCATGTCTTATTGAGATTCCCTCTTGTTTTAGGAAAGGTTCAAAGGCTTAAAATTCCCCACCCATATCGCATTGAAAGCATTTGATATTCTTTTCTAAGCTATTCTCAATTTTTTTCTTGAACATCTTCAATATGTTCAGAGCTTTAACTTGTTAGTTCAGGGATAAATCCAAGTTAAGCTAGTTTTGTCACAAATGCAATGTACTCTTTGTGACCTTATTTAGAGGTTATTGGTGCTAGCCCTCAGAGATCATAATGTATGATCTTTAAAAGTAAGTTTATGCATCTTCCTAAGTTAACAAGCATTGTAAAAAGAAAAGTCCATTTTTTCATTTACTTTTAAAAGATTACAACTTAAGAAACTATTTTTAAGAGTTAGGTAATGAGCTAGGTAATAAGGGTGCCTTAACTGTCTATGTGATATTCCCAATTATTTAACACACTTGAACTTTCATTAATATTTGAAACATTAAAACATAAATACAACATGGAACTCTGGGTTATTGACGGGAGACAAAAATATGAAAGATAACTCATTTGACTTGGTAGTGAGGGTTGGAATAAGGGATATAACAAAACTTGAAGGGTCCACACAGCATTTGAAATAGTCCATATTTAGTCACTCCTTGCAACAGACCTTCCCCTCCTTTTTGTGTCTAAGTTCCCTAAGTTATTTGTTACGTGATTTGTTGCCTCGCTGTCTAAGTACCATGTTGGATTCATTGTGCTTTCTGGAGTGACAATGTAGGCTCTTTTTTCATTTGCCTTCCATTTTGGAGTGAATTCTTATTGAAGCAATGCCAACACTTTGGGGCTTCATGTCCAACCTTTGAAGCATTTATGGCAAGTAGGTTTTTGTCCTACTTGTTCATATCTTTTGTTTCTTCCTCTATCTTGAAAGATTCCTCCAAACTGATTCTAATTGTTGTTTCTTTCAGTTGCATACCTATTCTTTTTCTAAGTGTTGTAGCTGGCTTTAATGTAATTTTCTAAGAAGTCTTGTTGCAAATTCATGTTTGTATTGAGATGTTTTTCTCAGTCCTATTTCCATGACTACGTAACATTGAATATATGTCCTACAGAGGGAGTTCTTCTGCCCTTAAAGTGATGTTAACCACAACTGAATCGTATTCTGGTCCAACTTCCTCTATCGGGAAAAGGACGAACTCATCATTGCTGACTTGTTTTCTAGCAAATTTTAAACTTTTAAATAACCCCTTTATTTTGAGGTAGTAATCATTCATAGTCATTCACTCCTTTTTTGTGTTTTGTACTTGCCTCTAAGTTGCATCACTCTTGCTGTGGTTTGTGCTATGTATAACTTCTCCAAAGGGGTCCAAACTTCATAAGAAGTTTTGTATTCCATGATTGAGCTTAAGGCTTCTTTAGTCATCGATGATAACAACCAACCTACATAGGATTGATTCTGCGTTTCCTAGATCATATATTCTAGCTTTGGGGTTGTAGTAACACTTTGCTCATTACCAATTATCACATTTAACCTTCTTGGAGTTTCTTTGGTTCCATTGATAGAAGCTTTAGATTATTAGCTTTGATGTTGAGCAGAACTTTGGTTTTTCAGAGAAGGTAGTTTGTGTTGGCGAGATTGATGGGACCTGTGAACACAAAGGGTGAGTTTGACAGGGTGCTAGGATCTGGAGTAGTGTTTGGTAAGATAGTACTTGGAGCAGTGTTTATGAGGTGGTATTGTTGTTGCTACTTTCGACCATAGTTAATGGCTTTAATACTAAGTTGAAAAATGAGAAAAAGTGAATAAATTATAGATAGCTTAGTAGTATACTATATTATGAATTTCTTTCTCATAATCTTATTGACTATAGGATTAGCTCTTTATATACAATGCGACACTTAATAAGTAATAGTCTTACATTTTACAAAGAAAGCACCATCTTATGGCATAATTACCATCACACTATTCTGCCATCATTCTATTTTTAATTATTTAATGAGTAGTGGCTTTCTTCTGCAAATTATTTTGTCTTCTGCAACTTATTCTTTTCTTTTATAAATTGGTTTCACATGGGTTGCGTTATCTTTTTCTTTTACCTTGCTACAAACTGAGTATTTTCAATAATGATCATAAACTCATAACTTAAAGGTTCAATATTAAAGTTATTGGATAACTACCCATTTCTTTTAATTTCAAAGTCCTTTTGTTTTTATTTGCATTTTTGTTGTTTAAGAGGAATTGCTTCATATCAGTAAAAGAGGAAAGTTGCATACAATTTTACTATATTAACCTTGATTGTAACAATTGATTAACCGATTTAAATGGTCAAAGGGGAGGGAGGCATGTGTTAAAATCCCTTGAGGTTTGGTACTTTAAACCAATGTTTTCAATTCAGAAGCACGTCACCATAATTTTGTTAATTAATCTGTCCCATAAATAAGTAGGTCCTAATCAAGCGTCTGCAGAATTATCTATAAATCAGCAATGAAGATTTTTCTGTCAACCGATTCGCCCTGTGATGTGAAATCAATCTTGTTGGTTGATATGCATTTCAAACTATCATCGTACTAGAAAAATATTGAAATCACTCCTGTTAATCAAGTATAATTCCAATGTTTCTGTTGTGTTACTTGATTGGCCAGTGGTCTCGTTGGCCACAACGATTTTCGCACACTTCAGGGCTTAGAAAATAGTCGTTTGCTAGATCTCAGCTGGGTATGATGTCAAGATCATCGTATTCAGCTTTCCGCGAGAAGCCATCGACATTCTGAAAGAGGCGCATAATGGGCTCGACCATGGACTTTTACTGGGTGTTTGTGCAAATCCACCCTCACCAACTCTTTAATCCAAGTTTGTCAACCCGATGGGCCATGGTTATGGCCTCTGAGTAAATGGTTAATGGATAGGATTTCTGAATTGCAGAGTTTCGAACGTAAAATGAAATGAATACAAGAATGGCATCAGACCTTCAGAGGTAGGTAGAAGGTCCTACAACAATCCATATATTACCCATTTCTTTTGCTGATAATTGAGTTTGGTCCAAATTCCTTTCTAACAAAACATAATATTTTAGTTCAGAAACTATGTACTGGGACAGACGCTGGAATCGAAATTTGGTTCAAGTCAGAACCAAATTTAGATGATACTTTTGCTAAAACATAGGATTGATAAGTTTCAGCCACCTTTCTACAATTCGAGCCATTGAAACATTTCCCTTCTCCATTTTAATCAAATTCCAATCAATGATAATCTACCAAATATTTATATAATGACACAATTCTTAGCTGGCATACAGAATCGACCAACAAACCTAAAACTCTAAAGGCCTACATTAATCATGAATAAGGTATATATTCCTAATTTTAAATTCATGAGCAGATAGGCAGGGTTATCTTAATTTCCATATTTAATTAGATTCCTGATTAGCCCTTTGTTTGGAGTGGAGTCCAGTGAGATTAGGTAAAGCAGATGTAGTAGTAGCTAGTAGAAAGAATATTGTATATATATACAATTCTGTTTGAAAAAAGAAATTAAAGGTGGTGTCTATAATAATGCAAAGTTTGGCACTACATTAAATTATCATCTCTACAATTATTGCCCTTCCCTTATATCAATCTGCCTAGGCATTTTTAATTATTAGAAGATAAATAATTTCAATATAAAATGTTAAAAAAAAAAAAGGAAACTGTAAAGATTGAGGAATATTTATTCACTTTCATACGATTACCTTGACTAATATATCTCTCCATTGACTGTGAATACAATTAATTGATTATATAACAGCTAGGCATTTGGAGTCAATGAGTCCAACTAAGCTAATTTATTTAATTATCAAAGTTAAATTACAAGTACAAACTACGAGAACGTCCTTTCAGACCCTTCCCTGCATGCACCGACCCCATCTTTAATTACCCTCAAAATTTTGCTATAAATATCAGCATCCTCCTTCTCATTTACACACCAAAAGAAAGAAAGTAAGGTATTGCAATAGATTTCAATTACATACCCATAAGAGAAATAATTAAAGCTCTAGTACTTCTACTTTCTTGCTAGCTAGCTTTTTTTTTTTTTTTCCTCTGAAGGTTTGCTAGCTAGCTTTTAGCTATGGCCATCTTCAAGGCTTTGATTGCTTCAATTCTCCTCTCACTGCTTGTTCTCCACCTTGTTGAAGCTGATCAGATGGTAAAGTTTGGCTTATTAACTCTTTAGTTATTCTGGTTAAATTCTTTAATTAATTTTTAAGTACTTACTAATCCAAGTTACCATCGAGAGATGCAGGTTCACACAGATAAAGCATATGGTTATCCAACACCAACAATTGGTAATTCCTTATCCTCCTTGCTCAATCGCCTATATATATAGCTGAATAATCTTGGGGGCATTAACTAATTAATATTTGGTTAATTTGTTCATCAGACTGTAGAGGTGCTTGCAGAGCAAGGTGCCGGTTATCGTCGAGGCCACACCTGTGTAAGAGGGCGTGCGGAACCTGCTGTGCGCGTTGCAACTGTGTTCCTCCAGGCACTTCAGGCAACACTGAGGTCTGCCCCTGCTACGCCAGCTTGACCACCCACGGCGGCAGACTCAAGTGCCCTTGAATTTATTACAATAGCCTTAATTATTCGCTTGGGACTTAATTTGCTTGCTATCATGAATAAATTAATTAGTGTATAAGTGAGTGAAAAGGTTTGCTTGCTATTGTATTTTTGTGTAAAGCAGAAAATAATAAGATGTTTCTTTGTTTGTTAATTTCCATTTCCCTATACCGAAAGGATTGAATTTTAATTCTGCTCATTTTCCACTATTTTATTTGTTTTTTTTTTTTAAAATATTTCTTCAGGATGTTGAGTAATTGAATCTATATGAATATTTTCTAATGATATGACTCTTCAACAATCAATTGTTGACAGTTTAGTAAATCTTGAAGACTATTTTTTTTTTTTTTTTGAAGACTATCTTAAAACTCTAGTTTACTTGAATAGTTAAATATTTAAATATATGTAAAATAAAAATATGACTTTTGAAAAAAAATAATAAGATCTTAAGTTGACACTGCCACTAATTTCATCATTTTCTATAAATCTTGTATCTGTTGCTCAAATAGTTATAAATATATAAGCTCAACAATAAAGTATATATTTCTTGAAATTTTTCAAGTAACCAATAAAATGTATGTTCGTATTGAGTCTATTGACTTCTTAAGAAAATGGTCGTACTTATAATTTTAGGTAATTTTTAATTTTAACTATTATTTTATTAATAATCTTTATAAATAACCTTAATTTTTTAACAATACTCAACAGTGTCCTTCATTTTTTGATAAGTCGTTAACAATACCTCAAAACAGAATAAAATGACTCATTTATCTTTATCGTTATTAATATTATGTACATAAAGACAAAATTAACTCTATATAATTAAAAAAATAAAATTTAACTTATATATAATTAATAATTTATATCTTTTTAAGAAAAATGAGTTGCTTATATATTAAAATTAAGGTAAAATTTTTACTTAAAAAATAAATAAATAAATTTAAATTAAATTATATACCAAAATAAATTGCATATATATTGATTATTAATTAATTAATTGATGTTACTATTATAATTATGTATATTTAAATTTTTATTATTTTTTTATATATCAAATATCAAATTATTAATTAATATCTTTATAAATATTAATTTTTTTATTATTTTTAATTGATTAATGATTAATATATATGTAATTTATTTTGATATATAATTTAATTTAAGTTTATTTATTTATTATTTAAGTGAAAACTCTACCTTAATTTTAATATATAAGCAACTCATTTTTTTTAATAAAATATAAATTATTAATTATATAGAAGTTAAATTTTATTTTTTTAACTATACCTGGTTATTTTTGTCTTTATGTACATAATATTAATAACAATAAGGGTAAATGAGTCATTTTATTCTGTTTTGGGTATTATAGATAACTTATCAAAAAATAAAAGGCAATGCTAAGTATAGTTAAAAAATTAAGATTATTTATGAAGATTATCAATAAAATAATTGTTAAAATTGAAAATTACCCTATAATTTATTAATTGGAAGAATTAACACATACCTCTCTTGAGCTTTTAAAAATTTACACTTAAATAATAAATTTAAAAAAAAAATTACACTTATCTTTCTTGAACCATTAGTTAACCATCTAATTTTTAAAAAAGATTAAAATGTTTCAAATATTCTATTAATTTTTTTATCAAACTAATTTTTTTTATTATTTTATATACTTATATATGTGTAATATGAATTTTATATTATTTGAGTTTTACTATTTTATACAATATATTATTAATCTATTGTATAATGAAATAACATAATAATTTTTTAAAAAAAATAAAAAATTTATTATCTAAATAATAATATAACATCAATTAATATGAGATATAAAAATTAAAAAAGTTTAATATTACAATTTTTTAATTTTTAAAATTTATATAGGAATATAATTACTAAATTTTAAAATATGAAAATTCAAAAAATAAAATAATTGGCCATTTTTCATGAATAATTTATTTTTATAATACTAAAAAAATATGTTAGTCTAAGTTATGAAGATTATTTTTAGTATTTTGAATTAAATATTGTTAAAAAGTGTGAATAAATTGATAATATTAAATATATTATTTTATTTTAAATTCTATTTATTGACTTGTACAAAATTAAATTATTAAATTGATAATATGTTCAAAAATACCTTTAATCTTAATAATTAACTAATAGTCAAAAAGAGGTATATGTAAATTTTTTTAATTCTAACATTTAAGTGTTAGTTTTTCAAACTTCAGATAAAGCATCTATTAATTACTCTTATTTAATGAAATACCATCTATATAATACATGGGCTGGGCTTGGGCCCTGTTCTTATCTCTAATGTAAAATGGGACTCTGGTAATGTGGCCCATTAACAAGCCAAGAAACTAAAAGCTTTGAGTTCTTATTATTTTTTTTCTTTATATACGTGGGCTGGGCTTCGGCCTTGTTCTCTTCTCTAATGTAAAATGGGCCTCTGGTAATGTGGCCCATTAACAAGCCGAGAAACTAAAAGCTTTGAGTTTCTTATTATTTTTTTTCTTTATATACGTGGGCTGGGCTTCGGCCTTGTTCTCTTCTCTAATGTAAAATGGGCCTCTGGTAATGTGGCCCATTAACAAGCCAAGAAACTAAAAGTTGAGTTTCTTATTATTTTTTTTCTTTTATATACGTTTAAGTACTTGAAAATTTTTACTTTTTGTTTAACAAATAATTTATGATTTAACATATCATTAAATAAATATTTTTATCTTTATACAAAATTTTATTAATTATTTTTCTCTTACTTTTAGTATTTTATCACAATTTTTAAAGTTTTATTTTTAACGCTGAGAAATAGACAAAGTTACCACCTCCTTAGATGAAGGTGTAAATTAGCCTACGTTAAGCTCAATTGACACAGACCCGATTCGATTTCATATAACTTGGACCTGACATGGTACAGTTACGATATCCATACAACATGAGTCTAATTTAGAATTTGTGTTATACTAAACTTACTCTTTAAGTCTATCGAACTACACTTCACATAAGCTCAAATAAATTTTAGGCTTGTGCTCGACACATGTCCAAATAGTCCATTTCGACTTTTAAATTATGAGTTTTTAATTGTTTTTATTTATATTTAATTGCAATGGATGGGCCATAATTAACATATATATTAGGGAAGAGCAAAAAAATCAGACTAAATTGGATCCGAACCGAGAAGTTGGATCCAGTTTTAAATTATATTTAATTTGAGACATGTTTTAATTTTTAAAAACTCAAAATTTTCGATTCGATTTAAGTATTAGTTCAAAAAATCTAAATTGAACCAAAAAAATATTTCTTTTATATATTTTACCATCAAAATTACTATTGTTTACATATATTTTAGTATTAAAATAACGTTATTTTATGAAAATTAACAAATTATAAAAAAAATTGAACCGATTTAAACTGAAATCGACCAATACAGTTTGGTTTTAAATGTATTTTGTCCAGTTCGATTTTGAAAAAACTCGAACTGAATAGGATCGTGCCCACTCTAATATATACTAAAAAAAATTAGAAAGGAGGTAGATAGAAATTAATTTATAAATTGTAATAAATGATAATAAATATTTATATATCATAATAATAAAACAAAAAATTTAAATTATTCAACAATCTATTTATAATTAAAAAATGATGATAAAAGTCATACCTCACCAGCTCATCTGTCAATTTATAATAACTGTTTTTTTCAAAAGTAAAACATAATCATAAAATGGTGATAAAATTAAAGAGTGGTGTTGGTTTATAATTAATTAGTTAAATCTTTTGGTCATTTTATAGCCATTAAATTTGTTTTATGCAAGTTCTTTTACTCGGTCGCAATTGCTACTATTTTCCGTTTCATTCTTGATACAATCAAGTTATCAATCTAAATTTAGAAAAATTCATAATTTATAATATATAGCAATCCAATTCAAAATTCAAAAATTGATAATTATTTTGATGATATTGTATTTGATGATCAACTTGTTTCTTTTAATTATAAATGGCATTAATGAGATAAGATTATAAATATTACTCTAAAATATTCATTTTCAGTTTTAAAGATTACATATTTAGGGACCTTGGTATTATTTAGCCAATTAAATTAGAACCACTCTTGCAGATCATGTTCCCTTTTTTTAGTTTAAAAAAAAAAATTGTTATTTTGTTATTCTTAGTGGTAAATAAAAATATGATTTAATGGACATATAAACCTTAATAATTTTTAAAATACTTATAAAAATTTTAATTTATTTAAAGAAGATAATTATACCCTTACTACTAATAGTTATTAAAAAAATTATTATTAAATCATTAAAATTTGACAAAATATAATATATATTTATAAAAATATATTAATAAAATAAATTATAATATTATTTTATAGTATATTAACTATATAATATTTATTTATATATTATAAATTTATATATTTTATAAATACTATAAATAATATTTTTTAATATATTATAACTAAAATATAAATTTATTTATTTTAGAATATATTAACAATCTAATATTAATTAAGTATTAGAAAATAAATAAAATAAATCATAAATAAAATATACTATAATACAATACTTATGATTATATTATAATTTATATTTATGTATAGTTTAAACATATAAAATATGATAAAATAAAACTTATTATTTATATTATTAATATATTTTTTATAAATATATCATATTTTCTCAAATTTTAATGATTTAATAATAATATTTATAATTAACTATTCTTAATGAAGGTATAATTATTTTTTTTATAAATAAATTAGGACTTTTATGAGTATTTTTGAAACTACTAGGACTTATGTGTCCATTAAATCAAATATTAGGGACATCCATGTCATTTTTTCAAAAATATATTTTGTATTTCTTGAATGAATCTTGTACCTTATTGGTCTTTAGATAGGCTTACAAAAGTAACGTAAATATAAACAAAATATTATACTAATTATGTACAATTGAATAAGAAAATAAATCATAGCACCAAATAGAACATGAAATCATAATAAAATAGGAGATATAATGATATTATTCTAGTAAAACTAAAATAGTATCATTGATTGATTTTATTATATCAGATATCACTTAGAACCACTCCCTAACCCCAAACTCAAGATGGTGAAACAAATTTGAATTTGCAAACTAAAAATAAGTTGAAATCAATTAAAAAATATTTGATACCCTTGAAATGAAAAGACCAAAGCAAATGAAGTCTGTTGGAAAGAGTAGCCAAGGGATATAGACTCTTGGAAATAAGAGTCAAGGCAAGATAGGCTCCTAAAAGAATCTAGAACCAAGATAAGGAGGGGGAAGATACCTAACCCATATATAAGAAAAATAATACTCTGGTGCAATGGCAATGTCATATGCAAAAGGGCAAGGAACAAGAGAGTCCACTATTGTCGGAGAGTTCAGCTCTAATAACAATCCAGGGCGAATGGCAACATAGACATCAAAGGGCAAGGAACAAGAGTACCCACCATTATTTGAGGATCGAAATACCTTATCTCTACTTCATACCTCGTAACGCACCGTGTTCTTATACAGAGAGGGGTGTTTTACCATCTTAACCTGAAAATAACTAAGGAGAGGAAAAGTTCATTTTTTTAGGGTACTTTCAATAACAGATCTAGTGGGGACAGGGCGAGGCTTATGGCCCAGTTTAGGGAGATTAGCAATGTGGGTGTGAGAGGGAAAAGGTGCCCACAATCACTAAAGGGTCCATCTTTGTTATCAAGTTAAATGGGCTTAGTAGAAAATAGAGAAAAGGCTGAAATGGAAAGTGAGGGATCAATTGAGTAACATTGAGGATATAATTGTAGTTCACTAGAGGACCTAAATGATAATAACCTAAAATTTATGCAATGATGTAGAGTAGGGATGGCAAAATCCCCGCTGGACTCAACCCGTTTGGGTCAAGGACCAAGGAAATTTTTTTCAAAAAATTGGGGATCGGGTCGGGTTCGAGGACAATTTTTTGTCCCCGACTTAAAAATGAATCAGGGATGGGAATGCCTCTGTTACCCCGACTCGTCCCCGATTTTCCGAAAAAACTTTCAAATTTGATTTGTAAAATTAAATTATATCCATATTATTTAATAAATAATTATATGAATTTTGTCGTTTTTAATTTTATCAATCAAGTCCTTTAAAATAATTTATACTTTTTTAATTCAATCATTAGGTCTTTTATATAATATTATTAAAAAATAAGAAGTCCAACATTAATTTAATATCTTTTCTCTAACTTTATCAATTAAAAATTAAATTATAATATTCTACCATATTTATTTTTCTATTCGTATAGGTTAATAAAAAAATTATAATAAATTTATTAATCAAATTTGATAAACAAAACTTTTATTAGTTATAATATTTTATATAGCTTGTCTCAATTAAATATTTACTTTTATTATATTAATTTGATAATATATGAAATGGTAATTTTTTATATGAAAAATTAATTTATTATTATTGAAAAAATAATAATTTTGATTTGATGAAAAATTAAAAATTGATAATATATTTTTAATAATAAATTGAAATTTTGATAATTATGAAAGTTAATTTTTATTAAATACTTTAAATATGCATTCAAATTAATAAATTTAATATTTTTTAAATTTCATACTAAGTTTAGTTCTATTAAATCATTGTAAAATTAAATAATTATACATTCTTTTAAATTCTAAATTTAAAATCAAAGTAAGTTGCCCCCACCACTTCGTCTGCTCCTTACAATTACTCATTGTTTATTATAGGTAATAATGATGTTCATAAATATAAATTACTTAAATGATTTTGTTAATGTTATATACAATATTTTTTTACTTTTATAACTTTACTAATTTTTAGTATCATTTGTACAATATGTGAGATTTTAATCACTATACTCTTCATTTTGGAGAATTATATATATATATACACACACACACAAAAAAATATCAATTTCGTCTCTAATAGATTATGATATTATCACTTACATCCCTAATATTTTAAAATTACACTTTTAGTTTCTACCATCATAATAGATTTGTTAGCTTTTGATATATTTTTTTATTTAACACATTTACCCTTAATTAAATTAAATTTTTATTAGAGTTAACCCAATGCAAAAAAATAAAAATAAAAAATAAAGTTTTTTTATTAAGACTACAAATGCTTTTATTTTTTATTTTAATAAATAATTGTTAAATAATATATTTTTAGATTATAAAAATTTAAAAAAAATTAGTTATAATCAAGTTTTACAAAACATATTATTCATAAATGACTTTTTACAAGAAATTTGATTTTATTATTTTTATTTTTAGTTAATTTTATTGTAAAAATTTAAAAAAAAAAACTCAAATCAAAACAATAAACTTGTTTAAATTTTATTATTTTTATTTTTTTTAATTTTACTGTAAAAAATATAAAAATAAAAAGAATAAAATTAGTTAGATTTTATTATTTTTAAATAATTTTATTTTTTTATCTTTTGCAATAAAATTAAGAGAGATAAGAAATAAGAAGAAAAGAGGAGGGAGAGATAAAAATTTAATATATTTTTATTTAATAAATATTTTTTATAGGGTTTTAACAATACCTCTCCTAATATTTGAGAGTTTAACACTTAGATGGAAGGTTTGAAGTAAGGCACACTTATTTCCTTTGGACAGTTAGTTGACCATTCATTTTTATTTAAGTGACTATAATACCCTTGTATACTTTAAAATAAATTTTAAAAAAAATTTAATTTTAATTTATTTAATACTTATAAAATTTCAATTTTATCTTTGACATCATTAACTTTAATAGTAAATTGTTAAAAATTGGACATTGCTGATTACTTATAGAAATTTCAAGTTATATATAAAGTTGTTAATAAAGGAAGAGGTAAAATTAAAATAACTCTTAATTTTAAATATGTAAATATTTAGGGACGCTTGTGTTAGTAGGTCAATCAAATTATTGTCATGATGATATAATCCATCACACGTACACCTCACATTTTTTTACTTTTTTGGCAAAACAAAGAGAATTTTATTTTTATTAGATTTACCAATTTAACTTTATCATAATTAAGTGATGCACTTTTGGGTTAAGTCTAAAGCTTCTATCTGTAATTTTTTTCATGTAACGCTATCTATTTATAATTTTACTAAATCTGGTGACATATCCACTGTTATGTCTCCTTTGTAATTATTTTCAACTTTAGTGGTGAAAGTATAGGTTATAATTTTAGGATTATTTTCATTTTTTTCCCATTATTAAAAATAAATTAATTAACTGAAAGTAAAAATTAAGAGATCATACATAACTAACAAGAACTGAATTGTATTGATGTAAGCCAAGGAAAAAGATTACTACATTATTAGCAGAAGTACTACTGGACAACTAGAATTAACGGCAGATCATAAAGATTCAGATTAACAAGATAATCCGAAATCATGATCAGTCTCAAAAGAATAAAGAAAATGAAGCAAGAAAGCTATTTATTTCATCATCCGAATCTTCTTCTTCTTCAAAATTAGAAATTATCCAAATAAGCCTTGGCATCATCCATCACTCCTCTATGAATCTTCTCCAACCCCATAGTTTCGAACTCCCTGAGAAAAAACCAGCCCTCCAACACCAAAACAAACCCTACGAACGCCACCCACCCTGCAGACACATTTCCATTTCCTCCGATGACCGATGAGTAGACCCACACGATTCTCATGAAACCCACCTGCCCTATCAAGTAAAGATGTGCGGCAAACAAATCTTGAAAGCGGATATCACCACTGAAGAAGTAGTTGAGCATCAATGGGATATAACAGATGAGGACAACAAAAAACAAGTTGCTACCCAGAAAGCTTACAAGCCAAGCCCTTGGACTTATCCGCTCGTATATTACAGAGAAGGATATTAAGAAGATTGCTTCATGGATGAGGTTAGCTAGTGCTGCAGGTTCGCCGCCAGTAACAGCCCAATGAAAACAGCCGGTGAAACCAATGGTTGCAACGATTACTCTCCTAGAGTCCAAGAATGAACTGAAGATGAGGTATATCCCACTTAGGGTCGAGTAATGTCTGTCTGAAAATGTCTAGGTGATCAGAATGTCTTAAAATCTGCCCCTTGTTAACTAATGCTTTGGTTATACAAATGCAGCCTATAAATGATTGGATTTTTATCCTCGAAACACGGTTATGATATTTGAGGGCAAAGATCACACAATAAAATTTGCTATATTCTAATCACATATATTTGCTTTATTAATTATTTTCTGTCCAACCTTTGACTAAAGACATTTTTTACATGGTGTTTATTAATAATCTTCAGGTTCTTTGATTCTTCAAAAGTTACTACAAAGAGAGCGTTCAGAGTTATGTTGACAATTATATATGTTGGTTTAATGTTAGTTGGATTAGGATGATGAATTTGGAGTTAGTTGGATTGCATTATGTTAAGAATTATATTTGTTTAGTTTTATTTGAATTAAGATGATAGATTTTGAACTATATTGTTAAGGGAAAATGACATTTACCCCCTTGTTAGATTCAAGCTTACTCGATTTCACCCCTGTTGGAATAAAATGACCAAAATCCCCCCTACCGTTAAAACGGTAACAAAAAGAATTAAAATTTTAGGGGTATTTTGGTCCAATTAAATATAGAGATGATGTGTCAGCTTGGCATAAATTTGATTAAAATTTAAAAAGAAAAAAAGAAAAAACCCACAACCTTATCTCTATCCTTATCCCTATCCCTCATTATCGGTTTCATCTCCAAATCAGCCGCCCTCTCCCCTTCCCATCTCCATGGCTACTTGATCGTCTCCCCACAATCATCCTTATCTCTCTGTCTCCTTCAAATCCAAGCGCAGACACTTTCTTTTTCCTCTCTCCCCCAAATCCAATTGCATACACTGGCATCGCACCAAGCTTGAGTTTTGTGATGGATGATTTTGAGATTTCGATGATGAGTTTTTGTAGAAGAGTTTTATATTTGGTAGATTGATTGGGGTGTGTGAGTTTTTTTCTTTTAATTTTTTTTATGAATTTGTTGGAATGGTTAGGTAGATAACGAAGAAATTTTTTATGAATTAGTTATGGATGAGTTTTTTTTTTTTTTTTAATTTTTGTGAATTTTGAATAATGGTTTGATAGATATTAAAAAAATTTATTTTGGGTTGGGTAGATAATTTGTAGTTTAATTTTTATAAATAAAAAATGTATTTTTTTATCTCATTATGAAAATATTGAGCATTGTTGCTAGTATTCATGACGAGATTCAAGAGTGCTCAGTTGAAGAATTGAGGTGTTTTGGGTCATACAATACAAGAGGAATTTAGGACTACAGTTGCTTTTACTAGTGTCAAGTGTTGGGAAATTATTCAGTACATAATGAGAGCTCTCTATAATTTAGAGATAACTGAATTGAGAAGAAGATTCTACTATATGAAAACAGTGGCTATTTTTTAATCTTTATTAATTAAAAAATTAATCGATAACAAAGTTTGTCTTGTGTACGGTGGAATGATGCATATATTCATATAAATAATAAAATTTAATTCATATTTATATAAAAAAATATGTTTTATATATAAAAATAAAATCTCTACATAAAATTTATATTTATTTTGAAGTACTTATAAACAAAATAATTTTATTAATAAATTATATAATATATTTATAAATTTAAATATTTATATAAGCTTAATTCATGTTTTATCTAAATTATATTTATATATAAATTATATAAATATATTGTGTAAATTATATAAATTGATTTTTGATAAATATTTAAATATTAATATATTAAATTATTTATAGATAAAATATATATTTTGATATATTAAATTATTTAGGGAGAATGTCTAATATTTTTAATTTTTTTTACTAATATCTCATCACTCTTTATATATTTTTTATTATTTTATCACTTTTAACTCTTTTTTTTTTTCAGTTCAATTGGTTTATATTGAATTATAAATAATAAAATTAAAATATTTAAATTATTAAAGAGTAAAATTAGAATGTAAAAAAGTAATGAGATATTTAAAAAAATATAAAAAATAATGGGGTATTGGACAAAAAAATAAGGGTATTGAATATTTTCTCAATTATGTATTTAAGTTGTGAAAAAGGCATTTAATTTTGTCCCATTACATGTGAGCATTATGAGAGTATAACGGTAAAAGTACATTTTTCTGTTAAATTGACAGAATATTCTTAATGGCGGGGGGATTTTGGATATTTTATTATGGTGAAATCAAGTAAGATTCAATCTAATAGGGGGGTAAATGTCATTTTTCCTATATCCAATGTTATTTGTTAGAAATGAAGTGACATGTTTGTATATATATTATGGATTCGAATATAGAATTTTCTTTATTACGTTTGCAAATATTTGTTCCATTTTCATTTTTTAGTATTTTTAGTTAAATAATAGTTATTATAATCTTATTAATTGGTATTTCTAGTTTTGTTGATAATTAACAGTAATTAATTTAAATAAATTGCATTAAAAAATCTACAAATAAATTAAAAATACAAAAAAATAAAATAGCTAAAAAATGAAACTAGAAAAATCGGACAAAAAAGTTAGACAAATAAAAACCGACCAAACCAAAAAATCGAAAAAAATTTAGAAATCAGCCTAGAAAATATAATTTTTTTTGATAATTTTGTGACAACGAAAAATTTCTATCATAAATTCGTGATAAATTTTAATCACAGCATCGTGACAAAAATTACTTCTGTCACGAATAACGATACACAAACATTATCAATTAAGCATGAATAGACTTTAGTTGATAGATAAAAATTTTCACGGAGTGTTGTTCTTGACAAATATTATTTATCATCTATAACTGGTTTTGTAGTAGTGTATGTAAATGTTTAAAATCCATAAATGATATGCATAAATTTATTTATTGAATTGACGAACCACTTTTTGTCATTAATATTTTATAGATTGATGTTTTAAATAGTTCAATTATGAATTGATATAAAATTTCAGTTGAGTTTAGACTATTGAAAAGATTGAAGTTAATATAGAGTTAAATTTTGAGTATTGCGTTTAACTTTAAAGAATATTATGTGAAATTTTTAGCAATTTAATTGTATCTTAAGATTTATTTATTATTTTAAGGATTTAATTATATATTGGAATTTTGGAGTTTTTTTTTTATTTTAAGTTGTCATATATTTTCGTATGATAAATTTGGGGTGTTACACACACTATATGAACAACAAAATTATTAATCTTTGATTTCTTCACCCCTATTTTCTAAGTCTTGCAAATGTCTTAGATTTTGATTTGTTATTATTTCTTAAGAATTTCATAAATTTAAGGCAATTTGGTCGAATATGTCCTTTAATGTTGCAAAAGTGACAAGTAGACTTAAACTCGATAATAATTCAAGTTGGGAATAAGCTGCAGAAAAAATCAAGCCCTTTCACAGAGGATTCTAAATTATATTGATACACTACAGTCCTTATATATAAAGATAAATCCTAAGTATTTCAGTTCTAGTAAAAAAGAATAACTCTTGATAAGAGTTTAATCCTACCAACGATTAATTCTGAGTTTTAGTTTAACTTAAACTTTACATCTACAATTCATATCAAACATTAAAATAGCTGTTTAAAGTTAAGTTGAACTAATATTGCTGTGGATATCTAGTTCTGTTTTCATTTGCATATGTAGTCTCTTTAACATGCCCTCGCAAGCTGAGTGTGCCAGTCTGATGCATATTTAGCTTGTTCTTTAAATATTGAAACTGATTTGCTGCCAATGCTTTAGTGAAGATATCTGCAATGTTGTCATGTGAAGGTACATAGTGAATTTCTAGTTCTTCATTTACCACTCTCTCAAGGATATAATGGACATCTACCTCAATATGTTTTGTTCTGCTATGAAATACTAGATTTGCTGCTAGAGTTGCAGCTTTAGTGTTATCACACCATACTATAAGTACGTTGGACAGCTTCACTTGTGACTCTGCAAGTAATGAACATAACCAAGATATCTCAGCTCCTGTTTGAGCAAGGGATCTATACTCGAATTTAGTGCTAGATCACTGCAACCACTCTTTGTTTCTTAGAGCACCAAGAGACCAAATTTCATCCTAAGTAAATACAATAGCCATCAACTGATTTTCTATCATCAAGGTTACATGCCCAATCAGCATCAATATATCTTATAAGCTCCAATTTACCACCTGAACAAAAGACCAAACCATGATCTTTGGTTTGCTTCAAGTATCTGAGTAGTCATTTACAGCTCTGCCAGTGAATTTGAGATGGATTTTGTATATATTGGCTCAATTTATTCTCTGTAAAAGCTATATCAGGCCTGGTTATTGTAAGATATTGAAGTGCTCCTATTGTGCTTCGGTACAAAGTTCTGTTAGGAAACAAATTATCTTCTGCCTTCATTAGCTTGTTATTGACACACATAGGTGTTGGACAACCATTGCAACTATTCATCTTTGTTTTCAACAAAAGATCTTGTAGATATTTCAATTGTGATAGGTGTAAACTAGAAGAATTTCTATGAACCTCCATACCTAGAAAATAATGCAATTCTCCTAACTCCTTTAAAGCAAAGGTATCCTTAAGCTTTTTAATCACTAACTCAACTGTATGTTTATCATTCTCTGTAATTAAGATGTCATCTACATATACCAGTATAATAATAATATTACCTTTACTATGGTTAATGAAGAGTGATGTGTCAGCTCTAGCACTTGTGAAACCCTACTGCATTAGAATTTCTCTAAGCTTTTCAAACAAAGCCCTAGGTGCTTGTTTCAGACCATACAAGGCCTTGTTTAGCTTGTAAATGTGATCTGGTTTCTCAACACTTAAAAACCCCTCCATCTAAACCATATAAACTTCTTCATTTAATTCACCATTCAGAAAAGCATTATTGATGTCTAGCTATTTTATCTCCCAATTGTTTAATACTGTCAAACTCAATACCACTCTAATTGTTGAGGCCTTTACAACAGGACTATAAGTTTCAGAAAAATCCACTCCCGGAGTTTGATGAAAGCCCTTTGCTACCAACCTTACTTTGTATCTTGAAATGTTTCTATCAAGATTATATTTGATCTTGTATACTTATTTATTGCCAATTAACTTGAATTTTAGTTTCCAAGGAAGAAGACTCTAGGTTTTGTTTTTCATAAGTGCATTATATTCTTCAGTCATAGCATTTTTCCATCTGTAATCAAACAAAGCTTCTAAAACACATTTTATGGTTCTTGCTCAAAAGAAGGTGAATACAGTAAGGTAAGTTTTTGGCTTAAAAATACATGCTTTTGATCTTGTAATCATATGATGTGTTGGTTGTACTTTTGAGTGGGCTGTTGGTTGTGGTTGGTTTATATCTTGATGTGTGGATTCTGATGGATCAAAGACATTTCATTGAATTTCACATGGAGAATCTTGTGAATTTGGAGAAGGCTCATTTACAAGTGATATTGCAAAGTCATGTTCTGTATTAGTGATGCTTAAGGTCTTATTAGCACTTTTTGCTATGTTTTCAACATCTGTTCCAGAATCTAACATATTAGACTGGTCTCGAGTGATAAACCATTTACTAATTGATAAGAAAGGAATGGTTTGACTTGAATGAGAGAACTTATTAGAGTAGGATGCAAAAAGTGATTTATAAGGGAACTCATTCTCGTTGAAACTGACATATCTTGCAATGTATAGTCTCCTTGAAGGATGAAAACATTTGTAACCTTTGTGGGCAGAACTGTACCCTAAGAAAACATATTTTGAAGTATGAAACTGAACTTTGTGGGGTGTTACACACACTATATGAACAACAAAATTATTAATCTTTGATTTCTTCACCCCTATTTTCTAAGTCTTGCAAATGTCTTAGATTTTGATTTGTTATTATTTCTTAAGAATTTCATAAATTTAAGGCAATTTGGTCGAATATGTCCTTTAATGTTGCAAAAGTGACAAGTAGACTTAAACTCGGTAATAATTCAAGTTGGGAA
The DNA here is from genome assembly GCA_028052125.1 of Melia azedarach. Lineage (NCBI taxonomy): Eukaryota > Viridiplantae > Streptophyta > Magnoliopsida > Sapindales > Meliaceae > Melia > Melia azedarach. Next base: position 7,102,145 of record CM051401.1, on the reverse strand, counting down.
TAAGCTGCAGAAAAAATCAAGCCCTTTCACAGAGGATTCTAAATTATATTGATACACTACAGTCCTTATATAGAAAGATAAATCCTAAGTATTTCAATTCTAGTAAAAAAGAACAACTCTTGATAAGAGTTTAATCTTACCAACGATTAATTCTGAATTTTAGTTTAACTTAAATTTTACATCTACAGTTCATATCAAACATTAAAATAACTGTTTAAAGTTAAGTTGAACTAATATTGCTATGGATATCTAGTTCTGTTTTCATTTGCATATGTAGTCTCTTCAACAAGTAGGGACAAACGTTTTCACCTTACCTTAAAAATTCACAGTTTATATAAGATATTACCTTGACTTATGTTCTACCGAGTTAATTCAATATAGTGATGCATTCACCAAACACGTTCTTAGAACTCGAAGATTTTTTATTTTGGTAGCCAAGCCTTTTACGATCTCTACCTTGTTTACCCAATATCAAAATATGATCAAGTTTAGATATAGTTGAGTTAAGCATCTTCACTAATTTCTAAGTGTCTTAGCAATAATAGTCTCCAAATTACTCATGATTCTCTATGCTTCAATTTGTTCACTAAAAACATTATCAACTTGTTTTTACAAGGTTTTGTTGAGTTTATATACTTCTAACCATTTACTAGATATTAATTCACAAGACACATATATAGTATCCATTTTTAACTCACCTTTATCAGAACTTACCTTAGAGTCTGTTTCATAGAGATTGGAAGCAATATCAATCATTTTTGAAATTTTGATGCAATAAAAATTCTCCTTTTGGTTGCACAGAGCTAAACACCTGTAATTTTTTATAATGTTAAAATACTAGTGAAAGCTATGAATTTATCTATAATATCTAACGTTTCTTCTTCTAATTCATCATCACTCTAAATATTTTTCATGGCTTTTAACTTCTATTTCTTGAGTGTGTTGGCAAATTCGACTTGTATATGACCAAATTCTTCACATTTCCTTCATTGAATTTCTTTATTTTTCTTAGTCTCAACAAATTTGAATGAAGACTTACCATTTCGAAAAACTCTCTAACTTGGCTTGGATTTGTGTCCCATTCTTTTTATAACTTTGTTCAAATTCTTGATAAGAAGAACAAGTGCTTCATATTCATCAATGTCAGAATTTTTCTCATCATTATTGCTTTGTATTACAGAAACTTGTAGAGCTATACTTTTCTCCTTTTTAGGTTGCTACATGTTTATCTTAAAAGTTCTTAATGAGCCCATTTACTCTTTAACTTTCAATTTGTCATTGTTTTCACTTTCTTCAATAGCCATAACTTTTGTTTGAGATTTCTCAAGAAAAGATTACAAAATTTTACTTACAAGCTAAGTCTCTGAATATTCTACACCTAAAACATACGACTCTTTAGCAATAACATTTAATTTTGAATAAAAATCAACAAGCAATGCATCTACACCTTGTTTACGGATTCATATGTTGAGATCAATTTAATTTGATTTAGATCAACCGCGTTAAAAATAGCATTGAGAGCTCTAGAGTTATAATTTGATGTATTATCTTCTAAACGCATCCATATTTCTTCTGGTTTTGGCACAACATTGCCCTCATTATCTGCCACTGTGGGAGGGCTCGATCCAACTAGTATTGCTCGTGAAGCTTTTCAACAATTTATTTAATAAACACCCTCATTCTAGCCATTCTAGCCTTCCAATAGGATAATTGTTCCATCAAGTAAATGTGGTGGCCATGAGATTGATCCTCCTTGATTAGTGCCTAAAAATACAATTTTATTATTATTTAGATAATGTTATTTGTAAAATATGAGGTTATTTACTAATTATTTTATAAATATTATTATTAGAAATCAATTATCAATTATTTTTATTTTTGAAGAATAACAAGGTAGGAATTTTTGCATAGTCTTTATCATTTAATTAATGTGTAAATTGTTTGATTTTTTTATGTAGCACGATTCACAGCCAAAGAATTGCTCCAACCATTACAAGTTCAAAAGTCCAAATAGTAATCTTCATCAAATTGGAATTGATTAGTGTAAAGCTCTAAATCTAGTCCAAATGATCACCTAGATTCATCTTAAAGACCAACAAGACCATGTTTGGTTTTTCTTCCAAGGAAAATCAAAAAGAGAAATTCAAATCTAATTTGGATTTGAAAAGAAGAAATGCAATGGATGGATGAAAGATACACATGAAAAAGTCCAAATTAGTGGCTTTCCAAATCTATAAATAAGGTGCTAAATTGATTTGATAAAAAATAATTAGTTTCTAAGAACAAGAGTTTTTGTTTTGAGAAAAATAAGTAATATTTCAATTTTATTTACATTTTCTCAATAGAACTTATGAAATGAATTGGAAGTTAGACTAAAATTAGAATGAGATTTGAAAGAATCTTCTTGTTTAATTCTATCTTATTTTCCTACTTTGATCCTCTTATAGATCTTTACTATGCATATATTTATTTTGTTTAAGCTCTTTACTAGTCTTTTTAATTTCAAAAATTATAATTTTCTATTTCATATAAATTCAATCATTACTAAGTGAGTAGTTTACTGACTTCTCCTTTACTCATTAATAAGGAAATCAAGGATTTAGATGCAAGAAGATAAGATTTAGGGGACTAAAATGCAATATATGAAGACCCAGAGATGTAATTGAAAAAGGATTGAAGAACTCAATTCAAATTGTATTGATTTGGTATAGGTCATACAAGTAGTAAGTGGAAAAGAAAGAGTTGTCGTACTCACAAAGACTAAATTTTTAAATTTTTAAGTCAAATATTGTGTTTATGGTAGATTAATTTTATCTAGGCACTCAAAAATTGCAAAAACAAAAAAATATAAAGAAAATTATAAAAAAACAACAAAATTGATTAACAAAAATAAAAGCCAGCAAATTAAACTAATAGAGAAAGTATGTGCAGAAATCGATATTGAAATAATCCTAAGATTTTGATTTCACCTAACCTTTATCATGTTTCTCCTAATTCATAATTTGCTAAGGTTTCATTCTCAATATACTAATTACAGGTTATAAGTAACATTGTTCCTCTCTCCCGAGTAAATAACTAAGTCCTATCTATAGCTAAACCAACTAATATCCCTATCTGACTTAATTTAACTAAATGATCTTTTAGTCTAATCTATTATTAACTGCTAAAAATTAACTCACCTCCTGATTTATTGATTCCCAAGCGTTAATGTGATTATCTAGTTATTGATGTTCTCCCCAACTCTCAATAGGCTAAACTGAGTTTTTCAAATCTCATGAATAAATTAGGGGTTATTTTCAGCTTTATCTCCACATTTATTGACAATCTTCATAAATAACCTAAAATTTTGAAAAGTCATCAACAGTGCCCCTATTAATAACAGGTTACCGTTAAAGTTAATGAGAACTAATGAATTGACATATTTACCCTTATTATATTTAACATTTTTCACGTAAAGATTAAAATAACCTGTGTATAGTTGATTACTGGATTATATATTAAAAAGACAAAATTACTTGTAATTAGTAATATATGCATATATTCTTGAAAAAATAAAATAATTATATACTTAAATTCAATTAAATATTTTTCTTTTTCTTTTTTTGTCTCTTTGTCAACCACAGTTTTGTTTCATTATCCCGTGGATTCAAATTCTATGGATACAACTTAATGTATAATATATCTTAAAAAACTTAATATATAATACAGTATCTAATATAATGATAATTATAATTCATATCAAATTAATATTTTAACTTTTATAAAATCATTGTTTTTATGTAGCAATAGAGAAGAAAAGCATAACAAAGTAAAGCAATGAAGGGAAGAATCAAATGTGACGCAATACCAAAAAAAGAATAATTTGTAACAGGTAGAAGTCTAGAGCATGGGACATAGAAAGCAAAAGAATTTTATATTGATTTTTCGACCATCTAGTCATTGGAAAGCAACAAAATCTCATATTAATTTTTTGATTTTGGATGTTAGAAAAGATAAAGAAGTGATCCAGAATGGAAATAGAGCTAAAGGACAGATTACCTAATCAAATTAGGGTTTTTCAAATCAAATTTGGTTTTCAACTACCCAAAATCAAATTGGGGTTTTTCAAATTAAATTGAAGCTTTTCTAAAATAAATTAGGTTTCCAATCACCCAAATTGAAATTAGGTTTTTCAAAATAAATTAGGGTTTTCAATTACCCAAAATCAAATCAAGATTTCAATTTCAACAACATCCAAAGACAAATTAGAATTTTTCATTTCAATAAACTCACAATCATATAAATAAACCAACAAATGTAACCCATAATCACAAATTCAATCTACAAGAACCAATCTACAAATTGGGTTGCGCAAGCCACTTGTGATGGAGCTGGTAGTCGGCGATAAAAATCCTAGGACAGTTTTTCCTAGTTGACGGCATAAATTGGGTGATGGCTTTCCTACTTGAGGCAAAAAAAAGAAGGTACGAGGGAGAGAAGAGATAAAGAGAAAAAGAAAGATATAAATCTTTTCAGTCATGGTTATTGTCCCGCCTCAACTCCATTCGCCAACCACCGTCGCGTTACCTTGCCATCGCTAAGAAAGTTTTGAGATTGAAGAAATGAGGAAACAGAAGCACAAATTGATGAGTGAGAGTGAGACAAAAATAAAAAAAAATAAAAAAGTAATTTATATTTTACTTTAAAAATATAATTACAAATTTACCCTTAAAATAATTTTTCTATTTTAAAGATATTTATTTAATTACATTTTTACCCTTGAGAGTATTAACTTTAACGGTAATCTACTGTTAATAGGGGTACTACTGATGACTTTTCAAAATTTTAGGTTATTTATGAAGATTGTCAATAAATGTGGAGGTAAAACTGAAAATAACCCATAAATTAGACTATTCCCTAGCACTATTTCATTCATGTTTAGTTGCATAATTCATTATCCAATAAATCATTAGCATTAAGTGCAAGAAAAATCCAAGTGATTAAAAATTAATAACAATAACAAATTCCTTAATTAGTGAAAACATGGTTGAATTAGGCTACATCAAAATCCTAGAACATAGAAACTTTAGCATAACATATCAACAATCAAACTTTAGCCTAACATATCAACAATCAAGCACAAGTATATAATGAAATCCATCATCTTTACAATAATCTAACAATAAAAATAAATGAATTGCAAGACAAAAATGAGGGTTTGAGAAAATAAAACTAGTGATGAGGGACTTCAACAACCAATCTTCAAGTCTTCTTTTGAAAGCCTTCAAGCTTGATCAATTCTTCCCCTTTTCTCTCTAGAAATCCTCTCTTTGCTCCTCCTCTCTTTCTCTCTCTAAAAGTCTCCTTCTTCCTTTCTTGGATTTTTTTTTTTATATGGTAGCTCATATCTCAAAAATAAAGAAACCTAGGTTTAGCCAAATGTAGCCATCTAAGACTGGTTGAAGGGCTGAAATTTAGCCTGGGAAATATTAGGGCAGAAGAAATACGTGTCGCAGCCACGCCCTTGCTTCTAGACTCCTCATAGTGCACCCATGCCATGTATGCTACTTCACACTTGACATGACAGTGCATGTGGCGCGCCATGTACCAAATTAGCATAATTTCAATTGAGTCCTTTAGTTCTTTTTCAATGATGTCTTTGGGTCTATATATAATGCATGTTAGTCCCATGAATTTTATTTTCTTGAATCTAAGTCATTGATTTCCTTGTGTTTTGGTTTTGATTTTTTATGACTTGTCCTTTTTGTCCCATTTTTGTATCGCTTATCACTTTGAAGGCGATTTTCTTCATTTCTACACAAAAACATAGAATTTCATCAAAATAACACTAGGACTTGAAAATTTACAAACATATTTAATTCTAAAAGTAAAGGATAAGTGAGTAAACCACTCACTTATCAGTTATGCTTTATTTATGTGATTTGTGTTATAATTATAATTTTTGTTGGTTATTTATTTTATAAATTTATCTTTTATTGAAATATCATTTATCGATATATTGTTGATTTTAAATAATTTATATGATAAAATTGTGTCCTTCAATGAAAGAACTTTTTTTTAAACAAATACATTAGTTTTATCATTAATCTTCAATTATACATTGTCCAATTGTTTGGTTGGGAAGTGAACCATGTAATTTAGTAGTAATTAGGAATTCAAATTTATTATAAATAAACAAAACAAGTGAATCTCAAGCCTTGTTATCTTTTATCTTATTTATTTAAATATTTTTCTCTTAATTTTCTTAGTCTCATACTTCAATATTTGATTATACATCTATAATTTTTTAGTTACTTGCTTTTTCATAGGATCAACACCTCAAACTTTATTATATTAACTGCGTTGTAACTTTTGAGCGTAATCTAAAATTGGCTTTGTTGCCAAGGAAGCCAAATAAAAAAAGGGTAATTTTTTTCCTTTCTTCATACTTCTTAATTTAATTTAATTTAATTTCTTATTTCAATTCATTTTTTTAAAAAAGAGAAGAGATTTAGTGCTTAGCATGTATCAATCAGCATAAAGATAAAAGAGGGAGATTTTTAAAAAGATTAGAATTAGAATTACCACCTAATTTTGTTGTTTAAATTGAATCTAATTCATCTTCTGATTCCAACATGAGTTAACATGAGGATAACCCATTAGATCCTTGAAGGATTAATTATATCCTACTCGTATAGGCTCACCATCATGCATAACGTTTCCCCTTAATATACCACAATTGGATTTTAAGCCTAGGATGATACAACTTTTGCTCACCTTTCATGGCCTAGATAACGAAAATCCATATGTGCTTATTAAGGAATTTAAATAGGTAGTAGCTCATAGCCAAGCCAATATAATAGACTCTGTTAGGTCGAAATTTTTCCCTTTTTCCTTAAAAGACAAAGCAAAGAGTTGGCTATACTCTTTGAGTCCAAAATCCATAAGTACATAGGCAGAAATGACCAAAGCTTTCTTTAATAAATTTTCCCTCACTGTAAGACCAATAATCTTTAGAGAAAAATCTCAACATGTTCACAAAATGATAGTGAAAACTTATACTAGGCTTGGAAAACGTTTTAAGAGTTATTGAATTTGTGCCCTTATCATGGGTACAAAAATTGGTGCCTTGTTAGTTATTTTCATGAGGGACTTGCATTTAGGGAATGCCAATTTATAGAAATGATGTGCAATGGTGAGTTTCTCTTTAATGACCCTAATGAAGCCATAAATTACCTGAATGACTTTCGAAAAAGCTCACACATGGACGGACCTAATGCTATTAATAACACAAATAAATCAAAATCTAGTGATATCTACCATCTTAGGTAATAAGACAAACTTAAAGCCCAGTTACAATCTTTAGCTAAGGAACTAAAGGCGTTGAAAATGAAAGATAGTAGAACACCCAAGTAGTTTCTAGGGTAAAGGGTTTACAAAGAACAATGCAATGCATTAGAACTATACAGAAAACCTTTCTTACCTTATTTTTAGACTTTCAATCCTGGCTAGAGAAACCATCCCAACATTAGTTGGAAATCTGAATCCAACTAACCTATCCCATCCAACAATAACAATTGGAAGCCTGAAGCACAACCACCTAAGTCTCACCCCATACCTTAATATAATGCCCGACCCAATATGATCCTTCAGTACTTTTCAAGCATTTATAGAGGCACAAGGTAAGAGTAACCTGAAATTTGAGTATGTGCTCACGTAGGTGGTAGAAGAGAATGAAGAGATCAACAATCAAATCATGAAATCACATAAACAAAGAATGATTGAATTTATATGAAACAGAAAATTATAATTTTTTAAATTACAAAGAATAATAAAGACTTTAAACAAAACAAAAGTACAAAGAATGAAGATTTATAAAAGGATCAAAGTAAGAAAATAAAATAAATTTAAATAATAAGATTCTCTCAAGTCTCACTCTAATTTTAACCTAACTTCTAATTTATTTCACAAGTTATGTTGGGAAAATGTATATAGAATTGAGATACTACTTACTTTTCTAAAAATAAAAACTCTTGTTCTTCTAAAAATAAAAACTCTTGTTCTTAGAAACTAATTAATAATATCAAATGATGGAGTTTAGTACCCTTTTTATAGAATTAGAGAGCCATCAATTTGGGCTTTTGCATGTATATCTTTTACCCATCCATTACATTTCTTTTTTTCAAATCCAAATTGGATTTGAATTTCTTTTTTGGATTTTCCTTGGAAGAAAAATCAAACATGATCTTCTTGGTTTGTAAGATGAATCTAGGTTATCATTTGGACTAGATTCAAAACTTTACACAAATTAATTTCAATTTGATGAAGATTACTACTTGGACTTTTAAACTTGTAATGGTTAGAGCAATTCAATTTGGCGTTGAACTATACTACATAAAAAATCAAACAGTTTACAAGATTAATTAAAGGATATGCAAAAATTACTACTTTCTTAATCTTTGAAAAATACAAAATTTGCAAATATTGATTTCTAATAAGAATATTTGTAAAATAATTAGTAAAATATCATAAATGACCTCACATTATAAAAAATATCATTTTTTATTCATTTTTTTATGGCAGTAAAAAATAAATGAGTTAACCAATTAATCTTGAAAATTGTATGGTTTTTAATGTAGCACAATTCAAAGCCAAATTGAATTGCTCTAACCATTACAAGTTAAAAAATTCAAGTAGTAATTTTCATCAAATTGAAATTGATTTGTATAAAGCTTTGAATCTAGTTCAAATGATCACCTAAATTCATCTTGAAGACTAAGAAGGCCATGTTTGATTTTTCTTCCAAGGAAAATCCAAAAAAGAAATTCAAATCCAATTTGGATTTGAAAAGAAAAAATGTAATGGATAGGTGAAGGATATACATGCAAAAGTCCAAATGGATGGCTCTCCAAATCTATGAATAGGGTGCTAAATTCCATCATTTGATCATTAATTAGTTTCTAAGAATAAGTATTTTATTTTCAAAAAAGTAACTAGTATTTCATTTCTATTCACATTTTTCATACAGAACTGGTGAAAAGAATTAGAAATTAAGCTAAAGTTAGAGGGAGACTTGAAAGAATCTTATTGTTTAAATTTATTTTATTTTCCTACTTTGACCCTTTTATAAGTCTTCATTATTCTTACCATTGTTTTGTTTAAGGTCTTTATTATTCATTTTACTTTCAAAATTATAAATTTCTATTTCAAAGAAATTCAATCACGCTTTGTTTATGTGATTTGTATTATAATTATAATTTTTATTGGTTATTTATTTTATTAATTTATCTTTTATACAATATCATCTATCGATATATTGTCGATTTTAGATAATTTATAAGAAAAAATTATGTACTTAAATAAAGAAAGCTTTTCCTAAAACAAGTTAATTAGTTTTATCATTGATCTTCAATTATATATTTTTCAATTGTTTGGTTGGGAATTGAACCATGCAATTGAGTAGTAATTAGGAATCCAAGTTGATTATAAATAAACAAAATAAGTAAATGAATATCAAGTCTTGCTATCTTTTATCTTATTTGTTCAAATATTTTTCACTCAATTTTCTTTATAAACAACTTTCTATATTTGATTATACCTCTCTAACCTTTTAATTATTTGCTTCTTCGTGGGTTGACACCTCAAACTTTACTTGCAATAAGGTTCTCTCAAGTTGTTTTTAATGAAAATTAATAGAAAATATTTGAATGAATAAGATAAAATATAGCAAGGCTTGAGATTCGCTTACTTGTTTTGTTTATTTATAATTAGCTTGAATTCTTAGTTACTATTCAATTGCATGGTTCACTTCCCAACCAAAGAACTGAAAAAATATAATTGAAAATCAATAATAAAACTAATATATTTGTTTTAGGAAAAGTTTGTTCATTTAAGGACACAGTTTTGTCTTATAAATTATCTAAAATGGACTATATATCGATAGCTGATATTATAGTAAAAGATAAGTTCATAAAATAAATAACACAAAAATTATAATTATAACACAATCATATAAACAAAGCATGACTGAATTTATATGAAATAAAATATTATAATTTTTTAAATTAAAAAGAGTAGTAAAGAGCTTAAACAAAATAAACGTATGAACAATGAAGATCTATAAAGGAATCAAAGTAGGGAAATAAAATAAAATTAAACAAGAAGATTCTCTCAAGCCTCACTCTAACTTTAACCTAACTTCCAATTCATTTCACAAGTTCTATTGAGAAAATGTGAATAGAGTTGAAATACTACTTATTTTTCTCAAAATAAAAACTCTCTTAGAAACTAATTAATGATATCAAATGAAGTTTAGCACCCTATTTATAGATTTTGAGAGCCACCAATTTGGACTTTTGCATGTATATCGTTTACCCATCCAAATCTAAATTGGATTTGAATTTCTATTTTTGATTTTTCTTGGAAGAAAAATCAAACATGATCTTCTTAGTCTTCAAGATGAATCTAGGTGATCATTTGGACTAGATTCGAAGCTTCACACAAATGAATTCCAATTTGATGAAAATTACTACTTGGACTTTTGAACTTGTAATGGTTAAAGCAATTTTATTTGGCTTTGAATTGTGCTTTATAAAAAATCAAACAACTTATAAGATTTATTAAAGAATAATGACTGTACAAAAATTCCTACTTTCTTAATCTTCAAATATATGAAAATTGTAAATTAATTTCTAATAATAATGTTGGTAAAATAATCAGTAAAATATAATAAATGGCCTTATATTTTAACAAATATCATTATTCAAATAATAATAAAATTTTATTTTTAGGCACTAATCACAACCCCAAACCATCTTATTGCTAGTCCTTAGCAATTCAAGCATAAACAAGAAATACAAAATGATGAACAATTCAAATGGAAACTAACAAAACTACCTAAGCAAATCAAACAAAAAAAATTAGCAGAAGATTATAATTGCTATCATGATCATTTCAATTACAACTTCCGAAAGTGTGTGCTAAGTTGAACCTTCTTACGTCAAATTCCAATACATATAACCTTGAGAAATTAATCATATAAAAGCCTCAACTCCATACTCTTACTGGTACAATTCAAATTGAATATTAATAAGGGTAATCCCTCTTCGAGTTAGAAAAACATATGTACACTCAATGAAAAAGGCTACATTTAAGATAACTTATAAACAAACATTAATCGCAAGATAGGCATATTAACTTCCTAGGATTTCTACAAACTTATTTTAAGATTTTACTGATCAATATAAGATTAAAACAAAAAAGGTTCTTCTAAAATGATTGAAGAATTTGTACATAACATCAACTTTTTTTATTTTCTTTCTTTTTCCAGCTTTTTTCTTTTTTTTTCCGTTTTCTTTCTTTTTTTTCTTTTCTTTTATTTTTTAAAAAGAGAGTACAAATTACAAAATATATCACTAGAAATTTCTCACAAAAATGAGGCTATGAATAAAATTCTAATTGCTCAATAATATAAACAAATCTCATTTTGACCAATAGAAACATTAGTAGGTAGGTTAATGATCAATTTTAATTAGTTATTAAACTAATTAACCAATATTAAAAGATTTCAAAATTAATTAGATCAACAATCACGAAAAAAATTATGAAGACACAAGATTTGAATGTGGTTTGGATTTCCCAATCCTATATCCATGAGACCACGCTCAGAGAAAAATAATCCACTAAGAAAAAATACGATATAAACACCAATAAACTTATACAAACCATAGACTCTCTCTTTGCCACTGTATAGAATCTTCTTAGATGGTTTGTTTCGCAAGAACTCCTTGCTCTTAATGTTATTGAACTCCCTTCAACAAACACGACTTCTTCTCCCAAAAAACACAATCACACAACTCTCAAGATATTTAAATCCTTAAGTTTATTGTAATAAAAATTACAGAGAATTAATCCCTATTAAAGTTGTTCTCAATTTTTATAGTTTAAGTTTATATAACATAAAATAAATAATACTTTTGTCTACGCATAAGTTCTTTTTTTTCAAAATTGGATTATTAATGAACTCTTTATTTTTTAATATGTAATTTTACAAGTTTAATATAATTAAAGGGTTGAATAATATAAATAATTGATAGTTTAGTAAGTGCCAATCTAGTTGGGATTTACTACAACTGTTATTGATGCAAATCTTACCCTATTTTTTCTTTATTAATTTTGGCAGTTGTTGACTTTTTGTTGCACTTTTATTAAAAATTTGAAATAAATTAATAAAAAATATATTATTATTTTTTATTTATGGGATAAACTGATTTTATAAGTAATATTTTTTAACTTATAAGTGATAACAAATATTAAAAAATTATAAATGCAGGTTACCTAATTATAATTTTATTTCACGCGCTGACAAGCTACATAATTATGTGTACTAATTAGTAATAGTGTAACAAGTTTCAATTGTTTCAATATTGTTGTCCTCAGATTTCTTTCTCAATTTTTTATCTCTTAATTTTACAAATACTTTATTAATTTATTTTTAAAAATTTTAATTTTAATTTAATGTTTCATCATTTTTTTAATAAATAAAAAGTAATATAATCATAATTATAAATTCAAAACATAGGCAATGATATAGTGAATAGTTAATATTATATTAATTTGATAATAATTTTAATATTTCTAGCCATCTTAATTAAGCACAAAATATAGGCTAAGAAATGGGCCTCAAAATATTGCTTTGGGCACAAAGTATGGCCTAATTATTGTGCTTGTTTGGGTCCGCCCAGTACAAAAGCACAGTTGACCTAAAGAAATTCAAGTTGGGCCGGCTCTATTTACATTTCTATCCTTGGTTGAATTCTTATAAACGGAGGGTAAGTTTGGTATTTTATACAATTTAAGAAGTCAACGAACAACGTTTTCAATGTTGTGGGGGGAGGTAAGTATAATTTTGAGAAATTGTTCTCTTTAGCTGTAATTTTTGTGAACTTTAAGAGAGATCTATGTAATTTACCCTACCATACTCCATAGTGTAAGGAAGAATTTTCCCTTATTTTTTAGTCACTAACATCAGAACATCCTCTATAGTATAAGGAATAATGTCTAACGATATACATTTTTTTTAGTTACTAATAATACAAGTTAAAAATTTACTAAAAATTTATATAGTCAAATTCTACTAAGAATTTATATAATTACTTTTATAATTAACTTCAAATATCTACTTATTTATCATGAGATTTTAGTCCCTAAAAAATGATTATTGCCTACAGTTGTATAAATTATAGTAGATAGTTTTACTAAGATTCAAACTTCACCCTAATAATTATTATTATTATAAGAAAGAATATTATGGACAAAATTTAATATTGCTGAAAAATAATTCCATCCCTAAATCTTAGTAAAATAATAAATTATAATATAATTTATTTAATTTTAATAATTTCATTCTTAATAGTGATATATACTTGTACGAAATTTTTAAATATTAATTTAAGAATTGATTTATTAAAATTACTAAAACATGTCCCACTTTATTGTTTCATTAAATTTTAAAGATGAAAATATTATTATCGCAATTTTATATACTACTATAATAGATATAATATAGTTGATATATGAGGTTATATCTTATAAATGTAAATGTAATATTACAGTGTCAATAGAAAACATCCCCATGATATATACTATCATCTCAACAAAATCCAAAAAAACTTGTTGCAAATGCAAAGAAAAAGCAAAACAGATGATGAAAAAATTCAACAAATAAAATTGTGTTGTTTTGTTTGCATCATAGCCTAAGTTATATGGACATGTTTGTTGGGGTCGTCAACGGTGGCTTCACATGCATGCATGTGCTACTTCACTTAGCCAAGGTCCACTTCACAATGTAAATTAACTCATGATATATATTATTTGGAAATTAGTCAAAATGAAAAAGACTTTTAAATATCTTGTCTAATTTTTTAAAATATTATAAAATACGTGTACAATTTATTAAAAATTGAGAGTTTTAATTAAATTTAATGTAAGGACATCTAAAAATCTGTATATAATCTAAATGAAATCTATCTCTATCATTTTTTTAAAAGAAATATCTAATATAAATTAAATAATAATATAATTTAATTATAATATAATTGTTGTATAATACAATAGACTGTTTATAGTTATTGTTACAATAAAAGTGAAATAATTCATATTTTGAGAAAGTATCGATTAAATTCAACGATTACAGATAATTTATTATGTTATATAACATTATATGTTATAACTAATTCTCTATTATTTCTTTTTTTTTCTAATAATAAAGGTATTCAATGATATACCTTTATTTGCCAAATCAAAAAGAAAGATAAGAACAAAATACTAAAGTATAGTCGTCCTATTAAACTTTAAGAAGATGAAATGGGGTTGGGTTTGGGGAAGTGTATCTATCAACAAGTTAACAAAATGAAATGAAATGAACCAAATTCCAGCTAATATGAGATCTCTCTTAATTTGATCGAAAGAGACGACCCCTACCAATGAAGAACACCAATTATTTTTCCCAGCGCATGGGAGGTTTTTGGTGGGGTTCCTCATTGTTTCACATTCTTCGAAAAATGCTCAATATTTCCTTATTTTAAGTCTAATATCTCATCGCTCCTCTAAATTTTAATTAATACTCCACCTTTCTATCATCATTTTTATTATAATCAAAAGTTATTTTATGAGTATCATATAGGAGATAACAAAATATAAATCAAAGTTTATGGGGTAAAAATAGGAGTATCATGCATTCTCCTTTTCCTCAGTCTCTGTCATCATATGTTACTCATTTACATCCTTTTTTCTTAAGTATGAATAGATAAATCAATTACAACTCTCTCTAATTTGGGTGATCATTAGGGCTTATGCCCTAAAATTTTTGTACACATACACACATTTAAAATATGTTTAGAATTAAAGTATGATGACTTTTGCTAAGAACCCACACTCAATTTTTTTAGTTTTACCATGTGTACACATTTAAAACATGTTTAGAATTAAAGTATGGTAATTTTTGCTAAGAACCTGCTCTCTCAATTTTCTGAGTCATACCTTGTGTAGGATTCCCTCTCACCTTATGTAGGATAACTTCCCTTCGGTATTAACAAGGTAGAAAATCTCACAACCTGTAAGTTTTTAGTGCAATGTACATGTTAATATTTAAAAAAAAACAACGTAAGATAATTTTATTTGCTAATTATTGTAATAATTGTCATATATAAGTAAGTAGTGATTAATATATACTATATTGAACTAAACTTGTAAATTTTACATAAAATAATCTTTTATAACTTTTTCTATTTTATCATTTTAATTTTTCTCTTTTAGAAAAAATGAAAATTTTAGCTGAGATTCAACGTATTGAATTTTGGTTGCCTAACATAATTTAGGTATATTATATTTTTTATCATACCTGTATAATTAATGAGGTCACCTTATTTCTGTATTGTATTTATTTATCTGATTCAGACACATTACTTCACCTATTTATTCATAGAAAATTCAAAATTATAATCTCAATTTGTATATTTTAATAAATCTAAAAATTTTTATTTCAATGATAAGATATCTATCAAATGAATTATGAGATCATAAAACACTTTAAGATCATTTATCATCATTAATTATATAGGCCATTTCTCTCTTTTGTTTCTTTAGGATTAAAACATCAAATTGGCTACAATTCCCTTCACCATACCATGAGCCCACAGAATGAAGAGCTAAAGAGAAATAAGAAAAGAAAAAAAGGTTATGATTGGTGGGGTAAATCTATGGACCTCTAAATATGGGAAAAAGAAAAAAAATTTAGGCAAATCTATAACTGGGAGCCACAATGAGTCCAACATCTGAGCCCATAAAATAAAAATTCCAACACTCAAAGTTCTCAAAGTATAGAGCTAAAAGACAGAGTTGAAGTGGTAGGCATTTAAGATTGATTGATGTCCATTTGGGCCTCACTCCCACCCCACCATTCAATTCAATTAAGGCATAGATGCCTTCTGTCTACACTTCTCTTCTTGCATTTTTTGCTTTTGATCATCACCCAAATTCCAGTGGACCCTTCTCAATACTGTGGATGAAACAAACACATACAAAAGGATTTAGAGATCATAAAGCAAAAACCAATACCATTGGCAGTGGGGGTGTCTTCATCTTTATGTAGTCTAATGCTACAATATGAAGAGTGGAGAAAACAAAAGAATGGACAACTTTGCATGCTTTGTCCTCCACACATTTTATCTATAGTTTTTTTTTTTGCAATGATCATGTTGGACCCCGGTTTCTTTGATATATATATATATATATGTGTGTGTGTGTGTGTGTGTTTTGTACATTACACCCTGATGGGATATTCTTTTTGTTATATGACCTTAACTTATTCATTATTAATTGTAGTTTCATGTATACTACTGCTGGCCCTCCATTCTTTGGTTTCATATGCTTTCCACTGATCTTAATTTCTAGCCAGAAAATATGATGAAGACAAAATAAAACCCTAATTACTATATGTGTACGTGTTTATATATGTATACATATACATGCACATATAAATATAGACATACATATACATTTAGCTAGGTTGCCTTGTAATATTCTAAAAAGTTGGATAAGATTTAATTCTTTACCAAAAATAGGTTATACCAGATTTCGAGTATTTTCCAATATTATGTAAGAAACAATTCCCCACTTTGTTTTGTCGAAAACTAACCTCAATAATGTTACTTTTCTAAAATAATCTTTTCTGTGTTCTATGTAAATATACTTGCATGATTACTTAAATTAATAAAAATATTGTACTTTTGAGTTATGAATTTACGAATTTACTGAGATTTTATATAAATACTATTATAATATTATTGGAGTCTATATTATAAATTCGAACCAGTTTTGTTTATAATTATAAGAAAATTTTGTCCACAATATTGTAGAAAATTAATAAGTTCAATGCAAATTAATATATAGTGACGAACTAACCACTCAATTAATAAAATAAATGAAAATTGCGAAAATAGTCTCCATAAATTATATATATATATATATATAAAATACAGGTGGTGGTGTATTTTTAAAAATTCAGTTCTCCTTAAAGGAGATGGGAATTCTACATACGTGTGGACATATATGTGTGTGCGTGCGCACGTGCGTTCATGTGACTAAACCTTGCAAGCCACTCCTTAATTAATTTGAAAATTACACCAATGATCGATCATATTGATTCAAATATGAAGAAACTATGAAATCAAATGAAAATATATATTTTTTATTATTTTATGTCACGGCACGTATCTTTGCATACTAATTAGGTGCGTTAAGATGTGATAATTTAAGTACTTTAATATTTAATAAGATAATATTGACTTCAGTTTCAAGAGTTATTATGTGGAGAGAACTTAAATCACTCTTATTTAAATTGTTCGAAAATTAAAATCGTTCTTTTAATAAAATCGAGACAGATCAAAATCAATTAAATACGTGTCGTGCGTTAAGATATGAGGCCGTGATATTTAGCTCTTTAAGTTAAGCTAGGGAGAGGATTGATGTTATTAAAGTGTAATTATTATACATTGAATAAATAAAGTAACTAATTAGTGGGTGTCTGTCAATTCTAAATCTCTCTCTCTCTCTCTCTCTCTATATATATATATATGTTTGATTAGACATGTATATTATATGTGCGTGTCCATTTCTCAGTTTTGATATTGATAGGCCACTAATTAAGTGGCAACAATCAAGTCTTGCTTTTGAGGTGAGATTGGACTTAATTTCAATTTTCTGCCAAGTCAAGATGACTTGGAAGCTAGCATATATATATATATATATATATATATATAAGATGATCTTTCCTCTATATATAGGTGCCATTTTCTTCACAAGTTGGGTACGGTTGGTAAGAAGCAAACGATCTTATCTCATCAATATCAAATGTCAATTAGTCATCCATTCATATTCAAGTTCCCATCAACATTAGCCATTCCATAGTCTTTCCTCCCTACAAGTCCTAGCACACTTATATTTTGGATGACATACATATACGTAATATACATGTAATTCTATTTGGTAAAAGTATGTAATGATAAAAGATATTACATTTCAATTTTATATAATTTTTTATATTATTTATAATTTTAACAGGTTAAAATTAAATAAAATACATAATATATATAAATATATTTTAATTAATATATCTACCTAAGATGTAATATTAACGATTATTAATAATATAAAAAATATATAAAATTAAGGAATTCATTGATTTTTTTTATATACGATCTATACATATTATAATTACTTAAATAATTTATCACAGATTTATTTATACAAATTATCGTAACAATGATGCCTAATATATTTTTATGAGAATAAAGAGATTTTTATAGAGTGAAAAAAAAGTAATATATTGGACAATAGTAATAATATAAGACTAACACATCAATTTGTTTAAATAAAATTTATTTAAAAATTTGTATCTTTAATGTTATAAAATAATATATATGTATATACACTTTTTGTTTGAGCAATTTCTCTGCATACGAGTCCTCTTCGCGCGTGCGACTTCTTTGCATATAAATGCTTTTCATGCGATTTCTTGCCTCCATGTAAGATAGATGTAACTTAATTTTGTTATTTTAGGTTGTATTTCTATTTTTTTAACTTGTTATATATGTTTTTTTAATAGCCTGAAAACATATTATTTATTTTTTAGTACAATTGGGGTTTGGCTATAAGGAAAAATTATGGAACTAATGATTGCAATAATTTTTTTCATAATAAAATTTTCTTTTATTATCTTTGGGTGTCATAATTTTTCTCCGAATTAAAAGTTTTTTATATGAATATTCGTACTATGTGATTGGCATTTTTTTTATCTATATCTTTTGTTATTACTTAATTAAATTTTATTTTAGAGAATTTTAGGATAGAGAAAAGATTTTCAATAAAAAGTTATACTTTTCAAAAATCTTTTTTATTAAATTTAAGTTTTGCTTATCTTTTTATATTTTCACTTCGTAAAATGATATCAAAGTGAATTTATTATGTTAATTTAGGGATAAACTACCCCTTTTTAAGGCGATTAGTTCAACATATTTATTGTCATACAAGTAGCTAGGGGAGCGTTCAATTGCAAATATAATTATTTAAACCTCAGATTAAAGAAGTACATTAAGACCTGGTGCCAGTGAGGTAACTTCATGGAAATATTGCTAGGGCCATGGAATGTGAATCATCAAATGATGACTTAACTTCTTCCACTGCTAATGTACATAGACGAGTTAGATATAAGGGATTAGAGGTTGATTACAATGCAAACATCTCTATCTTTAAAGGTGGACTACATATAAAAGAATTTTGAGAGTAGATTGAAGAGAGTAAAACTTTCTTTTGACTGTATAAAGATAATTATAACATCCCACACTGCTAATGACAAAGTAATTAAACTAAATTATAACTATTGAGTTCTCCTAAATGATTAATCATGCTTATAAATAAAGTGAGAGTT
The DNA here is from genome assembly GCA_028052125.1 of Melia azedarach. Lineage (NCBI taxonomy): Eukaryota > Viridiplantae > Streptophyta > Magnoliopsida > Sapindales > Meliaceae > Melia > Melia azedarach. Next base: position 7,082,680 of record CM051401.1, on the reverse strand, counting down.
ATACATAAACTTTCCTCTATATTAAATATATATAGGAGGCAATAGAGAAATTTAAATTTTTTTCTATCATTCAAAATCATTCAACACACACATATATATTACATAACTTAAAATTCAGCATGGAAAAATCTCTCATATACTCCAGTGCCAAATAAATAATAAATTGAATTATTCCCTTATCGCATATTAAAACTTTATGAAAACTACTTATGGTAATCAATTGAATCGTCTAACCATAAAGTATTGAAGAAGATTTATTGTTTTAATTGCCAAAAAACCAACTAAAGGACAAACCAAACAGGTAATCAAGAGGATATAAAAACCGACTAAAAACCAATGCATATATAATAAATGGAATCATCTAACCATAAAGTATTGAAGAAATTTATTGGTTTAACTGCAAGAAGCTAACTAATTAAAGGACAACCCAATAAAAATCCTGTATCATATATGTTTTATGAATGCATATGGTTATAGATATTTAATTTTAAAAAAGAAAAAAGAAGATGATTTTCATTAAAATACTTGAGCATTATAACTTAATAATTAATACAGTTCTGTTTGCAGCATATTATATTGCCATTTGAGAATTAGGCTATATAAAAGGCTAATTGATGATGATGAGACTACTTTATGTGCCCTTCAACTGATGAGATATCCTAATAGTAACCCCAATAATGCATGCCTTAAACCCACCTCATTGAGAATCCCATTCAACATTCTTTATATAAATATGATCTCTAAAATGGTGATGATAAAGACTGTCTCTGTGGCTTAATATGTAGTAATAGTAACTCCACTGCCTCATTAATTGACTCCTCCAATATTCTGAAACACTATTTACAACAGTCAATAAGCCATCCTGATCAGGCCGAGATTGCATATAAAGCCTACACCAAACTGCCCATAATCATTGGAAACCCTCTCTTTTTAGCTTATGGGAAATTTCCTCTTATATACATTCCAACTCAAGATCAAAGGGTTTGTGGTTTCATTAACATTAATTAATTAATAATTAGTTACCAACAATTAATGTGTGTGTGTATATGAATATATATATATGTGTGTGTGTGTGTGTGTGTGCACGTTCCAGTCGAGCTGACTGACAATTACACGTGTCTCTGTCCCTCTTCACTTTTTTTGTCCAAATTAATTGTTCACATGATGATTTTGACTGACCAACTCCATTGTGAGCTCCTCTACCTTTAATTAACTTCTCATTTTTATTCGATACTCCAATTGCTTTCTCTTCAGTATTTTGGCATCCAATACTCATGGTTTAATTTAACATCTCAACGTCATCTCCTCGTGAACTTGTTTGTGGAAAAAATTACAGGAAATGTTAAAATAATTTAATTTTATATATAAATACAATAAAATTTCTTAAATAAATTAATGTAAAATAACGTTGATTTATATAAAGTAGCATTACATTTACGTAAATTTACTTAAAATCACATTTTAAAAGATGTGAACATCTCAACACAAAATTATATAAATAATTACTCCTATTTAGTCTATGATACAAAGATCGAATCATAGCACTTGTTCTTTTTCTTTCCTTCTTCGACTTTGATATATATCTAATAATTTTGATGCTAAAATTTTAAAAACTATAGACAAAATATTTATATAGGAATTTTTTTTGTTTTGGGGGGCTTTTTCTCTTTGACTGAGACTAATTTCCTAACACAAAGCTGAAGGATTTGAAGAGCATCTCATTGATGTTGAAATTTTGTAAAGTTATGATTGTTGTTGATTTGATGCAAGGAGTGGAAAGTGGTTCATTTTATACATGGTGAGCATTAAAGCTTTCTAATTATTAGAATCTTAGGTAATTAGACAAGAGTTGTTGTCACAGTTCTGAGGGGCCATTTACACCTGCCTTTTAAGTATCATTTTGGACCCACCCATCTTAAATAATTAATAATATGAAAACCAACTCGATTAGATTAGTCTTTCTTATGTCTTGAAATTAATCACTTCTTTTTCTTTTTTGGCCATAAAAAAAGAATATATTATCTTTTAATTAATTGAAAACATTATTTATAGGTATTTTACCCAATAAATAATATCTTAGAATAATTAAAGGCAGTTGAAACATCATCTCTAAAGATTATTGTGGGGGTATAAGGACAAGAATTTTCTCCATACACCTCCATGTTTAATATTGTCTTGTTATTGATAATGCACTCTACTTTCTAATGTCAACAATTAATAGTATTCGAAAAGAATTAATGGTTATGTTTCAAAATTAAAAATAAAGCGAAAAAAGGAAAATTGGGTTATCTTGTGACTTCTCTCATACGTTTTTGTGCGCAAGATGAGTTTTATTTTTCTTACATGGTTGGTCTTAATTGGTTGACATGATGAATTGCTGTGGATCTTTGCCTACTTAGTAAATCATAAGGACAATAAAAATAATGGTTAAATAAAAGGGATACTGATGGCCCCTTTATGTATCATCCTAGTGGCCTTATAAATACACATGCTAGGGTTAGGGTTAGTCATCAATCCACATTTATAAAAGATGTATACTGCTAGCTTTTTTCTTCTAGCTTAACTCTCACAGCTCAGAAGTCAGTCTTTCTGGTTTTCCCTTCTATCCCACTTCTGGGTTTCACTTGATGATAAAACTTGTTAAAGAAACTCACAAAAAATTAGGGTTTCCCTAATGATGAAGAAGCGTCAAGTGGTGGTCAAAAGAGAACCATCAAGAAGAAATTCGAGTACTTCATCATCTATGGTTAGATGCGTTCGATATGCTGAGTGCCAAAAGAATCATGCTGCAAATATTGGAGGATATGCTGTAGATGGGTGCAGGGAATTCATGGCAAGTGGGGAGAATGGTACCGGTGCTCTTACATGTGCTGCCTGCGGTTGCCACAGGAATTTTCATAGAAGGGAAGAGGAAACTGAGGTAGTCTGTGAGTATTCTCCTCCTAGCTCTAATTAATACCTATATCTATTATATGTCAATAGACTACTCTTTACAGGTTGTTCAACTGATTGTTTATTAAGAGCTTGTTCTAGATTGTTGTATCGATCTTGTAATCTGTAAGTCTCTTATCATCAACAGACATGAATATTGTAAGTGAAACCAAAAGAAAATTTTTACTTCTAGCTCTCTTTTTGCTTGAAATATATATATCAAACTTCAATTATTGTGAGTTTATTAATTCTTCCCAATCTCAATTCAAATGATGAAAAAGGAAGGGAAGATGAGATGAAGATTTAATAAATATTTTAATAATTGCTTGGAATTAATTAACCTAATTAGAATATTGATAATCTTATCAAGGAATTGAAAGGGATGAGGATGTATATATATAAATGCATACCAGCTATGCAAAACTTGTTGAGCTAGCAACCTGAATTTTATAATTGGACAAGCATAGCTATAAACTTGGAGGGAGAAGAATCTTATTTCCCTGTTTATTTAGAATACATAGATATACTTTAATTTTCTTGCATCTAAAGCATGAGTTATTTTATTGCAGATATGGATTAGGTCAATTAATTTGATGATAATCATACCCTAATTCAAAATTGTTGATTGTGCAACTTATAACTAAAGAAAATTTATGATGAAATCAGTTCATTTAATAAGATGTTCAATTTTACCAATCTAATAAACATTGATATTGGTGAAAAGTCTTCTAAATGAGAAAGAAGAATGCATATTATTCATCCTGTATGTGGTTAATTAAGCTCTCCAGGTTTCTACTTCACCATTAATGATGCATTTTGTATTTTTTTGCTTTGTTTTCGAATATTCATATCTGTGTCTCCCTTTATTCATTGACTCTGTAAAACCTTACTACAAGAAGCATTGAACAAATTAACTTAATTGCTTATAAGTCAGAAAATAGGAAGGCACACTTGACTTCAGTTTTTCATCTTCATGGAAACCAAAATAAGCTAGGTAGGAACGGATTTTTTTTTTTCACTATTTTTCTTTGGAGAGTTTATAATTGTGTTGGGATAGTATCTCCTTGTTAAAATGATTTAGTATTTGGAATTTTATATATTTTAAAGGCCCACATATCCAATCATCTTATCAACATATTTTTATAGAAACTTCTTTTTCTTTTTTCTTTTTTTTTCTTTGTGATAGAGAATTCAATTATAATATTATTTAACTGGCCCTTCCTCTCTTTTGGGTGGTCAGTGGAACTGATAAGAAAAGAACGAAGTGTAACAAAGATATAGAAATATATTTAAAATAAGAGCTGTTATGTGGATTTTTGCAATTCATAATAAGAGCTGCCTGTCTTTCTAACCTAGTTTCCTGTCTGCACACATTTCACATAACATTTTCAGCAACATCAATGAGCTCTTTCATTTATGGATCATCACTTTCCTCCTTTCTTTTGGGTATCAAGAAAATGAAATCTTCTTCATTTTTTCTGTTATTTTACTCTATTTTTCTACTTTTTTCTACAATATATTCAAGCTGAACAAATGGGATAGTGCAAAATGAAGCCTATATACAATCCAATGCAATGAAATTGAAGCCCCAATTAACCTCTCTCTTTCTCTTTCTCTCTCTCTCTCTCTCTCTCTCTCTCTCTCTCTCTCTCTCTCTCTCTCTCAAGAAAGGCTAATAAATAATGCAACTATATATATTGGTGTGAAGTACTGCTATGATGATTATATAATTTAAAAGACAGTACTCCAGCATGTGGAGGTGGAACACTGGATGAATAGTGTTTAGATGCTCCTTATCAGAGTTTAGTAGCATGTGACTGGCACTGGCCCAACCATATTTATAATACGCTGAGCTTTTCTCTATCTGGCTCCTTTCTCTTCCTTTTGTTTCTTTGCTGCTTTATTATATAATTATAAGAAGACTCATTGTAACCTTCTGTCCAGTTTGGACTCTTCACTCATCCCATTTTTAATTAACTGTTTAAGCAATCCATCACAACACAGTGATTATGTGAAAGCTAGGTTTATATATATGGTGCAAAAATTTAAAGTAGGTTTCAGTTCCAAAAGCTCTAGTAGTACTACTACTACTAGAACCTGCTGGCTACAACTCAAATGAATTGGTCTAGTTGTGAATCAAATAATGCAGCAACTTGTAGGGCTATATTTGCTTCAGCTTCATGTCTAAAGAATCGAACCCATATGTAATTTAAAAGCAAATAGTTGAGCTGCCTATTTTGTTGTGTAGGACTGGATCTATTGTTGCTTACTTGCTTAATTAACACCCAAGTATTCATTGCTCAGCCTTCTGGTCCTGGACCAGGATCTAATTTTGACACTCTACTGCACATGACTTGATATCTTATGTTGAATCCCAAGAACACTAATTTACCCCGAGTACACTTTCACCTATTAGCATGGCAATAGGATATTTTACCTTTATGATATGATATTTTATCGCAGGTAGAGCCCTAATTTCAAAAATTACAAAATTAATTTGTAAGAGAAAGGTGCCATAAACTCATTCAGTACAGTGCATCCAGTTTCTAATTTCATATTCCACGTAACAATTTATACTAAATGATATGAATTATGTGTAGAAATTATCTTTAAAAAATCGACTTATGAGAAAGGGTGTTTATGAACTTATTCTTATTAATGTTATATCTTTTAATCCAGGTAGGGTTTTGAGATATAGCAGTATTTACATTATTACCCGTTGTCTAGTTTGAGATCATAACAGTATTTACATTATTATCGGTTATCTTTTCGAATTCGACAGTATTTTTACATATTATAATAAACACTATTTTAAAATAAAATTATTAAATATCAAATATAAAGGTGATTGATAAAGAATAGTTAACCAAAACGGTAATATTTTCAAATGTAAATGTAAATAAAAGGACAAAGCTACGATTAATTATGGGACAGCTATGCTCACTGGCATGTACTGGCATTAAAAATGTAAAATTAAGTTGACATAATGTTTATCATTATTGTCCTTTGAAATAGGTTTTTGTTATTTTTGCCTCTACAAGTTTTAAATTTTTATATTTTACCCCTATAATATAAATTCTGCCTCTAATCTTCATCGGGATACCAATTACCATGACATCATACTATTAGTTGTCATATTATTAATATTATTTATTTTAAATTGTATTAATTTTATAGTATTTAATTTTTAATATTAAAAAAATAATTATAAAGAGAAACATGCAATGAAATTGTGATATATATAAATTAAAAAAAAGAGATACCTCTTAACTTTTTTCTTAATCTTACATATTTCTGACTTTTAAAAAAATTTGAAATATCCCCTAAGATACTATTTTAAACATTATTCTATATATAAATTGATTATTTTACCCCTCAACTATTAAAAATATATAAAATAATTTACTTATCTTTATATTAAAATAGTCTATTTAAAAATTATGTATAATTAATATTATTAAAAATCTTTCTAATTGTCAACTTTTATAACATTAATTGTAAGCAAATTTTAACATCATTTGTAAAAGTTTTACAACACAAAATATGCTAAGAAATTATTAAAAATATTTACAATATGAAATTTTTTTAGTTACAAAAAATTAATTGTTTTTACTTTTACAATAAATTTTTTACAACTAAAAAAATAGTAGAAAATTGACTATGAATTTTAACAATATTTATTATATATAATTTTTAAAATATATTATTTTAATAAAATAATCAATAATAAAATTATTTATAATTAATATTGTTAAAATATTAACAAATTTAAAAAAAATTAACAATCAAAATATCATTATAATTTTTAAATTAATTATTATAATAATATATTATTGATTATTATATAGTAAAAATAAAAACAATTAAATTAGTTTATATATTTTTAATAGTTAGGGGATAATATAGTAAAGTTATATTTAGAATAATACTTAAAACAATATTTTAGGAGGGTATCTCAAGATTTTTTAAAAGTCAAAAATATATAAAATTAGAAAAAAAAAACCAAAAGATATCTCTCTTTTTCTAAAAAAATCAAGTAAATCACGTGATCCCTTAATAATGGAGTAATTCATATTAGTCCTTAAATTCTTGAGAACTCGCACTTTAAAAGAGCAATTTCATATATTCATCACAAAAATTACTATTAGTTATTATTTCTCCTATTATTTATTTTAATCTCGAATGTTTTATGTCGATTTTAATTGGAAGAATTCTCGTTTCTTCCCTGTTGCTTAGTCTAATATCCCATTTTTTCCTTATTATTTTATAAATAGTCTTATTCCTCCTTTCGTTATATAACGCTGTCAAGATAAATATTATATAAGTTCCTATATTTTATATTATTATTTAAATAATCATAATAATTTTATAATATTCATAAAAAATTAATTTATTAAAAATTTACGATTATATCCTTATATAATAATAATTAGCTCAAAAATTACTTGTAACTCTTGTGTGAATATAAAATAATAATATATATTATTTGATAACATATTGATAACTAAATATTAATTGATATATTATAGCTAAAATATAACTTTATTTATTTTACGATAGATTAACAATTCAATATATTAATTAGGTATTATAAAATAAATCATAAAAAATACTAATCGATAAATAAAATATGTTATAATACAATATTTATATTATTGTATTGTAATATAATTTTAAAATTTTACAATATATTAATAATTTAATATTACATAATTATTAGAAATAAATAAAATTAATTATACATTTGATATTTTTGTTTTTTTAGCTAACTATTATTAAATAAAGGCATAATTTTTATAATAATTTAAAATTTTTATGAGTATTTTTAAAACTACTAGTCATGTAATTAAGTTAATGGGCCAAACTTTAAGGATTCATGTGTTATTAATTTTTTTTCATAATTTAAAAATATATATTTTAAACTAAAAGCATTGGTTCCACAACTAAAAAATATTCAAATTAAAATCTTTTTATAAAAATGTAGAATATTTAGTAATATAATATAGTACTATCATATTAATTTATATCGATAAATTTGTATATATAATAGTAATGATCTGATATTTTTTCAATGTATTGTTCTTTATATCTATTAATCAATATAAAAAATATTTGTTATAGTTAAATATTAAATAAAATATTATATATTATTCTTAAAATAAAAAATTATCTAAATTTTAAAAATTTTAAATATAATAAATTTATCTAAATATCGAATAAAATTGAATGATCAATTTTATAATTTTTAAAATAAATAAAATATCAATGTTAAAAAAATTCAAAAATGAAATAAATTTATATTTAATATATTTTAATAAAATATATGTTATTATTTTATATATTTTTTCTATTAGGAGTTGCAAGTAATATTTTAGCTAATTATTATTATATAAGGATATAATCATGATTTTTTAATAAATTGATTTTTTTATAAATATTTTAAAAATTATTATGACTATTTAAGTAATAGTATAAAATATAGAGACTCATATAATATTTGTCTTGACAGTGTTATCACAAAGGAAAAATCAAACTATTGATAAGAAAGTAGGATATTAGGCTAAACAATAGAGGGAGAATTGATTCTCCCTTTCTAATGTTGTAGTCAATATCATTTTAAGTTTTCAATTGAATTTTATTAAAAGAAAATTACCATATACCTCCCTTAAACTTTATCATAATAAAATCAAAATAGCAAATATGCATAAATCTAATAAAAGGACACTTTTATACCATTAAATATATACAAATTTAATTTGAATAGAGAAAATAATGTGGTAATCGAGTTTAAAAGTTACATAATTTATTTGCTAATTTAATTTGCATATACCAATATTGTAATTGAATTTTATTTCCAATTTAAAGTTTTACAAACTAGCTTAATCGATGGTAACTGAACAAAAACTAAAAAAAATTAATAATTGGAATAGTGATTTGGCATGTGACAATTATTTAATTTATTTTTCTTTTGATGAAATTTTTTTATCTTAAATAAGATTTTATTACTAAATTTAACTGATTTTTTAATTTATTTTTATTATTTTAAATTACTTATGTATTTATTGATAAAAATTATTGAAACAACCAATACAATGTAGAAAAATTAAACTTCATTCGAAGTCGCGAAAAGGCCAAAATAATTTTAACGAAGCTCAATTAATTAAAATTAGGTCTTAAAAGATGCTATTAAATAGAAAAAAAAAGGTATGAATACAAAATAATTAATTATATATTTTTTTAGTTAGTTATCATTCAATTTAATGTATTGACAATGTGATCCCTGTATTTTATAAATGATAGCTGTTAGACCTTAAAATTTATGGGATATTATCCTGGCTCCCCTAAAATTTTTAATTTTGCACTTAAGATTATTAAAATTGAAAAAAAAAACTCACTTACCACTCCTAAAAAGATTGAATATTATATCAATTAATATAACATATTATTTAATATTCATATAATTTTTTTAATAACGGTGTCTCTTATTTTTTTTAAATTGAATTACAAATATTAATTTGTAAAGTGTTGAATATATGCCACTACATTTATATATATCCATCTATTAGATATTTACTATCATGTGCATTCATATATTAAACTTTTATTTACTTCCAATTTTGATTAAAATGTGTAAGAAATTAAGTTTTTATTTTCATATTATCTCATATCTAAGATTGTCTAATTGTAAGTCTTTATGTACAAAATTTTCAATGATTCTTGTCCAAAATTTTAATTAAACACACTAATTAAAAACTTTTGAATAAGAATATAAGATTTACATGATTTTAAGCACAAATAGTCATACCAAATATATTTAAACTTCTCTAAAAAATTCTATAAATTTTTAACATTAAAATACAATATTATATTATATTAATCATGTGTTTATTTTCTAGAACAATTAATATATACTTTTATATATTGTGGGCCTGTATATATTTATTGCAGATATCTATAAATATTTTAGCAAATTTACGTTCACAACACGTCAAAGCGTAGTGAGTATGAGTATTTCTTAAATTTATTACTATAAATGATAAAACAAGAAACTTCAAGGTAAGAATGCACGAACGCTCTCAATTATAGCATTATTAGATTGAATCTGATCAGTAATGCAAAGATGGTTTTATGACAAGAAAAAGAAAGCAAAATATGAACAACAAGCCCTTTCCTCATGGGCCCAAACCTAAGTCAACAAGCAGGAAATTGAATCTAAATGACTAATAGTGCACCCTATTTTCAGTTTTGAATTTTAAGTGAAAAGTGTGAGACAAGATCATATGACGGATTTACATGCAAAGAGCTACACATGCCAGCTATTTGATCTAATGCAATTACCTTGCGCACATGCACTTGTAACAATCCTCATTATTAGAAGACAATATAACAACTATTGCTCGTACTATTACACAAATGGCGCACTGGCTTATGCAAAGTTTATATATCCCATAGGTAATCAGTGTGATTGTGTTGTTCTTAATGAGGTTCAAAATATAATAGCTAAGCTACCCTTAAGGAAGACATCAACGAGTTGACCAAGAAAATAACGTATTCCGTCTACAAATAAAGATGTGGTTAGAAGAACATGCTTACACTATAAGAAAGTCGGCCACAATTGTACGATATGCCAACATCTTATCTATTTAGAGTAACACGTACAAGTTATTTGTTTTTACATAAAGTCATATTGTTTATATTGTTATAATAATAATCTTGTAATGAATGAAAATGTTGATGTTATATTATTATTAAAATACTTTCTATGTCTAAAGCAAACAAGTATTACTAATGTTGTCATCATTTCAATCTTCATTGTTGTGTAAAATTAGAAGTATAAGAATTAGAAACACAGTAATTGAATTTTTTTAGTATATAACTTTTTGTACAAAAATAAATCTTTAATTAATTTAAAATAGTTGATATTTTTAAAATATTTTTATCATATACAAACATCTATTTTCTACATTTTATATTAAAAATTGCTGAAAATTATTAGAAACTTATTTTTTGTACTTCATATATTTTTTATTATATATTTTCTTTCTGTGTCATATATATAAAAAAATAATTTTTTAATTTGTGTAAAACTTTGAAGTACATAGAAAATTTAAAAAACTGAATTTATATGGTATAATTTTTTTTTATTTAAACACGTTGTATAATCCTAATAAGTAGAGATGTCAAACAAGTCATCTTCGACAAATATGACAATAACCTATAAAAATGGATTGGTGTGTTAGGGTGGTCCAACAATGGCCCAAGTCACACCTTGCATCTAGGCTAGGTGGTGCCTCCGCGGCAGGCCATCATGTTGGCCCAATAATAAAAATAATAAATAATAAAATTCAATATCAACTTTAAATACATAACTTAAATTACCTACTTGTCTATTTTTTTTTTTCCTTTAATAGGACAATCAAATCAATGATATTGTTAAGCCACCCACTACTAGTGGAGAGGAAGAGGTTCATCAACTCTTCACAATTATATTGAATAAAAAAAATTTTAAATCGAGATAAATTTTAAGAATAATGTGACTTACTCCTTAAATTTTGAAAAAAAGAGAGATATGCTCTAATTTTTTAACTAATTTTAAATACCCTCACTTTGAAAAAACTTAAAATATCCTTTTAAGATACTATTCTAAATATAAATTAACTATTTTATCTTTTACTACTAAAAAATATATAAAATTATTTAATTATCTTTTTATTAAAATAATCTATTAAAAAATTATGTATAATTATTATTATTAAAAAATTTCCTAATTGTTAATTTTTATAATATTAATTGTAAGTAAATTTTAACAATATCAATTATAAAAAAATTTATAACATAAAATTTGCTATAAGAAATTATTAAAAATTTTACAATACTTTTTTATTATATCTTGTAGAAAACTGATAGTAAATTTTAACAATATTAATTATATATAATTTTTTAAATTGATTATTTTAATAAAATAATTAATTTTAAAATTATATATATTTAATATTGTTATTAACAAACTTAAAAAGAATAATTAACAATTAAAATATTCTTATTATTTATAAATTAATTATTATAATAATTTTATATTAATTATTATAAAATAAAAATAATTAAATAATTAAATAATTTTATATGTTTTCTAACAGTGAAAGTAAAATAATCAATTTATATATAAAATAGTACTAAAAATAATATTTTAAAGAATATGTCAAGTTTCTTTAAAAGTAAAGAGATATATAACCCTAACTAAAAAGTCCAAGGCCTCTCTTTTTTCTAAAACTCAAAAAATAAATAACATTACCTCTAAATTTTATTATATTTAAACTCTCTATATAAATAAATAAGAAACGAATATTTTAAATCATAATTATAAATAAATTTATAAATAATATTATTTTTTACAGTCAATAGATTTTTCTATAATCTACATTTATAAATAATATTTCTATCAAGTAAATTTATAAATAATATTACTCTAATAATTGGTAAATTTTTTATCTTATATTAATGGATGGTTGTAAAGATAATATTGCAGATATTACTCCCGACAGCCTGTAGATGATTTTTAATCATTTCATTTAAAGTTAAAATTAAAATCATAAAAAATTTATAAAGAAGATATTATTACACAAAATATTGGAAAAGTGAAAGGCACCACCCCCAAAATTTAGGGGTCCACATGACAAACTTTAGCATGAACCTAATGTTTTAATAGATTATTATTCATCATGGACTCCACCCATATGCAATTATTAACCACTTTTTGTAATTTTTAAGATGTGAAAGATTTGGATTTAAGTATTAATGGTCATGTGATGATAAATTCATTTTATTTTTTTCCTACAATATTAATATATATATATATACATACATTAAAAATAAATAATTTTTTATTTCTCAAAATATATTCTTGTAGTGCTTTTAGTACTCAGTTGATATGAATTTTAATTGAATAAAAAAATCCTTTTAATGTTAAAAGTATTTTTTAATTTTTTATGTCATTTGATTACTATTGAAAAAGAGGTTTAATTAATTTAAAAGGTTGTTTTTGCTTCTATAAAATAAAATGTAAAATTTGAGAATTTTTTAAATACAGATATTTTTACTTCTAAAAGGATGAAATTATCTTAAATATTATTATTTTATTTAAAAGATTTTATTTTACTTTATTGTAATATAACTTTTAAAATCTTATTCATTAAATAATTACATAATTTTTATTTAAAAATATTTATGACTACTCAATTAATTTATAAATTTTTATTAAAAACTTCACTTGTAAAAATATATATTTCAAAAAGTTCTATCTAAAAAAATTCAATTAATATCTTTAGTTAAAAAGAAAATTGAGAATACTAAAATTTACAAAATGTGAGATAATAAATAATATTTTAAATTAATGAAGTATTATAAGATTTTTTTATTATTTTAATATACTTTATTGTGATAAATAAATAAAAAGAGGTTCTATAAATATTTTAAGAAAGTGACAATATCATCATTATAATTTAATAATCTACTAATATTCATCAATATATGATAATTAAAATTAAATTAATATTTATTTAAATAATTTTAGTAGTTAATAATATTAATATTACATTCATGATACAAACTATTTTATTATTTTATTTTATTAATATAATACTTTTGAGTATTCATTAATTTCAACTTCTAATTTTTAACAAATGTTGGATCTATGTATTAATAAATTATATATGTAATTGTGTAATTTTAGATAAAATTGTTATTGCAAAAATCAAAGTTGTCAATCATGCTCTTTGCACCTACTCTTTCCACCTATGCATGAACCAACTACACAATTCTACAAAAACTAAACAATTGTTCACGATTAGTAGTTGAAATGAACCTATCATTTTTTACCCAATATTTTCATTATACATAAAAGTCTTAATCCACCAATATTTTTCTCTTAATCAATTCAAATCTCTTAGATGTGATAGACCAACCCCACTAATCCATTGATTCAATGGGTTACGAAACGGGAATAGAATAATTTGGGATTGATTTCAACATGACCAAAGTCAATATTTATTTTTGTACGCAAAGTTTGAATATATGTCATTTAAATAAATTTAAATATATAAATTGAATAATTTTAAAACTTTTAATACATTAAAAAATAGGTAAATTTTATCTTGATTTTAGAATCCTAGAATATAAGAGGATGAATTTCATTGGCTCAAATTCCATTGTGTGGTAAAAAATAACAATACTTAGTTATATTATTAAAAAATAATGTAAAAGTTTTTAAAATAAATTAAAAAAATTTAATTTTTTAAAAATTTTTACCGTAACAAAACTCAAAATTTATGTTTTTTTTATTAAAAATAAACTATTTTCTTAATCCTAAAAATCTGTCTAGCGACAATCAAATAATATAAAAAAATTTAAAAATATTTATATTAAAAAATTCTTTTTTATCAATAAAAAGTTATATTAAATAAGCACTAAATCGAGTTATATCATGTTGTTCTTCTACTGTAGTTGGGGGTGGATATGAATCGGATCGGTTCAAATTTTTTGAAATTCAGACTGAACCTTAAAAATTTTAAATTTTTAATTTTTAAGATTAAATCGGATCAAATTTGAAAAAGAGATCGGATAAAAATCGGACCAATCAATCTAGATCTATTTATTTTTAAAATTTTTATTTTAAAATTTTTTAATTAAAAATAAAGTTAATTTTTTTTTAATTTAATATATATAATTTAATTTTTATAATATTTAATTTATTAATATAATATAATAAATTAATTTGATAAAAATATTAAAATTCGATTCGATATAAAATTTTTAATAAAAATTAAATTTGGATCAAAATTTTTAGATTTTTTATTATTGAATCTGAGATCGGATCGAATGATAGTTGAGGTCGAATTGAACAGAATCGATTGAGTCAGTCCAATTTTTTGAATTCCGAATATTTTTGCCCACTCTTAGCTGTAATGTAATTCTCGGAACATAGAGATTCACTTAGACCCAATTGTGGTGTACCAGTAATACAATAAAGAGTTTTCCCAATGGGGTTTACTTTTGAAAATCGGGAAAGTGAAGTTGCTTCTAAAAGTGAAAAAGAGAAGAAAATAAATGAATATAAATAATAATAAAATAACCAAAAAAATTATCACATTCGACGTGAGAAAGTCCATCGATTCTACTCTGTTGTCCTCTGTACAGAGGGGGAAAGTAAGAATATTAATAAAATTTATTTTCATTAATTTTTTAATTAAGGTATTAGCTACAAGGAAGGAAGGATCTTACAAGAGATATTACTAGTAATTAATATGATTAAAGAACTTTGTACTGTATAGTCTAGACATGTCTCCCACTAACTTTTAGTCTTGTTTCTGCTCACAGACGGCACACAGCCATGGAGTCTCAGAAGAATCAAGCTCATCAGGTACTCTTATGCAGAGTTCCCATCTACCCATTTTAGGAAACTGTAGTGTAATATACCGGATGCCCAGATGATGGTTTTCTTCTCGTTGTTTCACATGCATTTTTTTTTAAATTTTTTCTTTTTCTATGTTTTGTGTTGTCAAAGTCTGGAACTTGTAGATTAAAGTGCTGTTATGAGCTGAAAAAATAGTTTGTTTGATTTTTGCTTTTTCTACTTGGTGTGCAGGCAGATAGATAACTTGCTTTTATGATTGAAACAAGAGGGGCTTATGCTTATGGTTAGTCCCACTGATGAAGATTCTGTTTTTTATCCTCGTTATGGAATATAGTTCTTGAATTAGTTCTGCAAAATGAGATATTTTCTTCTAGGGATGGATATGATGGTGTTTTAAGGGTTTTGCAAGGACAGGGAATCGGGTTTTGCCTTTTAATTTTGGAGATGGTTGTTTCTCTGTCAATGTAGTGGAAATTAAGCTGGTATTGTCCATGGCTAGGCTGGGGGTGGAGAGTTGAAATCTCTCTGTTTAAGTGATTACCAATTGATGCACCTGGAGGCTTTAAATCATCGACCTGATTTGAAGGAATCTATACCGTGTACATTTTCTGATAAAGTAACTTTTGTTGCTTTATTTTGATAAATTTTGTATTACAGTTGTTGCATTGCTGTTGAAGATCATAACCTTCCAGAATTTTTATGTCCCTAACTTTCATCAATGTCAGAAAAGAGCATACTACCTTCAAGGTTTCTTTTCTACTTGATAACCCTTTCTATGTTCCTTTTGCTCCTTTCTTCCGTATTCCTTCTTCAATTTAGCACTAGTTCTTTTATACCAAGATCAGTTTTCAAGCTGATTCTGCTTAATAGCACATCGGTTTACATAAAAGCCAATGTAAAAAATGAAGAACTTTGCTCTTCTATGGATTCGCAAAATGATGGACCAACTCTAGGGAGAAGTTGGGGGACGGCTTGTCACAGTTCCAATTCTGGTAAGCAAATGGTTGGTTCTTTTGGACAACAGAAGAGAGAAAATTGTGATCCAGATCAGGCTCTCTTAAGGGTATACATGTATGACTTGCCTCCTGAATTTCACTTTGGATTATTGGGTTGGAAGGGAAAGTCAAATCAAACATGGCCTGATGTCAGCAAACGAAATAAAATCCCACCGTACCCAGGCGGTTTGAATTTACAGCACAGTATTGAGTATTGGCTCACCCTTGACCTTCTATCATCAAATACAGCAAATATAGGCAGACCATGCACTGCAATTAGAGTTAAGAATTCAAGCCAAGCGGATGTAATATTTGTGCCATTCTTCTCATCTTTGAGTTACAACCGCCATTCTAAGCTGCATGGAAAAGAGAAGATTAGTGTTAACAATATGTTGCAAAAAAAGTTGATTCAGTTTCTGATGAATCAAGACGAATGGAAACGATCAAGTGGGCAGGATCATTTAATAGTAGCCCACCATCCAAATAGCATGTTGGATGCAAGAAGGAAGTTGGGTTCTTCCATGTTTGTGCTTGCAGATTTTGGTAGATACCCAGTTGAAATAGCAAATCTTGATAAGGATATTATAGCTCCTTACATGCATCTTGTGAGGACCATTCCCAATGGTGAATCGGCCCCATTTGACCAACGTCCAACATTATCTTATTTTCAAGGAGCAATATACAGAAAAGATGTAAGTTTTTCTTCATTTTCCTTTACCATGAATTACCAAAATATATCTTCTGTGATTTAGTACTGCTTTGAGGGAAGTCACCCAGTTGATAAGGATTTCTATTGTGCCATGGATGAACACTATTAAACAGATGCATTTCTCTGCATTAGATTTTGGTATCCTGATTTACTGATAATAAATTTTTAAACCGATTTATGTGTCCTACTGACTACAGACATTTCAAAAATTTTGTAATTCCGGATATTATGATGAATTAGTTAATGAATAGTTTCTATTATTATCATTTGATGATGTTATACCTTCTAAGTTGATTTTGGGTTCCCTATGCTACTCTTGGAATTCGCTACCAGATCATGAAGGATCAGCTTGATAAACATTCTTTTGCAATCATGCCCATGTAGATGTATATTCTAGATCAAGTGGTTAGGATCATCCTGTCAGTGTGAATGTAATTTCGAATATATTCCAACTGAACCTATTAGAAAAGCATATGGAATATATCTCCAGTTACTCCTTTTAGCAAAGAAAACCAGAATGGATAATTAGCTTGTTAAATTTTCTGGTTTCAGTTAAAGGACTTGTCAATGCCTTAACACATACTATTTTGGGAAGTATTGATTGCCTTACCTTGTTTAAAACACTCTGGGATGAAATCATTCCATTTGTGTAAGTGCCATTTGGAGACATGAATTCGATTCAGGCATGGAATAATTACAAATAAAATAACAAATGCAGTAGACTTGGGTTGTAAAATCTGTATGTTATAGAAGCTAATCTATTTATTTTTCTTCTTTTTTCCCTCTTTCTTTTTGATGTGGTTTGCAGCATTCTCAAATTGGCATCAACTGATCCTCAAATTAGAATATTGCAGTTTTTAAGCTTTCTCTTTTCTCCTTTCTCTGAACTCACCTTCAGATTAAAATTTATCTCTGTATCCTGGCCAACCTATCATATGTTTGTTTGATTTTCCTCAGGGAGGAGTCATCCGGCAAGAGCTCTACTACCTTCTAAAAGATGAAAAAGATGTACACTTTTCATTTGGAAGCATTCGAGGAGATGGGGTAAAAAATGCTGGCCGAGGGATGGCCACATCCAAATTTTGCCTGAACATAGCTGGTGATACCCCTTCCTCAAATCGACTCTTTGATGCAATTGCAAGTCACTGTGTTCCGGTGATAATAAGTGATGATATTGAGTTACCATATGAAGATGTTTTAGACCTACTCAGAGTTTTGCATCACTGTTCATTCAACTGATGCTGTCAAGAAAGGATTTCTGCTAAATCTTCTTCGAGGAATCAAGGAAGAACAATGGACCAAGATGTGGAAAAGATTAAAGGAAATTGTACGACATTTCGAATATCAGTATCCATCCCAGCCTGATGATGCTGTAGACATGATCTGGGGAGCAGTTTCACGTAAGCTGTCATCAATACAATTTAAAGTTCATAGAAGGAACAGATACCTTAGATCTCAGCTTGTGGTAAATAGCAATTGAAACAAAGAAACCTCACTCTGGAGATTGATATATTTCTTGATTGAGAATCATGTTTGGCTGAGTTTCATTGTTTTGAAAGTGACAAAAGCAGCATAATTTTGTTGAAAATCTGCAAGAGCCTTTGCTTTCTCTTTTATTCATACCTCTGGTAATGTGAGTTTTAGTTAGAAAATATATGGCTTTTAGGACTACAATTTTCTATTTAGGACTATAGTCGTGGGAGAACCTGCTGAATTAGTAGTTCAGCTCTCCCTCTTGTTTATCATATTGCAGACTCAATCAAACACCTAACATAAAATTTGAACTTCATTACCATTTATACTTCTGAAACTTGCACAGATAGAAGTAAACATGAAAAGATAAATCAAGAAGGAAATATTTATCTAAAGAAGCTTCTGTTTATCTTGTAATTAACTTCCCAATATTGCATACATTTATGTGTGTTTCTGCATATTGTATGCATCCTCTGTGTGGAGTTCTGAGAGAAGGAAATAGAGAGAGATGTGCAACAATTGTTTCAATTTCAACAATGTAGGGAGGAGCAGCAGTTGTAATGCTCATAAACATTATACTGCAAGCATTTAGTTCTAAGTGGCAAAAACTAGAGCCTCCATTTTATAAGCAAAGAAGTCTATATAAATATTTCATTTTTCTTCTATAGAAAGGATAAAAAGGAACAAAAACTCACTATATTTTGTGTAGGTATCACAACCAGCATCTACCCTATTGGAAGTATTCATTAAGCTGCTGCTATTGGTGTTAGGACCTAAGTTTCTACAAAGCAAAGAGGACGCTGGCTTAGGCTTTAGAAGCTGTCTTCTTTCAGCTCAAATAAAAAGTGTGCCTAAAACAAATTGAAACAAAGAAATACAACAAACTGGTATACAAAGGAATCTAATAATCTCATTTGATCATCACCTTGGCAGTGAAAAATAGCTTCATCATGTCAACATCTGTTGTGAATAGGGTCTGATCCTTTTCCAACTTGTCTTTTATTTGATTGATTCGGATCAAGCACCATTGAAGGTGCAGTTGCAGGTGCCAAACTCGGGTTCATTTGCAAATCCTTGAGAGCAACAGCCTTGAGAATACGCTCATTCTGAACAAAATCTATGCTTCTCAATCCAGAAACCTTTTCTGGTTGAAGAGATAAGAAACCAATACAAATAAGTAGAATGAATGCCCTGTAAACCAAAAGCTTCCTCATGTTTGTGCACTGCAGGTAATAATAAGGAAATGAGTAGTAGCAGCAGCAGCAGCAGTAGTAGTGAGTGTGATCTGAGATTGGTATGCAAATAAGTTATGGCATGGGGCTTATATGTGCAGAAATAATCCAGAGGTTTATCTTTTTATGGGATTTGGAAGAATAAAAGTGTAAAAAGCACAGAGGATGTTGGCCCAGGTAGGGAAGGGAAGCTTTAGATTCACCTCAATGATAAGCCTGCCATAGAAGCAACATGAAAGGCTGTATTAGAAGACTCTGACAGGTTTGAACAAAAAAGGTATAGTTGGAACAATATCCTAGGGAAGCCAAGCATCTTTTTGTTTTTTAAATTTTTATTTTGGTTTCTCCTATCATTTATTTGCCCTAGTCTTTCTTTTTTTTAACCAAACAAAGACCAGCACTTTTTGCTCTTTCAATTCTTAATTCATAGCCGACTATACTCATTCATGGTAATTGGATTAGAATTGGTATAGCCAGCAAGCCAACATTAACAAGAAAGACATGAAAAGTAGAGATGTTGGAGGAAGCTAGGGGTGGCGAAGAGCAGTAACTTCTTCAAAAAAACCCAACACTTGCTTTCTTTATCCTTGTAATAAAACAACTTTAGAATTCCAAGCTCTTTTCTCCATGCAAACCCAAAAAAAAAAACAGCCTTGGTTTCTTGTGCTTAATGGGTTTCCTTTCCTTTATGCTTTTCTTTGCTCTCTTTGGATTGCTCAATTCAATTCTAAGCTCTCCATTTAAAGACCCTTCTCTATATTTGGCCTTCTTCTCATTTCCCACTTTCTTTGCTTTTAATGTCTCGTTTACCTATGAAGACCATCACTCTCTCTCCCTGAATTTGAATTAGCAAATACCAAGCAGCCCTTACTTTTGATAGATTTACTAGTTGTCATTTACTTGGTCCATGTAAATGAAGAAACCCAGATACTTTTACCGAATTTGCTGTGACCTTGATGAGAAGAATAGAATAGAAAGAATACATTGTTGCGTAGTTGGAATGGAGACCAGTCATACTTGAACCTCATTTGATACTACTGTGCTTGTGTTTTTGTTGTTCTTTCGAAGTTCTGTAATGTTTTTGTTGTATTTTGAAAGTCAAAAGTATTTGATAACACTAATTTTCAATGAGAACAGCTCGTCTTCTCTCATAGCCACAACTCTTTATACTCAAATAGCTGTAGCCTATGAAAATTTAACTACTATTAATTAAATAAAAATTAAAAATAGCGGGCCACTACATAAAAGGAAAAGAGAAAGAAATGAAATGGAAGAGTTATCATTGGTAGCTTAGCTTTCAAAAGAACATTCTTCAGGACCGGACCCTTTCAACTTCGCCTTCACAATTAACTTTTGAAAATCTTCATTCGGGGAATCACACTCATATTTGCACTATTCTAAAATCTAAATGCATAATACTCGGGACACATTTTGAAAACCTCATTTTCATCTTGTCTCCTAACATTAATCAAATAATCAACACTAGAATTCTGTTATCATTATTATTTTTGTAACTAATTCAATAAATTCTGCACAAGATATTAGAAACAAAACAAGTATAAGCTTTCTAACACATTAGAGGAATATTGTTAAAACACAATTTAAAATTTCTATATTTTTCTTTAAAACAGAGTTCAATTTGTCAGTGGCGCCACCCAGTAGTGCCTTGACAGCAAGTAAAAAGAAATATACAGAGATATCAATCTCTAGCCTACCCACTTCCAAGTAAACATAAACCATTTATTGGAGTGGCTCCTGATGAGGCATCACAGCAGGTCCTGGTGCTATTGTGAAATGCAAACCTCGACGTTGCCCTGCTTGAATCATAAATGCAACTTCTGTTGCTGCAAGTGCAGCTGCTTCCTGATTCCATACAAAACAACCATGTATATATGTATACATAAATCAATAAACAAACAATTTGAAAAGAAAAAATGTAAAATATAACAAAAAGAATTTGATATCCTCATGCTAAATACCACAAGGTTATCATCCTTAAAACAATCTTATTGTCATATCTTCACCAGACTGAAGAGAAATACTTTTTTATTACTTTTCCTTTACCGAAAAAGGTGGAGCCACTAACCTGTCTTTGCCTTCGACGCTGCAAGATACTGACAGCCCATGCCATGATGTAGCATGGAAGAAGAAAACCAGCAGCCCGAAGCAAGAAAAGCTGCACAGCATACATTATTTAATCAGACAAGAACATAATGCAAATAATTGCTAGACAATTGAACATTCATATCCAACATACAGAGAAGAAGGTGGAAGCATCATCCTCTCCATCTGAATTGGTGAGGGTTAGAGCATGCCTCAAGAGTAGGAGGGCCATTAACTGCAATGCAAAGAAAGGAAAACTACTAGTTATCTTGCCAAAAACAAGAATAGTAGCATTTTACCAGCAATAGTCAACAATGTTGAAGTAAAATACTCTCATCTAATCTCAAACTCAATGCATCCAAGGAACTCAAAGACAAAAATTAGGACTACAACCTGACAACCTAAACTTGGGACTGTATGCTGCTATCCATTGTCAGTGCAGCTTTAGATAAAAAGATGAACAGTAATGAAGCTAATAACAAAACAGAAGCATGACCAACTTAACAAAGAAGCAATTGATTCCATCAACGGGCATGTATTGCATCAGTTTCTAGAAGGCCTATAGAACAATTTCAAGAATAGAAAAAAAAAAAAAGAAACCAATAATATGCAACATTCTATATTCCATAAGGGGGGCAGATCAGCAGTTCTAAACTTTACATAATTTCTTACATCATCTCTAAACCATTGGATCTATACACTTTCAACAGTTGAGATTGCATCTCACATGCGCATTAATTACATGTGTTAGATTTAACTTCAACCATTGAAAGTGCATAAGATTCAATGGTCTACAAATGATGTAAGAAATTGTGTAAAGTTAAAAGGCTATTGATCCTTCACCTTCCATAAGAATAAGCACATAATTCTGTTTTCCATGTCAAAAGCACAGCTAGCAAATGATTTTCTCTCAATAATTGTCTTACAATTAAGGCTGCAGAGCGACAGAATGCAGCTCCACTAGCATTAGTATCAGCATACTCATCATACTCAGCCTCCAGCAAATGGCGTTCTGCTGCTGCCATTGCCAAAATTCGAGGGTCATGTAAATCCAAAGGAGCACCAGAGACTGTCCAGGCCTCACTGTATGACAGATTTGAGAACAAAGAATCAGACATTGAAACTAATGGGCATACAATTGCCATGAAGCACAGTTCTTATTGGATTTATGCGTGACAAACATGAACTGGCTAATACAACCAACCCTTCTCCTGTGCCCACATCACAGGTTCAGCAGTGGCACAGATACAAGATATTCAAGTAGTTGCATTATCTGAAAAAGAATTCCAAGAATAAAACCAATAGACAAATGGAAGAACATATGTACAACTTGCCTGATATCAATTGTAGTATCTTCCGACTGAGGAGGAGGTGGCGGGGCAGTATAACCAGGCTGATATGGCTGTTACAAAGAAAACATTTAGACAAAAGTCAGTGAATCAATGATGCTGCAACTCGAGCCAGAATAACATGAAATTTACTGGCATAAATAAACAAATTAGCATTTTTAAAAAAGAAAACAATACTTCACTGAATATTGTTGAGTGCTACTTAGTACATCAACATAACTTGTGGTAGTGGAAATCAATTATATGCACATTGACATGTACCAGGCATGGTCACTGCAACCCCCCTTATGAGGAGGCAATCCTTCTCATGAAGTTACCAGGCTATTCTGCTGAGTTCCTCAGAGATAAATCTCATATATCAATTATTAATACCCCCCCAAACTTCCTACTCCTCCCACCTTCAACCAAGAAAGTGAGAGAGAGAGAGAGAGACTTCTAATTACATTTATGTTCTTAACATGCAACTCCAGACAATAATATCTTACACCAATTCAAAAGTTTCAAAAAAATCCACCAGAAAAGGGGATAAAAATTTGAGATCCCAAACAAAGTACGCATACCTATTTCATGTTTGACATAGCCAAGATTTTATGCTAAAAGTTTCATGCATCAAGATGAAGAATCCATGGAAGACACCTAGAGTGTATTCAAAGTGCTTGCATTAAAACTAACAAGATGAAAAAGAGGGAAATGGTACATTTTTTAAGAGGAAGTAGTTCAAATATGCATACTACTACAACATGAATTTCTGTGATCACAATAAAATGCCCAAACACTGGAAACAACAACATAAACTACCTGATTGGACCTATTTTACGGAGTATAACCTCAATAACACCAAATTCAACATAGATGCAGAAGATGCCTTAAATACAGTGTTTAAGGAATGAATAAAAATTCCACCAAATTCAATGTAATGGGCAACAATTGCAGATGCTTATACAGTAGTGACTTACTTGATGACATATTTCACAGGTTATATCCCCTTTCTCATTGCACCAACGCTGGACACATTTCCGATGGGCATACTGGATAAACAAAACTTGTCAGCCTTGGTGATGACTATAAAACCACAAAATCAAGAAAAGGACATATATTCAATATGAAGCAGAAGGAGACACATATGAGTACTTTCAATACATATAGTGGCATTACTTCATAGAAACAAGATTTACTCAAGTATGATCTAACCAATGTTAACACAACTCCGAAAATGTATAAGTGTATGTAAATCAGCATATTCTCCCCAAGAAAGGTAATAAAAATTGAACCTAAAAATGGGGTGTCAAATTACTAGGGAATAAGAATATTATTCAAATGGAAAAGAACTGAATATTTAAGTTGAGAAGCACAAAATTTGAAAAGAGATAAAAGGGTTCCCTGATATCCTATCTGCAATGTAAAGATTGAAGATATTATAAGGATTAGTACCTTCAAACTACCACTGCAAGCACATGGAACCTCCAGGTTCTTAACGCTATCCTCCTCTTGGCATATGCGACATTCCACCATTTGAATAAGTGGTTCTTCCTCTTCAGATACACCATGTTCCCCCACTTCGTTCACATTAATAACACAACCTGGTGGTTCAACGGGTTGCGAGCTGGAACCCTCCCCAGATGCTACTGGGGCTTCCGTCCCTTGCATTGACGGATAACTATCAGATGTTGTAAGGTGGTCAACACGTAAAACCAGGTGATCACTCATTATTCCTGTTCTGATATGCCAAAATTCCAATATTGCATTTCAGTCCAAACAATTAGGCAGGATATAATCATAATAACTCCACAGGAAAATTACCAAGTTTAAAAATCTTAACAGCAGCTGAACATCAACTTGGAAATATAGATAAATTTTCTCTTCTTTCTTACCCACATAACATAAATAACATATCCCTTTATAATACAAAATTAATCATCATAAAAGAACTTGTCAATTTACCATATAAAACTTTCAAATCCTGAGGTCAACCATTTGAACCACCAAACCCATTTCAGCCTCGTTTGGGTGGTTGAGATAACTTAAATGAAATGAAAATAAAACATTGAACTTTTCACGTCCAATCATGTTTCCTGGCAATTATTTCTCTCAGCTGAATTCTCAATTTTCATCAAAGAAAAAAAAAAGTTTTCTTTTTTCTCAGTTCTTTCAATTTCCAAGGCACCAAACAAACAAACCCCTAATCAAATTCCCAAGCCCTCAACATTACACGAACAAGACAAATAATTTCGTCATTCAAACACATGATCAAATATAAAACCCTAAGAATCTCCAAAAAGACCCAC
Organism: Melia azedarach; assembly: GCA_028052125.1. Taxonomy (NCBI): domain Eukaryota; kingdom Viridiplantae; phylum Streptophyta; class Magnoliopsida; order Sapindales; family Meliaceae; genus Melia; species Melia azedarach. Next base: position 7,057,194 of record CM051401.1, on the reverse strand, counting down.
AATCCCGATCAAACAATAACAAAATCAAGGATCGTTAAGGCCAAAAATAAAATTAAAAATATAGAAATTCACTAAAAATGAACCAAAATACCTGAAATGTAATCGGAGAAAAGCGAATTTGGACTCTGAATTGTCTACGCTCTTGTTTTTTTCTTTGCTTTGAAATGATAAAATTAAGAGAGGTTTTGTTTTATGCATTTATATCTATATAACGAGAGGTTGGCTCGGTTTAAACGAAGCTGACTAGGTTCGGTAACGTCCGTCCAAAGATAAGGTAAATTTTACGTTTGACAATGAGTCACTGTTTGCTTTTGTCGTATGGACGTCACAGGATCTGTTATTGCTCCGCCCTATAAAGTTTTAGGAAATTTTCGTTTTATTGTACAAAATTGAAAATTGATTATAGCTCTTTTTTTTAATTTTATTATTATAATTTAAAATAATAACATTTTCATCCTCAAACTTTTTCCGAAACAACAAGTTAGAATATAATTTATTCAATTATAACAATTTGATTTTTAATAATAAGAATATTATACCTTACCCTTAACTTTTGAAAGAAAAGCAACTTATTTCTAAATTTCTAACCTATGTAAAACACTCTCTAATTTTTAAAGAAATATGAAGATATATTCTACTTTAGTAAAAATAAAAAGATAACCTTTAAATGACTATTTTTATTATAAATTAACTATTCTATCATTTAACCATTATAAGACATATAAAATTATCATATTATTCTTATTTTTATTTTATAGTAAATAATATAATCTTATTTTAATATTTAAATTTGAAAGTTATAATAATATTTTATCTTTAATTATTATTTTTCTTTCAAATTTGTTACCAAATTTTTTTACAATTGTACATAATTTTTTAAATAGACCATTTAATTAAAATAGTTTATGTTGTAAAACATTTTAACAAATTTTGACAAAAAGTTTTATGTTGTAAAATATTTACAAGTAATATTATAAAAAATTGATAACAAATTTGACAATATTACTTAATTTTTAAAATATAGTCATTTTATATGTCTTTTAATAATTAAAGAGTAAAATAGTCAATTTATGATAAGAATATTTATATTAGGGGATATGTTCCTATTTTATTATAGTCGGGTATAAAAATCTTTGTATTTCTTGAAAAATAAGGGGCATTTCACGTAGGCTAGAAATTAAGAGGGTAAGTTACTTTCTCTAAGTAATAATAGAGGTTTGTATAAAACTAAAAAGTAAGATAGCGTTCATTTATTTATTTTATTAAATTCTAAATTAGTTTGAATTTTTAGTAGACTTAAATATTTAACTTATTTTTTATTTTTGTTTGCAATGTATTATAAAAATAGTTAAAAAAGTAAAAAAAAAATGATTTTTTTTACTTAATAGAAAAAAGTATCTTAAAATTGTCATTAAATTTAAAGATAAATATACTTAATTAGTGAAAATAGATAAATTAAATCAATTAAGCATTAAGATAAAAAAAATAGCCTCCTAACTAGAATTAGGGACTAATTTATTAAAATTATTATAATCAATTTCATTTATTATTTTCACAATATTTACATAGAAAAATGTGATTACCTTATACATATAGATTGAATATTTATATCTATAGTTTTTAGATAAAATTAAACACATGATTAAAATGTAAGATAATGTTTTCAATTTTTATTTTCCTATTTCAATAGTGTTCTTTTTTTTTTTAAATTTGAATTTGATTGATATATTTATTTTTTTACGTCTTAATATAAATGTTAAGTTATTTTTTTTTATAAAAATAAAAAATTTGAAACTAATAGGTTGATATATATGTCTTAAAAATTTGAAACTAATATATTAAGTTGTTATTTTATATAAATCTTAAGGAATAAACTAAAGGTACTCTTAACAAATAAAATATTTAATTCATTTATACATTTGGTTATTCATATTTAAATTAAATTTTTTTACTTAATTATATTTAGATATTTTTTATAAGTATTTAAATATAAGTTAAAAAACAAAAAGCTCTCAAACATTTAAATAAATTATTCAGACTTAAGATTAAAAAAAAAAAAAATAGGCCCTTCATTTATATTCTTGTACGTGAAACATACTAAAATGCAAATGAATTAATCTTAATGCTTGTATAATAATCAAATCAAAATGATTAGAAATGTTTAAAAATAATAATTAAGACAAATAATTTTTATTACATTTGAAGGAAATGATAATGAACATATTTTAGGTAGAGACATGTATAAATGATACATGACTTACTAACGAAGAAAAATGTACTATCTCTAACTCAAATCAATTCAATCAAATTATTACCTAAACCTATAATAAAAAGATATTATGTCTTGATTCTTAATAGGAGATATGTCATTGCACACTCATCTATTGATAGCTATCAAATCATCTTCAATTTTATGTAAGTTTACATTTCATCTTCAAATTGGTAGTTTTTGCAGTTAAAATATATGATTGGCTATTACTGACTTAAACAAGTATGTATATGTATCTTATATCTTCTTGATTTCTCCATAAATAAATCATAAAAATTAACTATAGTAAAAAAAAAATTACTTCACTAAATCATAATTTATATAGACTCATCCCATCACGACTCACAATCAATCCAAGTAATTTCACAAAAAAAATAAAAAGCTAGCACCAGTCATTTGGGTCCCTATATGAGTATATGGCCTTTTCGCATCCTAGCATAACGTCTTAATTGATTGTAAGAATGGAAAAGATTACAAGGGAGAAAAAAATGAAAATATTTTCTTAAAATTTTAGATTTGTTTTTGCATTCGTATATTAATATTATAATTTTTAATTTTTCATTAATGTCACTTTGCCAAATTACTATTTTACTCTTAATTTGACATGTTATTTTAATTGTTTAGAGGTACAATATAGACTTACAGAAAATATGGTAATAATTTGATATATGTCATAAATATGTGATGGAGTGAATTTTTTTTCCTCTTAATATGGCTAGTTTATATGTTATTTATGAAATAATAATATTTTCTTCCCTAAATTTTATCATAAAATAGATTAATATACATTTTGATAACTTTAGTAAAATTGTCCTTAACTTTAGTTATTTTTTTAGTTTTAGACGAGCCTTTTTTAGGGATAAAATTATTATGATTGAGTAAATTATATCCTAATTTATTATTTTATAAAAGCTTAGGGGTAAAAATATTATTACACCTTATTATTTACTATTGCCTATCCCATGTGATACTCTAGATTCTAGAATTAGGCGAGTGGAAAATTCTTGGACGTTAACTTTAACGTCTTCCCGGTAAAAAGCCAACATCAAGTTTATTATGTTATTTTTATATAAATTAAAAAAATTGAACGGAATTTCAAAGATATTTCAATTGCTTGGTGAACTTTGACTAATTCCTTTTAAGATAGCATGGTAGTCTCCTAACCTCTTGACGCTGCTAATCAAAGACACGTGGCTCATTTCTACTGCTAATCAAAGATGATATTATATTCATTCATGAATTTTTGTGTATATATATATAATTATGTAACAGCCTGATTTCGGCATTACAAAAGTAGCACCGAACTAGGGTATTATGAAAAATTTTAAACTTTCAAAATATAATCATTCTTTTAAGTAAGTTAATATTCTTAATTTAATTTGAAGCATCCTTAATTCTATAAAAAGATTTTGACAGAATTTCCTCTATAATAATTGTATGCCAAAATATATAAACCTGCAAACTTTAAGATTTCATTCTAAACACTCTAAATAATATTCTACACCAACTGTTTCATTTCATTATCTAAAAAAATATAACTAATTTTAGGGTTTCTAAAATTCAAATACAAACATAGAAAAGTACATCAAAATCACACATTACAAACTCTTGCATTTATAATTACATATAGTTTCCAAAGTGGTAAAACTCTTGTTCTGGAGTATCCTTGTCTTCTACATACAATATCTCCAGCATTGCCTACGAACTTGAAAAGTATGGGTGAAGCTAATACTCAGTAGATATTTATACTTAAAGGTAGTTTTAAGAACTTTACAATAAACAAATTTGCATATATAAAATACCTTTCGATTTCGAACAGTAAGCTTAACGAAATCCAAAACAACATTTCAATTTCAGTATTCACAAGAATTACAAAAACGCATTCATTCCATTATTTAAAATAATTTCCACTAATTTTTACTCTTGCGTACTTTACGAGCATTATTCCGAAGGACCGCCGCCCCAAAAACTGGCCAACGTACTTTACAGGCATTATTTCGAGGGACCGTCGCCCCAAATACCGGTGCCACATCATAACAACAACCATGGCCATCACATTTTCATTTATCCATTTATTTCACATCATATCCATACAAATAATTCATTTATAAAATCACAATACATAATGATACCATTTTCTCACTGTATTTATAAATATGACATTCATATAAAAATTATTATTCAAATCCGATTTGAAAAACAATCAATTGGATCAACACGTAATAATTCAGGAATTTTATAAACATTTATCAAAATATTTAATGTAATAAAAGACCTTACTTTTCAATTTTAAAACTAAAATCTCCCAAATACATATAAATACCAACCTGAATATTAAACGATTATTTCTACACTTCTTCTAACTGTTCGTTTCCCTCTGAATCACTCCCTAGAATTAATTTAACAATAATAACACGTAATGATTTAATAATTCAAACTTAGTTATCTAAAAATGTATGTATATATATAAACATCTGTATATATGTTAGCAATTAAATTTATACAATTAAATTATATGAGATCATTTACAATTCCTAAAACAGAAAGCTAATCATCCAAAAATACAAATTCAGAACGAACCTTTTCTTTCTTTCTTTCTTTCTTTTTCTTTCTTCCTCACTGCCCGTAGCTTTCAATTTGTGAAAGCACACTGTTTATATAATTATATATACACCACCGCCTCTCTTTATTTATTTTTTATTATTATTTTATTATACCATTACTAGCTATTAAAAGCACACATATCACCCAAAATCGATTAAATGAAATGACATCTGTCTTTTAAATTTCAATTAAAACCTTTAACTTTTCTTTTTATATTTTTTACCCACAACAAAACTTATATTACCCTAAAATTCAATTATTTTGAAATTAAAAACTTATTCATCCATAATTAAATAATTCATTTCTAATAAATATATTTACTTTCTAATTTATATATATATATATATATATATATACACACACACACACACACACACACACACTAATCAATCCTCGGGTATCACAATCCTCACCACCTTAAAAAAATTTCGTCCTCGAAATTTACATACCAGATCAAAATAACTCTGGATGTTGGAATTGCATTCGGTCGTCAAGCTCCCATGTAGCTTCCTCAACTCCATGATGTTGCCATAAAACCTTCACCAGTCGAATAATCTTTTTGCGAAGAACTTGTTCTTTACGATCCAGGATTCGAATAGGCTTCTCTTCATAAGAAATATTCGTATTTAATGTTAAGTCTTTCCATTCCAAGACATGTGAAAGATCTGGCTGGTACTTCTTGAGCATTAAAATATGAAAAACATCGTGAATTTGTGCTAACTGAGGAGATAAAGCTAACCTATAAGATACTTGGCCAACTCGTTCCAAAATCTCAAAAGGACCAATAAACCTTGGAGCGAGTTTCCCAGTTTTCCCAAACCTGGCTATTTCGGTATGAGGCTTGACCTTTAGGAAAATATAATCACCCACTGCAAATTCTAATGGTCTCCTTCTATGATATGCGTAACTCGTTTAGCGACTTTGGGCTGCAAGAAGTCGTTGTCTAATTATTTTTACTTTCTCAGTAGTTTCTTTTATCAATTTAGGATCTACAAGTAAAGTTTCACCAATCTTTGCCCAACATGTAGGAGATCGACATGGTCTACCATACAATGCCTTAAAAGGAGCCATCCCCTAAACTTGATTGATAATTATTATTATAAGAAAATTCAACTAAAGGTAAATGTTCAGCCCAAGAGCCTTGGAAATCTAAAGCACAAGATCTTAGCATATCTTCTAGTATTTGAATAATTCTCTCAGATTGACCATCTGTTTGAGGATGATAGGCTGTACTAAAATTCAACTGTGTGCCCATAGCTTTTTGTAAACTCCTCCAAAATTGTGATGTAAACCTCGTATCTCTATCGGATACAATTGATAGAGGTACCCCATGCAATCTCACTTATCTCTTGGACATACAATTTACTCAGAGTTTCCAGAGAATCAGTAGATTTGACAGATAAAAAGTGAGCAGATTTTGTTAATTTGTCTACAATAACCCATACACTTTCATGATTCTTTTGAGTTTTGGGTAGCCCTCTCACAAAATTCATGGTTATGTGCTCCCATTTCCACTCAGTCACTGAAAGAGGCTGGAGTAATCTTGCTGGTTTTCAATGTTCTGCTTTTACTTGCTGGTATGTCAAACACTTAGCTACAAATTCTCCCACATCTCTCTTCATCCCATTTCACCAAAAACATCTACGCAAATTTTGATACATTTTCGTACCACTAGGATGTATGAAAAATTTAGATTTATGAGCCTCACTAAGCACATCTTTTTTAAGAGACTCATCTGATGGTACAAAAAGTCTTCCAGCAAACCTTAAACCACCACACGAATCTATAGACCACCCCTTTATCACCTCACCACTCTCTAACTTGGGTCGCACTAATTTAACTTCAGGATCGCTTCGTTGAGTAGTAATCACCTTTTGAATGATGGTAGGTTGTGCTACAAGGTTAAATAAGAAAGGTTGACTTCCTGATTCATTGGTCCTCAGATCAAAATCTTCCAAATCATTACACATCTTCCATCTACGATAAAGGAAATCTTGCCAACATTCCTTGAGATTTCCTACTCAAAGCATCTGCTACCACATTAGCTTTACCTGGATGATACTGCAAAGTGAAATCATAATCTTCTAGGTACTCCATCCATCTAATCTGCCTCAAGTTCAGATCCTTCTGAGTAAAAAGGTATCGAAGACTTTTATGATTTGAAAATACTTCAAATTTTTCACCATACAGATAATGTCTCCATATCTTTAATGCAAATACAAGGGCAGCAAGTTCTAAATCATGTGTAGGGTAATTATGTTCATGGGCCTTCAGTTGGCGTGAACCATACGCCACCACTCTCCCTAATTGCAATAGAACACAGCCAAGACCCATACGTGAAGCATCGCAATAAACTGTATATCCTACACCTCGTTCAGGAATAATTAAAACTGAGGCTGAGGTCAAATGATTTTTCAACTCTATAAAAGCTTGCTCACGTTCATCGTTCCACTCAAACTTTACCCATTTTCTAGTCAGCTGAGTTAAAGGTACTTCGAGAGAAATTTTTCACAAATCTACGATAATATCCTGCTAAACTCAAAAAACTTCTAATCTCTGACTACATTTTTAGGTCTATTCCAGTTAAGCACTGCCTCCACTCTAGTTGGACCCACATAAATACCTTCTTTAGAGACCACATGTCTAAGAAATTTAACTTCAGTCATCTAGAATTCACATTTACTCCATTTCGTATATAAATGATGTTCCCTCAATACTTGTAAAGCAACACGCAATTGTTGTTCATGCTCTTTCTTTGACTTAGAATATATTAAAATATCGTCAACAAACACCACTACAAACTGATCAAGGTAAGGGTGAAAAATTCTATGCATCAAATCCATGAATGCTGCAGGAGCATTTGTTAAACCAAATGGTATCACTACAAACTCAAAATGTCCATATCTAGTACGAAAAGTTGTCTTTGGGATGTCTTTGTCTTTAACTTTAAATTGGTAGTAGCCATACCTCAAATCAATCTTCGAAAAGTATCTAGAACCTCGTAGCTGATCAAATAAGTCATCAATTATAGGCAAAGGATACTTGTTCTTCATTGTTACCTGGTTTAATTGTCTGTAATCCATATACAATCTCAAACTCCCGTCATTCTTCTTAGCAAATAGAATTGGTGCTCCCAAGGAGAAGTACTGGGTCGGATAAATCCTTTATCTTGTAACTCCTGCAATTGAGTCTTTAACTCTTGTAGTTCAGCTGGTGCCATCCTATTAGGGTTATTGAAATGGGAGTCGTAACAGGATACGTCTCAATAGTAAAATCTACTTCTCTCTTAGTGGGTAATCCGGGTAAATTATCAGGAAATATATCTTGAAACTCATCAATTTTTAAGATAGTTGAGGTAACTAAATTAGTAGTATCATAACTCATCACACTCGCTACCCATCCTAAGTAATCTTTATGTTCATTATACCTAATATAGGTACAATGATGCTTATTCCCTCTAGTACTAAAAATATGAAATCTTTCACCACTAGGAAGATTAATACTTACCCTTTTTCTTTGACAATCTATAATGGCATAAAAAGATGACAACCAATCCATACCTAGTATTACATCATAATACAACATTTTCATCACAACTAACCCAAACGCAACTTTACAATCACCTACATCAATTTACAGTTGTGACACATCCTATCTAGATTCATCCCACCTCCAACAGGCGTCTCAACAGATAAATCATATTCTAAAGGTTCAGTTTTCAAACCCAAGGAAGATACAAGTTTTGTTGAAATAAAGGAATGTGTAGCATCAGAATCAAATAATATTCTAGCCCAAGTATTAAATAGAAGAAAAACACCTTCTGCTATAGTATGATCTAGTTGATCCATATCCTGGATGATAGCATAGGCTCTACCCTGAACTTTAGGTCTTCCTCGCCTTTGTGATACTCGAGGTCTTTGAGATGACTGCTCAGTATTCCTTTGTTGTGGCTGTCTACTCTGCTGAGTCTGTTGTGCTACTGACTGAGCATTCTGCTGATGAGAATTAGTTATTTGATTTGATGCCTGCATCAGACGTGGACACTGATTTCCATAATGGTCGTGTTCTCCACATTCAAAACAGACACCTGAAAGTATACGAAACCTCTGGTCATTTTAGGTGTTTCCCTGAACAGATCTGGTTGTTTGGCTCTGTGTTTGCCTTAGACGCGGACACGTATTTCAATGATGACATTGTTGCCTACACTCAAAACATACATATTAACCTTGCGGAAACTCTGGCTATCACGGATAGGAAACTGAGTTTTCATCTGTCTCTTTTCTCCCCATCTAGGAAGTTTCTGTTCAGAACTTCTCTTCTTTGATTCCACTGTTTGCTTAATCTCTTCCTCATCTTGTTCTATCATTAAAGCTCGTTCAACCACTTCCGAATAGCTTTGAAGGTTCAACACTATAAGTTCATGTCGAAGTGACGGCTTTAATCCTTTCACAAACCGCTTAGTCTTTTCCTTTTCTTTCGAAATCATTGAAGTAGCAAACCGACTCAATGACTCAAACTTAGCCTTATATTGTGCTACTGACATATTTCCTTGAGTTAGATGAATGAATTCATCTAACATAGCATCTCGAAATACCTTAGGAAAATATTTACTCATAAAGGCTTCTTTGAAAGCATCCCATGTCCATTCTTCCTCTTGTTTTGTAATCTTAACAGTATTCCACCAATGATTTGCTTGTTCAAACAACTGAAATGTTGCAAGTTTAATCCAAATCTCTATAGGTGCTTGCATAGCATCTAAAATTCGGTTAGTTTGCTCCACCTATTCCTCAACAATTAATGGACTACACCTTCCGTCGAAAGTTGGAGGATTGAGTCTCTTAAATTCACTCAATGCTGACATGTTCTGACCTCCATTACTATGACCCTGGTTCTGTGAACTACTGGTAATCCCACGAAGAACAGTAGCAAATTCTCTCATTGTTTGGCGGAATTCACCAAATTCTTCCCCGCTTTGTAAAGAGGACATCTCTGTTTTTCTATTATCAGACATATTGAAAAAGTATATTTCATGTCATAATAGTCAAAGCAAAGCAACGTGAATTGAATAAATCTTAATAACACAAACAAAACAAAAGTCCTTTATACACATATAAGTTTATTATTCTTTACAATAAAACCAACAAGAATACTCAAAAGATAACAAAAACTCGAGTTACTCGATATCACTACACACAAAACTACTATATACATAAAAGCTAGTCATTGACTAATTTATCTTTCTTACGCCATCTTACCACCACTTTGCATAAGTATCTTCGATAACAATAGGCTCAAAAGGTTCATCCATTCTAACAGGAAAAGGATCTAGTATTACTGATTTCTGTTCACTAGTCTCACCCGTCATGCTCTCCTCACTCCTAGACTTACTTCATCTGTTAAATTTCCTTTTAACTTTTTCATCCAATGCCATTCAGTCCTATAAGTATTTAGAAATCTCCTAGTATAGAATAAATATCGTGTCACGAGTTTATTCTGATTCACTCCCTTCCCGTAGACCTTTAGACCCATTAATGCCTCATTCTTAACATCTTCGGAAGTGCCTGGACTTGGATTAGTATCTGAATAACGTAAAATAGTCCTTACTAACCTTTCGTTCATCCTATTAGTATACATCCTTCGCAAATCCTTCACGAGAACACTGCCTAATATGCATTGCTTATTTCTATTCACACAGGTCCACCTGTCGTATTTGGTTCTCTTCATATTACAAAACCAAATAACATTAAAATTATAAATTCACATAGACTAATCAAGTATAGGTAATAAAAAACTAAGATACCTTCAATACTTCCTCACAATCATAAGAGATGTCTAAAGAATCTTAACCTAAAGCTCTGATACCAACTTTGTAATGCCCCGATTCCGACATTACGAAAGTGGCTCCGAATTAGGGTATTACAAAAAATTTTAAACTTTCAAAATATAATCATTTTTCTAAGCAAGTTAATATTCTTAATCTAATTTGGAGCATCCTTAATTCTATAAAAAGATTTTGGCAGAATTTCCTCTATAATAATTGTATGCCAAAATATATAAACCTGCAAACTTTAACATTTCATTCTAAACACTCCCAATAATATTCTACACCAACTGCTTCATTTCATTATCTAAAAAAACATAACTAATTTTAGGGTTTCTAAAATTCAAATATAAACATAAAAAAGTACATCAAAATCACACATTACAAACTCCTATATCTATAATTACGTATAGTTTTCAAAGTGGTAAAACTCTTGTTCTGGAATATCCTTATCTTCTACATACAATATCTCCAGCATTGCTTAGGAACCTGAAAAGTAGGGGTGAGCTAATGCCCAGTAGATATTTATACATAAAGGTAGTTTTAAGAACTTTACAATAAACAAATTTGCATATATAAAATACCTTTCGATTTCAAACAGTAAGCTTAACGAAATCCAAAATAACATTTCAATTCCAGTATTCACAAGAATTACAAAAACGCATTCATTCCATCATTGAAAATAACTTCCACTAATTTTTACTCTTGCGTACTTTACAGGCATTATTCCGAGGGACCGTCGCCCTAACGTACTTTACGGGTATTATTTCGAGAGACCGTCGCCCGAAATACCGGTGCCACATCATAACAACAACCATGGCCATCACATTTTCATTTATCCATGTATTTCACAACATATCCATACAAATAATTCATTTATAAAATCACAATACGTGATGATACCATTTTCTCACTGTATTTATAAATATGACATTCATATAAAAATTATTATTCAAATCCGATTTGAAAAACAATCAATTGAATCAACACGTAATAATTCAGGAATTTCATAAACATTTATCAAAACATTTAATGTAACAAAACACCATATTTTTCAGTTTTAAAACTAAAATCTCCCAAATACATATAAATACCAACTTGAATATTAAACAATTATTTTTACACTTCTGCTGACTGTTCGTTTCCCTTTAAATCACTTCCTAGTATCAATTTAACAATAATAACACGTAATAATTTAATAATTTAAACTTAATTATCTAAAAATGTATATATATATATATATAAATATTTGTATATATATATGTTAGTAATTAAATTTTTACAATTAAATCATATGAGATCATCCACAATTCCTAAAATAAAAAGCTAATCATCCAAAAATACAAATTCAGAACAAACCTTTTCTTTCTTTCTTTTTCTTTCTTCCTCATTGCTCGTAGCTTTCAATTTGTGAAAGCAAACTGTTTATATAATTATATAGACACCACCGCCTCTCTTTATTCATTTTTTTATTATTATTTTATTATTTTATTTTACCGTTACTAGCTATTGAAAGCACACGTATCATTCAAAATTGATTAAATGAAATGACATTTGTTTTCTAAATTTCAATTGAAACATTTAACTTTTTTTTTTATATTTTTCACCCACAACAAAACTTATTTACCCTAAAATTCAATTCTTTTGAAATTAAAAACTTATTTATCCATAATTAAATAATTCATTTTTAATAAATGTATTTACTTTCTAATTTATATATATATATATATATATATATACACTAATCAATCTTCGGGTATCACAAATTATAATTAATTTGAAATATTAATCAATCACTTTGAATACTAAATTAATATATTAAGAGATTTGATTATGAATATTTATAGATTTTTAATCTCTATATTAAATTTAAATTAAAAAAATAAAGGTATCTACTCTTTTCTAATATAAAATAAAAACACAATGGACCTCTACAAACTATATTTTCTATTAATTTCTATTCAATTTTATAATTCCATAATCATAGGCACCATAATAAATAAAATATCAAATGTAAATGAATTTTGATTTTTATTAAAAGTAGTTTGAGCAAATATAGTTTACCAAACAAATTTAATGTGTCATAAAAATTTGCTATAATATTATTTGTGTTTTTATAAATGGAAAAACGACAACTTGCCCCCTATTAAATTTCAAGTGTAACAACTACTTCCCTGATAGTTCGGAAAATACCAAAACCTCCTTCTTGTTAGTTTTCTAACGAGAAAATTTTATTTTTTAAAGGTAAAATAGATAATTTATCTTATATTGACTAACATGGGAAGGGTAAAATAAAATTAGTTAAATTTTAATTTTATTTATACTTGTATTTTTTTTTTTCTATATTTTATATATTTATATCTATATATCCATATTTATATCTATATTTTATATTTTTAATTTATATCTGTTTTCTTATTTTTATATATATTTATTTTATATATTTTTTTTTTATATTTATATATGATTTACATTTATATCTATAACCATATTTTATTTTATATACCTATATTTATATTTTTAATTTATATTTATATTTGTATATGTATATCATAATCTATATTTTTAATCAATATTTACTTTCTTATTTATATTTATATATACATATATATATATTAATCTATATTTATGTGTATATTTATATTTTATTTATATATCTATATTTATAATTATTTTATGTTTATATTTATATTCGTATATTTATATCTACATCTATATTTTTAACCTATATTTTTAAAGATATTTAATTGAATTTTTTTAATGATATTTTAAGGGCAAAATAGATATTTAATTTATATGGGAAACAAATTTTGATATGATTTAATAATTTATTTTAATGAAAAAATATAATTAATTAATTAGGATTTATATTTATGTTTTTAATTTTATTTATATTTATATTTTATATTTATAATTTTATTTACATTTATATTTATATTTATATATCTATTTTTTATTTATATTTTTAGTTGTATTTTGTGATACCCGAAGATTGATTAGTATATATATATATATATATATATATAAAAATTAGAAAGTAAATATATTTATTAGAAATGAATTATTTAATTATAGATGAATAAGTTTTTAATTTCAAAAGAATTGAATTTTAGGGTAATATAAGTTTTGTTGTAGGTAAAAAATATAAAAAGAAAAGTTAAAGATTTCAATTGAAATTTAGAAGACAGATGTCATTTCATTTAATTGATTTTGGGTGATACGTGTGCTTTCAATAGCTAGTAATGGTAAAATAAAATAATAAAATAATAAAATAATAAAATAATATAAAAAATAAATAAAGAGAGGCGGTGGTGTATATATAATTATATATACAATTTGCTTTCACAAATTGAAAGCTACGGGCAGTGAGGAAGAAAGAAAAAGAAAGAAAGAAAGAAAGAAAATGGTCGTTGTGAATTTGTATTTTTGGATGATTAGCTTTCTATTTTAGGAATTGTAAATGATCTTATATAATTTAATTGTAGAAATTTAATTGCTAACATATATATACAAATGTTTATATATATACATACATTTTTAGATAATTAAATTTGAATTATTAAATCATTATGTGTTATTATTGTTAAATTGATATTAGGTAGTAATTCAGAGGGAAACGTACAGTCAGCAGAAGTGTAGAAATAATCATTTAATATTTAGGTTGGTATTTATATGTATTTGGGAGATTTTAGTTTTAAAACTGAAAAGTAGGGTGTTTTGTTACATTAAATATTTTGATAAATGCTTATGAAATTCCTGAATTATTACGTGTTGATCCAATTGATTGTTTTTCGAATCGGATTTGAATAATATTTTTTATATGAATATCATATTTATAAATACAGTGAGAAAATAATATCATCACGTATTGTGATTTTATAAATGAATTATTTGTATAGATATATTGTGAAATAAATGGATAAATGAAAATGTGATGGTCATGGTTGTTGTTATGATGTAGCATACTTTTCAGGTTCCTAGGTAATATTGGAGATATTGTATGTAGAAGACAAGGATACTCCAAAACAAGAGTTTTGCCACTTTGGAAACTATATGTAATTATAGATGCAGGAGTTTGTAATGTATGGTTTTGATGTACTTTTCTATGTTTATATTTGAATTTTAGAAACCCTAAAATTAGTTATATTTTTTTAGATAATGAAATGAAGCAGTTGGTGTAGAATATTATTGGAAGTGTTTAGAATAAAACCTTAAAGTTTGTAGGTTTATATATTTTGGCATATAATTATTATAGAAGAAATTCTGCCAAAATCTTTTTATAAAATTAAGGATGCGCCAAATTAGATTAAGAATATTAACTTGCATAGAAGAATGATTATATTTTAAAAATTTAAAATTTTTTGTAATACCCTAATTCGACGCCACTTCGTAATGTCGAAATCGAGGTGTTACATATTTATATTTATTTTTATATTTATATAATGTTATTTTTATTATATAATAGTATTATATTATTATTTTTTATTTTTTTATTATATAATAATATATTATATTATTATCCCTCACATCAAATCATCTTTTTCTTCAACATATTCAGAAGTGGTCCCAGGGATAATAATGTAAAATTACAAATTTTCTGTTAATTTAACAAAAAAATCTAGACGACAAAGGGGTTTTGGTATTTTCTAAACTATCAGAGAGGTAATTGTTGCTCTTGAAATTTAATAAGGAGTAAGTTGTCGTTTTCCTTTGATAAATTAAGTTGACAGAATTTATGCAATAGTCGAAGTGTTAATTAACTAAAAATTTTGCAAATCATTATCCCATTATATATGAAGAATTTTAATGATTACAGTATTTTTAAAATACATTTTCTATTATTACTTTTTATTTTAAAACATTTTAAATTACCAAAGAAACAATTTAAGATGTTATTTCAATTTTAAAAAGGTATTAGTTTATTTTGAACCATTAGTTAAATTCTAATTTGATCTATTTAAGTGTATCAGAAGGCTTCCTATAAATATAAGTAGGGTGGGCAGAAAAATCGGTCTGAACCAGATTGAATTAGAATCGGGCTACAACTGACATATTCGGTCTGATTCTTTATATAAATTGGTCCAGTTTTAATTTTTAAATTTAAAAGCTTGAAATATTTGGTCCGATTTTGGTTTTGACCTAAAAATTTAAATTGAACGATCCAATTTTGTTGTGTTAGTAGAAAATGACTGTCGTTTTCTGATTCTAAAAATTTTAAAAAAATAATAATTTAATTTAAAAAATTGAATAGACCCAAAAATCAAATCAATTGGTTCGATTTTAATATAATTTTTTGTATAATTTGTCTGAGTTGATCTGATCCTTCTTTTCTATTTAGTCGAGTTCTAAAATTCAAGAACTTGAAATTTTTTATTTCAGTCCGGTTTATCAAAAATCCAGACCAGACTAGACTGTGCCCACTCCTAAATATAAGTTACTCAAACAAAAAGGTGTGTGTATATTAATACACGCACATACACACATATACACACATAAAGAACTAGATAATTATTTTGTCATATTAATTAATATACTTGTTTGATGATTCAAATGTTTATTTATTATCCATACCTAATGTTGTTTTTACTAGATTGCTGGTATAAAGTATCAAGTTGATGACACAATTTTCTAATCACCCAATGAAGACTGTGCGTTTAGATAATGTTAGAGAGTTTACTTCTTAATATTTGATGACCATTAGGTACTAGTAGAGATTGATATAAAGCATACAATTACATATGTTCATAATCAAAATGAATTAGTTAAATCACTCATCAAGTAGCTCCATGTAATTACTTGGAATTTACCATTACGTACTTAATTACTAATTTTTATATGTGTTAAGCTATTTTGCTTGTTAGAAGTTTAACTCATCTTGGACCTATTACCTACTGTCAATAATATTATTCACTATAACTTGTGTATTTAGTCATCAACCGGATGTATTTATATATATGCATTTTTTATTATGTCATGTATACTCTTATAGTATCACCTAACATGCTAAGATGGGATCTTAATTTTGATTAGGGATTAATAATGGTTTTAACTCATAGTTTAATATTAGATATCTTGAATAAGTGATCTTTTTACTGCGTATTTACAAATTGTCACTTTAATAAGAGTTTTTTCCCTATTAATAAAAAAAAATGTCTCTTAAAGTGCGAAGGATATAATTGCATCAAATTACAAATCTATTACTAGATATATTCACCATTATTGTAAGAGTGGCCAAATTATATATACCAATTGCTAGCATATTAGTATGGATTATTGGTCTTGAAAAATAAGTTAATCAAAAGGTGGTAGATGAATAATTTGTTGCATACTAGAAATATGATAGACTACTCAGTATAAATAAAATTAAAAAATTAGGATCTTGTTGAAATAATATTCGAGCTATAAATACACCCACATTTGTTGGATCACTAGCTTTGAAAGAGCTAATAATCTTTGAAGTGACATAAGCTCTTAAAGAAGCATTAACTCTTGAAAAGGCATAAGAATCTCTAAATGAAGAAAAATCCAAAAATTATACATGTACTTATAGTGATATTGGATAGTAATAAAATAAAGGTTATTATCAAATTTCTCCCTTCAGGTTTAAGATCGTATCAGTTAAATAGAAAGTTTGGGAAAAGTATCAAAAATCTCTCATTGACCGTTAGTCAACTAACCTCAAGTAATATATTTACTGAAATATCCTTCATCTTTAAATTTCATGTTAATTAATTATAAAAGTCATTTTTAGTCCAAAAGGTTTGGTGTAATGCCCTTATAACTCTTAGTATTTTAAAAAATATTTCTATAGGTCTCAATTTATTATAAAACAATAATTATACCCTATATAATGATAATAATTATTTAAAAATAACTAATAAATTTCTAAAATTAGACAAAATATAATATATTTATGTAAAATAACAATATCATTTTAATAATATATTAATAAAATAATAGTATTGTAATTATTTATAAAAAATTAGATAAAAATAAACTACACATTCGTAATTATTAGAAATTAAATAAATAATATAAATAAATAAATAATATTTTTATTTTATTTTACAACATATGTAATAAATATTTATAATTATATTGTAATTTAGATAA
Source organism: Melia azedarach (assembly GCA_028052125.1). Lineage (NCBI taxonomy): Eukaryota > Viridiplantae > Streptophyta > Magnoliopsida > Sapindales > Meliaceae > Melia > Melia azedarach. The sequence continues at coordinate 7,039,387 of CM051401.1, read as the reverse complement.
TATATATATATATATATACATATTTCAAATGCAAATAAAATAATTAAAATAAATATCAATGAAAATATATAAGAAATTGTATAAGAGTAAAATATAATATATTTATATAAGATATGTTAATTAAATAAATAACAGTATTATTTTAGTAATATATTAATAAAATGATTGTGTAAGAAAAATACCTAATAAATTTTTGAAATAGTATTATTAGTTATTTTCATTGAATAATTATTATTATAGAGAGGTATAATTATTATTTTATAATAAATTGAGATTTTTAAAGATATTTTAAAATTATTATGACTTATAAGAATATTAGACCAAACATTTGGAACTAAAATAACTTTATAATTATTTAAATAATATAAAATTTAAAGATTGAGGGTATTTCAGTAAATGTATTATTTAAGGTTAGTTGACTAACAGTTAAAGGAAGGTTTTTGATGCATTCCTCAATCTTTCTATCTAGCTGATATAATCCCAAACCTTAGGGCAGAAATTTGATAATAAACCAACAAAATAATTATAAACCAACAAAATAATTATTGACAAACAACAACTATTAAAATTATGAAGATGGTAATAACCCACAAATTATCAATAAATGGTAGTGAAAGACTTGATTTAGCCTTAATAAAAAGAAACAATTTAAGCAGAATTGGGTTCTCTTAGCTCAATGCAAAGTATTTAGACTTATAATAATTTAGACTCTTGAAAATGTCAAACCCATTGAATACGAATGGGTATTTGTCATAAAATATAATAAAAATAACAAAATTATTAGGTAAGAAGTGTGACTTATCATTTAACGTTTCTTAGGGTGACTTGAAATTAGTTTTGATTAAATATATTCTCGTGCAACATATGTAGTTTTAATTTTTGACAAATTTAGCAGTTTTAGAAAGATTTGATACGCATCTTAGGGATATAATGATAACTTCTCTGTATGGGTCATTATATAAAAATTCCTAAAAGATTCAAAACGTTTGAAACATATACATCAAAGCATTGTAGCTTGTATCCAACAAGCTAAAATGATCCTTATATGAATTGAAACAATATGGGCGCATAAGGTATAATTGCTTAAAGATTTAGGTAAAACTAATTGTTGTCTCAATCTATAGATCAAGCACAAGTCTAATGAAATATTTATTCATTAATTAACTTGTGTTGAAAAGATTTTGAAATATTTTAATATGAATAAAACTCATCCGTTAAGTATCCTTATAACTGTTTAGTCTCTTGATCCTAAAAATGATTTATTTCGTCCTAAAAAAGATGATGAAAAGGTACTTGGTTTAGAAAAACCATATGTCAATACAATTAGCATTTAATGTAGTAGATTGAACATAACCTTTTTTGTGAACTTGTTTGCCAAATTTAAATTTGTCCTTTCTCAATGACATTAATTAGAATGACATCAAATATAAATATTTCATTGAATTCGTGGAACAATAGATTTGATATTATTTTATTACAATAAACCAACATAAAATCTAAAACTAGTTAGTTATGTAAATTTTATTATCTTTTTAATCCCATAAATTTCATTCACAAACAAGCTATATGTTTACTTACAACAATATAGCAATATCATGGTGATTTATGAAACAAACATTTGTTGCTATTTCTTTTAATCACTCTAAGATTTTAGCACCGCATGAAACAAGTATAGAATGTATATGCAAAACAAGTATAGAATGTATATGCATGCAATTTATCATTTATCATATCTAAAGTACATGCAATCTATCTTCTACTACAAATATTTTAATAATAATATATGAAGACAATTTTACTTGTATTGCTCAAGTTAGAGGAAGATATATCAAACGCAACTAAACCAAGTATATTTTATTAAAGTCCTTGTATAGTCATGAACTCCAATAGTGCCATCTAATTAATGTTAAGCAAATATGTTTCAATAATAATGTGGTTGATCTTTTTACTAGTGGCGGAGCTACATAGGGGCCTCCAAAGAAAAATTTAAAATTTATGGGTAAATAATGATTCCTTAGACCATTAATCCTAACTCCATCCTTATTTTTTATCAATATTTTTGCCTATATTGACTTATGAGAAGTTAGTATATAATATTGATATGCATTAACTCCATAAATTGGTAAATTGATACTTAGGGGCAGAATTTCATTAGGAGAGGTGTATCTCTTGAAAGATGAACTATAAAAATTAAGCACATCTAACATTACTACTAGGTTTTATCCTACTGAGTTTTATAAGCAAGGTATTTTAATGAATTAGAATTAAATACATCTAATATTACATTTTCAGTTAAAGATTGTATTTTCTCTATTTAGACTTTTCTGTTGAATCTTTCTTAATAAGGAAAAAATGATTGTAATGGTGAAATTCAAAAGAAAAAAAATCTTGTAAAATTTAATTTAAAAACTGGCACAAGTTAAGAATTCCACATCAAGATTTAGTAAGTGTCCCCTTACTTCAAATGAAAATAATAACAAAAGAAGCTTATGCTTCTTAAGACACTTGTCTTCTTCTTCTTCTTTTTCTTTTTTTTTGAAAACAAACACAACATAAATTTTTATTCTATAAAAGGAAATATTACGATTTGCAAATTTATACCCATATCAACACATATACTATAAAGATTAAATACAACAAATAAGAAGCCAAATCTTAAGTCTTCTAAAGAGTAAGGTGAAAATAAGATAACACCTTCCCATTTGTTGTTTTTTTTTTTATGATTTTAATAAGATAAATTTTAAATCAAAGAGAATACTTTTTAAGTTAGAGCTTTCATGAGAAATTTTTTACAACTCCTTTTTTTTATTCTCTGTTCTTTAAATTGATCTTTTTGATTGGTGCTGCAACATATTTATTATAATAGAGAAATGCTTAGATCTAAAATATAAAATTTTCAAATTATCTTTATAACTCTTAAATCTTGTAGATTTAAAAGAGAAAACCACTACAACATTACAAACAAACAAAACTATTATGAAACTACTATAAATTTAAATTTGGGTGAAAATAAACCGTCATTAAGTGATATAATCTAGTAAATAAAAATACACCACTATAGATCTAGATCTAAGTAAATATTTATTTTTTTATTGAAAAAATAAAAAAATAAAAATATAAATTTCACTAGAGATAGAGATCTTTTTTATCTTTAATGAGGAGAAAAATAAGTGACTTTTTAGAGTTTGAAAAAAAGATAAATGAGAGAAGTGAAAGAAAAGTTTAGAGAGATGTGCATTATTTTCATAAGATACTTGTATTTTATTGTACAATTTTTCATGTATTTTTAATTTGCTCGTGACGGAAAAAATCCTTCGAAATTTGAAACCCGGTTTGACCGGTAAATAAATCCTCCGAATTTGTTGAACCGGATTTGGACCAAGATATTCGTCCCAAAAACCACCAATAGAGAAGGGAGAATAGATACTATATATATTAACGCACATAAACCCTCACAAAAACACAAGCCTCTTCAACTCTCCCAGTCACAGTTGCGACTGACAGCAGGAGTGAGTTTCGTGAAAGCCAAAGTAGGGTTTTAGTTAGCTATGGCGGAGGAGGCATCATCGAAAGAACTTACGGAGACCAACGCAGCAACGGAAGACATGGATCTGGAAGTAGGAGAAAACGGCGCCGATTCGAAGGCGAAGCGAGGTAGGGAGCAAGAGGATGGAGGAAACGGCGACGTTTCGAAGAAGCAAAAGTTAGAAGAGGACGATGGTGAGAAGTCGGTAGAGGAACAACGGTTGGACAAGAACCTCAAGGGAGAAGAAGGGAACGGGTCGGGTCCGGTAACGTTGGGTCCCAAAGAGTTCGGATCAGCGGTTCAGATGTTCGATTATTTTTACAAGTTTCTTCACTTCTGGCCTCCCAATGTCAACGTCAACAAGGTATCTTATTTTATTTTTTTGGAGAAAAGTTTGGAACTTTCTTTATAAACTTTCACTTGTTTTGATCAATTTATGAGATCATCTTACATGAATGGCTTGAATTGATTCTGCAATGCAGAATAAGTTAGAATTTATGTATACATATCAAATTTGGTAAAATGTAAATTGGGTATCATTGCTTTGTTGTTGAAACTACGAAGAATTGTTTCTGAAGTGGAGACAATTTTCCAATTTTTGTGTTATAGGGAAGACAGTAAGCATTCTAAAATTAGAGTGGAACAGATGGAATGAAACAGAGGAGTTCAGTTAGGGAAGGTCAATTGAGTAAGTATAGGTTAAACAAAGAAAAATTGCTAGCGGGTATCTGTCTTATTTTCAGGATATGTTGAAGAGGAAATTAAATATTGGTGGAGGAGAGAGATAGGTTACAGCTAAGGATGTTGATATGTAGTTGCGGGGGTATGACAATGATTTCCTAGTTGAAACAGAGGAGTTCTGTAAGGGAAAGGCAGTTGAGATGGTTTCATCATGTTTCTTAGTTAGTATGGACTGAACAATGAAATTAAATATTGCTGGAGAAGAGAGATAGGTTACAGCTACCTTTGGAACAATAAATTTTACCTAGCCGATGGGCAGGTTTGTGGTTCTTAGCTGCAAGCCCCGTGATAACGGTGTAAAATAGTATCTGTTGTAATTGAAAATTGCTGTCACCCAAGGAGGACTCAATTAGACGTGGAGGCTTGTTTATTTATTATGCGGACAAAATACTAATATCTGGGTATTTTATCCTGAGAAATTGAACACTCTGCTGGTAAATTGTGGGATAGAGTTAATGGCACCTATTGATAATAGGTTGAAATCTCACCTGTTAAATAAGTAACTCAGCTTTATGGTGTGATCTTTTAGTTGTGTATTGGTCTACAAATGGCTGTCTGTTAGAACATCGGGAATTATTGGCATGTAGTAGTACATTTCTTCAAGATTTGAATTCAGAGTTCTTTATACCAGTGCTTGATTGTTGGTTTGTACTTAAAATTCCTTTGTGATCTTGACTAATAGTGTTCTTTCTTTATTAAATTTGTGGTTGGTTTATGTTTCAGTATGAGCACATGGTGTTGATGGACTTGATCAAAAAGGGTCACCCAGAACCTGATACGAAGATTGGTGTAGGGATTCAAGCTTTCCAAGTTCGATACCATCCAACATGGAAAAGTAGATGCTTTTTCCTAATTAGGCAGGATGAAACGATTGACGATTTCAGCTTCAGGAAGTGTGTTGACCATATAATTCCATTGCCTGAAGACATGAAAACGAAATCTGATGCTAACAAAGCATTAGGTGGTGGTAGTGGCAAGGGCCGTGGAGGAAAAAGTGGTGGCCATGGCCGTGGAAGAGGTGGCAAGTGGAGAAATTGAGGCGTTGGCTGAAATATCACAAGTGAAATTGAGTTTAGAAATTAGAGTTCGCTTGTAGAATGAGTCCGAGGGTTTATTTTTAAATCTATCCAGTTGCTAAACTGATGCATGATCCAAATTTTGGCTCTAAATGACTTCTTTATGCATAATTTTTGTGCTCATTTTTAAGTGTCCTTAATTGTGTTATGTTATGTTGTTGACACAAGGCAATTGAATCCCATTCAATCATATTCTAGTATAATGAATTAAGATTTTGTTTTAAAACTTGTTGCATATTATATTATTATTTATTATTTATTAATTATAAGCTTAAATAAGAAAGATAATCATCCCATGTTATTTAAGTGAATATACTACCCAAATTAATTTATTATTTCCTCCACAGCAGAAACACTTTTTAGGTAATTAATTTTATTAATTAATAATTTCGTTTATGAATGAGATAATTATGCCCATATCATCAGTTATAAAAAAAAGGCTAATTATATGAAATCATCCACCGCTCAGCAATTACTAGTGATCAATAATTAGGGTATTAACTGTTAACTGTGTAACTCCCAAAATTATGTGCCCATATAATTAAGAAGAATCACCTAGTAACCCCCCACTTTGATTTTTTTTTAATTTTTTTTTTGAGAAAGCATATTTGATATTTTTAACTTGAAATTGCAGTGTCCTTTTTATATTTATTAAACTAATATAATTAATTTATTAATAAACATTAATTCAATTGAATATTTTTAAAATATTAAAGAACTAAATAGTCCTTTCTGAGAGAAAAAGTCTGGATTTCATTTGCCCTTAATTTCTTATGTGGAGACTGTTGTCAATAGTCATTAATTATTATTATTATTATTATTATTTTCACAAGGTATAATTTAAAATATATTAAATAAAAATTGAAATCCTGACATAAAAAATAGACATGTAAAGCAAAATTTAAAATAATAATATATCCCATAATGATTAGAGAAGATCTTAAACGTGGGTAGATTGACTAGCCCATTTTTCAAGTGAATTTATATAGAGGTGGGAAAATAATTAAGAAAATCTAGTAACTCTCAAAACACAAGTTAGCACACACGGTAATCAATAAATACACTGAGGACACTTATTCATTCATGCATGGCCGGTTTTATCTCATGAGACGGCGCACGATCTCCCAGATTTTAATACTCATTACATTCAATACCAATACAAATACGTATCTATCTATATATAATCTTCTACTCTCTCTCTCTCTCTCTACATATGTATGCATATTGATACCATTCTTTCTGTCTACTCCTCTTCCAGTTGCAACACCAAGTCTTCCAGAGAATCTCTTTGTAATGGGCAGTCTGCAGGCTTGTAACAAGTTTGAATTTCTGCCCAAAGAAGAAGACCCTTTTTCCTTTTTAGCCCAGTTTCCTTCTCTTGAATTTGGGTAAGTTTAACTAGCTAGGGTTTTATTTCAGACTTGATTAAAACAGGTTAGTTAATAGTTTCTGGTGATATTGTTTTCAAAAATGTGTCTGCTGCATGCAGTGAAAATGAGTTTTCTTCAATGGATAATTGGCGAAATGAAATGCCCCTTCAAGAGAGCTGCTTTGATGCTATTCCTTTGATGGACAGTTTTCCAAATCCTTTATATACGTCGATACGGGACTCACAGGATAACATCGTTCCATTTCCGAAAGTCACGACTTCTCAAGGTTTAATTAATTACTACTGTACTTTCAGGATTTCTATTTACTTGCTCTTTTGAAACAACTTGTAAAATGATTGCAGGGGATGATGAGAAATATGGGAGTGGGATCTGGAACGAGTTGGGTCCTTTGTTTGAGCCTGAGAAGCATTCACCACAGACGTTGTTGTGTAAAAACATTGCAGAAGCTTTCAAAGAAACAAGGGAACTAGATATGAATGCTATAGGTAGAAGAAGGAAATCAGAAGAGAAAGCAAATAACAGTTCCAAGACGTTGTCGAGAAAGACCATTTCACAGTATTTCTACATGACGATTACAAAAGCGGCCAAAGAGCTAAACGTTGGGGTAACACTGCTGAAGAAAAGGTGCAGAGAGTTGGGGATCCGACGGTGGCCGCAGAGGAAGCTGATGAGTCTTCAGAACCTAATCAGGAACGTCCAGGAATTGGAGAGAGGAGGAGATATTCCTGGGAGTGAAGGTAAGTTGAAGGAAGCTATAGAGATCCTGCAGAGGGAGAGAGAGTTGATTGAGGAGATACCGGATTTAGAAATGGAAGACAAAACAAAAAGGCTGAGACAGGCTTGTTTCAAGGCCAATTACAAGAAAAGAAGGCTCTCGGAAATGATGAATAATGATCATGATCATGATCAGCTACAGTCTAGTACTGCTACTGGTTCCTGCTATAGAGGCGGTAATCATGGCTACGGGGAAACGAAATCAATGTAATCTTTTATCCCTCAGGCGATAGATCATCGTCAGTATTATGATGAGATAGATACTAGGGCAACTCTATCTTGTTTCTTGCTTTCTTTCCTATTCATGTTCTTCTTCGTTGTCAGTTGTGAATGTGAATATATATAGTTTGAATGTAGAAGAATGTTAGGCTTGGTACTTGGCATGCTTATGGAGTTAGTATAAACATATTTTGACGATGATCATGATGTTATGCTGGGTATTGATCAACAACTATATATATATATTACGGCAGAATGAGATTTATCATGGTAATATGACATATAAATTCACACTATTCAAGATATTTGTTCATCATATAATAGGGGTATCAATCTAGCAATCATAAAAGGTGTCTGTTTAGTACAAGTTTTATTTGAAGTTAGATATTTGTTTTCGACAAAAAAAAAATTATTTGTGTTTTTCAAATACATTTTCTAATAAAAATAATGTAAGTATGTTAACAGATTTTTTTTTTAAAGTTATGTTATCAGATAAATGATGTAAATTTTTTAAAAAAAACTATTTTGTTAATTTAACTTTTTGAAAAAATTCAAAATTTTTTCTTTGCAAAATTTCAGAATTTAAGGTAAAATTATTATTTTTAATATTTTTACATACTTTCTATTTTGGTGATATAACCAAATGATACTGAAAAAAAGAACAGAATTTTCAACATCAAAAGAATCTTATTTCATCGATATAGCAATTATGTCTCTTATAAGCACTAAATTAAGTTAGGTTGAATTATTTCACCATAATTTTTATGTTTTTAATTTTTGTTTTAAATTACTAACATTTTTTACAAATTAAACATCTACTAGAACCTTATTTCAATAAGAATTTTATAGAGCCAAATATTTAACCGACAAGATATTTATATAGTAGCTTAGATATGTAGTCAACAAATAAGAAGCATATCTACTATTCTAGCCAATAAAATTTTACTTTAATAAGACATTAATTTATAATGTATCTCAGATATCTAATCCACATATATAGTAGTAATTAGTAAGGTGCATGATAACATTTACAAAGACTCTTACTATAGAAAATTTCTCTTTTAACTCTAAAGTGAGAAGTAAAACTTAAGTGTATTTCAATATTTTTTCATTGGTTGAAAAATAGGGGTATTAAAATTGAACTTCACCTGCAAACACGAAATGAATTTTACGGGTTGAAATTGAGTGGGGTTGATAAGATTATTAATCATGTTCGATTCGTAGTCGGATCACATTCGAATTTGACTTTCTTAATCCGCGAACTCATTTATGACAAGATTACTATTTATTCAAATAATTGTATCTAGTTGACTTACTAACTTGTTTATAACATGATTAATTATCTAGGTAATCAAATCCTATCTATCTATTGATCAATTTATGACACCATTATTGTTTTAGAATTTTTTTTTTATGATTACTATGATTCAAACTCAAGTTCTTAAGACCACAATATGGACTTCTTACCAATACCTAACTTCAAGAGTTCATACTAGCTTGAGTTCAGTTCAACTAGGCTAAGGCGCAATTATGATTTCGGTGATGATGTCCTTATTTTATTTCCTCTACAGAAAGGTCTCAACTACAACCATTTTTTTTTTTAATTTATATAATGGTTACATTATTTACTTATTTATTATAATATTTTAGGTTCTTTTGCATTATAATGTTAAATTATTTTCAGTAGTTTTCAATGTATTTATTTTTAGCTCAATATTGAAATTAATAGTTACTTATAAATACGATAAAATTAAAATATTTTTAAATTAGTATTCGACAACTATAATTTTGTAATAGATCATTTATAAATTTTTTGTGATATTTTGTTTATTAACAATAATTTAAGTGAAATTTTTATATGTAACAATCAAACTAAAATATAGTTGTGTTAAGAAAATAAAATTATCTAATAATAAAAATTTCTTCAAATAAAAGATCATCTAGGTCCTCTCAATTATAAATGGAGGCTAATTAATTTAAAAAAAAAAGTAAAGATAAATTTTATTGATTAATACTCTCCATTTCAATAAATTTTTGATATAAGGTTAACTAATTTTTTATATATAGTCTATAATATTAAAAAATACCGTAAATATTTTTATTAAGTCTATTATAACACAATTCGACATACATTTTCATATCTATTATAATTTGAGTTTATTACATAATAATTTATCTTTTATCATTTGATAATGGAGGTGACAAACTATTTGATTAGTATGTTATTTTTCTAAAACTTTCAAATTTAATTGCTAATATTATTTAAGTTTGCTATCTAAAGTATATATAAAAAAAAAATTAAAACATATTGCTCTACATACAAAAATTTAATAACTAATATAATACTTGATTTATTATTTATTAATACTACATAATTATCATATTAATAATAGTATAAAATTAATAACTACTTAATATGTTATAAAATTCCAGTACTATCACATTTTGACTTTTAAAATTATCATTAATTCATTATTGATAGTTAAATAAGAGTATTCCATTAATCATACTTGACATATATAATATTTTAATTTTATCGCATTTACAAGTAATTATAAAATTTTAATATTAAGTTACAAATATAATTAAAAATAATTTACTATTATAATATAAAATAAGACCCTAAAATCTTATATAAATAATAATACATTCATCATTTAACCCAAAAAGGTGATTGTAGTTCAACGGTGAGAATTTTATTAAACTAGAGTCTTGAGTTGAATTCCTACAATTACAATATTTTTTCGCTCAAATTAAATGAATTAAACAATTCAACCGAGCACGATTACTCAATTAATAAATGGGTTGATGAGTCATGTAAACTCTTGATAGGATTAATAAAAGGATCATGATTAATTGTTTGACACGGAACAAACATAACTTGTTTACTTGAATTGCCACTCCTAATAAAAAAGGGTATGATTGATAACTTAATTTTATGGCTACATTATAACAAAATAGTGAAATCATTAAAATAACATAAAGGTATTTTAAGACAATTTAACTTTTCAAAATAACTAAAAAAATCTCTATTCTAAAACCTAGAATGTGAGTTCTTTCTAATAAAGTAAAATAGCTTTTTAAAATCCTTATAGCTCTTTTAGTAACAATTAAATGACAAACAAAATTTTAAAAGATATTTTTAACATTAAAAAAGAAGCTCTTTTAGCTGGTGCATAAGCTATACTAGATGAGAAAAATGTCTTCTGGATTTTGTTTTTTCTTTGGCTAAAAGAATTTTTACTGTTACAAACTTTGTTTCGTTGACAAAAAATAATTTTTCTTCTATCATAAAAAACCAAATTTTAGATTTCAGTAGTAGATTTTTTTGAGTTTTTTTTAAATACTAAATTATAAAAAAATATTGATATTTTATTTTAAAAAATTTATGTTTTTCTCTTATGATATAGTCTAGCTTCTATGAATATAATTACACAATTTTTTTTTTAAAAAATTACTTCAAATAGTGAATTCCATGAATCGTCTTTGTTGCTCCGTAGAGGTAGCTTGACTTGTCTAGAACATATGTACACTTTCAAATAATTTTGTATTGAGTAATACTAGGAAAATTGAGCTTGTTTATAAGAGTCTGTTTGACAATACTAATTAGCACATTTCGAAGTGCTAAGTAGTAATTTATAAATACTAATTAATATATTTGACAATTTTTATAAAATGTACTTATCTAGATAAGATTGGCATTTGTAGTGATTTTTGAATTAGCACATAATGATATGCTTTTATAAATTTAGCACTTCAAGTGTTTAAGTAGGTGGTTCTTCAAGTTTAGTAGAAATATTATGATTCTCAAAATACCTCAGTAAACTTGAAAGTTCCAACTAAATTTAATGAAAATTTTACAATTCTCAACATACCCCAACTAACTTTAAATAGTCTAATCCTTATCCAATTTTATTATATTTGTTTTATAGAGATTGTATTATTTTTTAATTATTGAAAAAAAAGTTATTTTTACAAAAATTTATTTACTTGACTTTTAATAGTAATTATGACAATAAAAAGTAATTATTTTTTGAAATATTTGTAAAAATAAAAATATTATTATTACTAAAATAATTATCTTATTTTTGGTATATTTATTATTATTAACTATAAAATATGACTAATACATAGATATTTATTATGTCTATAATAAAATTTATATAGTACTTAATTTAAAAATATTTATTTTTATTAGGAAATACTAATATATAAATACTAATTTTATATATTATTTAATTAAAAAAATGTTATAATATCTATTTTAGTAATTTTTTAATATTAAAATATTTTCTTCATTACAAATTCAAACACCTAATTAAACACTACAAACGTAATATAAGTATTTGAGATAACAGTTAATCAAATACTAATTACTTTTTCTAAAAGCAGCTAAAATTAAAAGTGCTGAAGAATAGAAGGGCTAACATGTTAGCTTTTTTTCTTTAGGACTTTCAAACGGACTTCTTATAATATCATGCTATTTGGGCTCTAAGAAATTGAGCCTTGAGTTGCTTAATGATTTGCAGATATAAACCAAAACATGAACTCGTCGGATTCTATTTGGGGAACTGATTGTTCTATAATAACAACTAATAAGATATCAGAAAACAAAACTATGAAACATACAATGAAATAATTGATTTCACAATGAAATCGTGTACTAAAACAACCCATACTTAAATCCACTTCAATATTTTTTCTACTCTGGAATTGTATTTGCTTGTCTTCGGGTTTGAAAGCATAAGTAGTGAAATCTTCAAGTGGGTTGGCATAGAGGCGTAGATGTAAGCCGAAGTTTGCCGAACTACATAAAAAATCTAGTATTGTCTTTCTCTTTCCTTTCACTCATTTAATTTATATTCTTATTATTATTTCGTACATTCACTCACACAATTGTATTATATTTATATTATGTGTTGAATATATTATTTTGTACTTTAGAAATTTAAATTGGTTGAAACTGAAATTGGGTTGCACACATTTATTTGCAGAATTTTTTAAAATCCAATTCACTCTCCTTTTAGGTAACTTAGTTTTTTTTTCAATTGATATCAGAGTAAGGTACCCTAAAAAAAGATTTAATTGTCTTAGAGTGATCATGAAAATCGTAGGAGACATTGAGGGACTGTTACCTACCATACCACCATTTTTTTATGGAAGTGATTAATTATTGAAAATTAGAATAAAAATATGTTTGCAATCCTTAGACTATGAGTTTTTGGAAATAATTGTCAATAATAAATTTGTACCCAAACAAAAAAATGAGTGGAATAATGTAGATAAGAAAAATGCCTCATCAAATGCTAGAGCTATAAATATTTAATTTTGTGGATTAAATAAAAATAATGTAATAGACTTTCCATTTTTAATTTGGCATATAATATTTGGTATACCTTGAATGAACTTTATGGAAGGTACAAACCAAATTAGTGAGGCTAAGGAGTTGAATCCTTTACAACATAATGACTATCTTGGAACTCTCATGGACTACAAAGTCAAACAAGAAGATGATTAGAGAAACGTTGCAGAAAGGAAGATGAGTCAAGTTGACAACATATGCTTCATGGCCATCAATGATGATGAGGTAAGTGGTCTTAATCCTAAGCTTTCTTGTAATGAATTGATGAATGCATGTGAGGAAATGTATAATGGTTTTGCAAAATTAATTTTGAAAAACTGTATTTTTAAAAGAAAATTGATAATCTTATCATTGAAATTGAATCCTTGAAAGAGCCAAGAAAAATATTTTTGAAAATAAGAATACAAATCTGAAGGATGAGAAAATTAAAAATGAGAACTTACAAAATATGCAAGAGGAAAATGAATTTTTGAGGAATAGAAGTGATAGTCAACTTGTAGGATAAAAATTCAAAAATAAATTCTTCTTAAAGAAAAGCATATTATTTTTTAAGATCTTGAGAGCTCTAAATTTCATGCTTTAGCAAAAGAAAATGAAGCACTCAAAAAAGGATAATTGATTTAAATAAAACTGTTTTAAAATTCACCAATGGTCAAAATATTTTTAAAAATTTGATTAAATCTCAAAAATATATTTTTGACAAAGGAGATATTGGATATAAGCCTTACATTAAACAAAAATATTTGAAAAATTATTTTGTGAAAGCTACATCTTCAAGTGATTAAAAAATTGCATGCAATTATTGTAATGGTATTGGACACATGAGTTATGCATGCCTAATCAAGAATAATACATATGTTGGTGTTAGAAAGATTTGAGTTCCAAAAGAAAACAAAACTAATATTTTAGGACCTAAAGCCTTTTGGGTACCAAAGTACAAAACTTGAATACTTTTGTAAGTACAAATATCAAGGAATAATAGGTGGCTCCTTGGTAAGAATTTGTGTGAAGAAAAATACTTAATGGAATGCAACATATGCTTGGACAAAATACAATAGTCATCAGTCAAACGTTAATAGTTAAAGGTCGAAAATCAATATTATCCATCGGTCAACTCACTTTTTAGTCAATGTAGTCGAGTCTATGGTAAGCTTAATGCACCTGTCAATTGTCCCACATTGCTATTTCTCTAGGCTGTCATCTTTGTTATATATGGATTAGGCACCCTCTTCCCTTAAACTAGTTTTTGGGTTGAGTTCTACCCAAGCTCATTTCTAATATGGTATCAGAGTCAAAATTGGCTTAGAATCAATCTTGGTCTTTTTCCTTCCGGTTATATCTTCGGAATTTTGTTCCTGACGCTGCCAGAAGAGCACCCAGGGCCATCAACCACAGGCCACGCGTGTACCTCACGCGCCGCCTATCACAGCCGCGCGTGTAACATATGCATCGCCATTGTCCGTCCGCTGTTTGGTGCATCGTCGATCTCCATAGCCTCAGAAAATGCCGGCCAACCCTTCTGTGGTCTGCATATCTCTACACGCGCCGTCATTCGCCTCCACAAAGAAACCCACAGGCCGGTTCTGTTGCACCTCGATTCGCTCGATCGTCGGCGAGTTAAGCGTCATTGCCACCACCGTTCGACTCAGAACCGTCCGACCATCCTCCTCGTGGTCTTCGATCTTTCGTTACGGCCACCTATGTTGACGGTCAAAGCTAAGGCAAAGCCGCTGTCGTCAACTCTTGCTTCGGCCGATCACCGGCGTGTTCCACCTCTTCGCTGTCACTATTTGATTCAGAAGTGCTTAATGAGTCTTCCTGTAGCCATCTTTACGGTTTTCCAACGACTGGTAGTGGTGGTCTTCAAACTATGGATAGATCTGATGTCTCTCATCCTATTCACATCCAATTAAATGGACATAATTATATTTTGTGGGCACAAGCAATATCTAGCTTTCTCAAAGGGTGTCGTCTTTGGCGATATATTACTGGTCCCATTACAGAACCTGTCAAGGCTGATGATGATACTAATGAAAAATTTGCTGACCGTTTGGAAGAATGAGATAGCAAAAATTACCAAATTATTACATGGCTCAGCAATACTTCTATCCCTTCTATCCATCTATAGTTTGGGAGATTTGAAACAGCCAAAGCATTATGGAATTTTCTTGCTCATCGGTATGCTGCCACTGATATGTCACACCAATATCAGATTCTGTGTAAACTTCATCAAATGCATCAGGAAATCGGCCAATCTATCTCGGGCTTTCATTCATAGATGTAGTTTCTATGGGACTAACTTTCACTTTCAGAACCTAAGTGGACAACCTCTGAGAATGCAACAAAATTTGCCACTTATAGAGACCAACAACGGTTAATGATGTTTCTTATGGCCTTACAAGACACATTTGAACCTACTAGAGCTTCCCTTCTCCATCACAAACCCTTACCTACTCTTGATGAAGCTATTGATATGTTTGTCTCTGAAGAAACTCGTCTTGCTTCTCTTCCATCTCGCTCTGATACCATGTTAAGAAAACTAGCTCTTCATATCTTAAATGAATAAAATAATACAATAGCTAGCCTTTATATAGGCAAATAAAAGAAAACCTAGTAAATAAAGGGAAAGAAATCCTAGAGAAGAAAGAAAAAGAATTCAAATGAAATAAGAAAAATATAAAACATAATATTGTTTTAACACCCACAATTGCCTAGAAGCTTGCTCTGATACCACAATTGACACTATCTCAAATGGATGTAAAAAATGCCTTCCTTAATGGTGATCTCACTGATGATGTTTATATGAAATCTCCTCTAAGATATGCTCATCCGTCACATAAAGTCTACAAACTACGTCGTGCCTTGTATGGTCTCAAGCAGGCTCCTCGAGCATGGTTTGCCAAATTTAGCACTATCATTCAGCAACTTGGTTTTCGTTCTAACTCTTACGATACAGCTCTCTTTATTCGCAACACATATCATAGTTGTATTCTTCTTTTACTTTATGTGGATGATATGATCATTACAGGTGATGATATTGATGGGATATCTGCACTAAAGACCTTACTTCAGAAATATTTTGAGATGAAAGATCTTGGTCAACTTAATTACTTCCTTGGTTTGGAGGTACTGTTTGACGCTGATGGCTATTATCTTTCTCAGACAAAATATGCCTCAGATCTCCTTGCTGGAGCTGGTTTAACTGATAGTAAAGTCACATCTACTCCGTTAGAGCCAAATGCCAAACTTACACCCCTTGACGGGGTTCCACTTAAGGATGCCACTCTTTATCGCTAGTTGGTTGGGAGTTTGGTTTACCTTACGGTTACTCGACCTAACATCTCTTATGCTGTTCATATTGTGAGTCAGTACATGTCTGCTCCTCGCTCTCTTTACTATGCCGCTGTTCTTCACATCCTTCGTTACATCAAAGGCACTCTATTCCATGGACTTCATTTCTCTGCTCATTCATCTCTAGAGTTATGTGCCTTTTCAGATGCAGACTGGGCTGGTGATCCTACTGATCGACACTCTACCACAGGTTTTTGTGTTTTCCTTAGAGATTCTCTTATTTCCTAGCACTGTAAGAAGCAGACTGTTGTTGCACGATCTAGCACAGAGGCTAAATATCGTGCCCTTGCTAATACCAGCTCAAGAAATTACTTGGCTTCATTGGTTTCTTAGTGATATAGGTGTTCCTCACTCCAGTCCCACTCCTCTTGCCTGTGATAATAGTAATGCTATTCAGATTGCTCACAATGATATCTTTCATGAGCATACAAAACATATTGAAGTTTACTGTTATTTCATTCGTCAGTATATCACTCAAGGCACTATTATTCTTCGCTCAATCTCTTCTTTAGATCAACCAGCAAACCTATTCACCAAAAGTCATCATCGGGGTCATTTTCATGATTTGGTGTCCAAACTCAAGATCACCTCTACTCCGCCATCTTGAGTTTGAGGGGGGCTGTTAAAACAATATTATGTTTTATATTTTCCTTATTTCATTTGAATTCTTTTTCTTTATTCTCTAGGATTTCTTTCCTTTTCTTTACTAGGTTTTCTTTTCTTTGCCTATATAAAGGCTAGTTATTGTATTATTTATTCATTCAAGATATCAAGAACTAGTTTTCTTAACAATGAGATTCTGTTTCTCTACCCTCTCCCGCATCTGATCCATGCTTTGCGTAAGGGAGGGTGTCAATTATTCCACATTGTTATCTCTCTAGGCTATCATCTTTGTTATATATGGAGTGAGCACCTTCTTCCCTTGAGCTAGCTTTTGGGTTGAGTTCTACCCAAGCCCATTTCTAACAACACCTATCAATCATATTATAGTCAATGTCCAAAGTTAACGATCACATGCAGCGTTCTTACATGAACTCGGTCAAAGTTAATTCTCAGTCGTCAAGAAATTTATGTATGCACTTACTATGCTTACTGTAGCCAATAAGTATACAATTAACAAACAAGTCAACATACTCATAGCAGAAAATAGTACACTTGGCCACATCGAATTTCAGCTTTTTCATAACCCATTTTTTATCCTCATTTATATTTCAGCCCAAACTTTGACTTTTCTAAGGTTCTTAACCTTTTATGATCCAAAAATCATATTCATTTAACCATCCGAAGCATTCAAAATTATTAGATTGACTAATTAAATCTAACAGAGATAATTTTGACACAAAGTTTTGACAAACACATAACTTGAGCTTTTCAAGTCTTGTTATAATATTTAAATATAAAGGTTAAAAAAAATATTTCAATTGTTAAATATATTAGTTTTAAATTTGTTATTAATTTTTTAACAATATTGAATATTCATAATTTTTAAAATTGATTATTTTATTAAAATAATTTATTTTAAAAATTATGTATAATTAATGTTGTTAAAAATCTTCCTAACTATCAATTTTTTACAATGTTAATTGTAAGCAAATTTTATCAACATTAATTGTAAATTTTTTTGCAACATAAAATTTGTTGTATGAAATTATTAAAATTTTCACAACATTAATTCTTTTAGTTAGTTGTAAAAAATTAATTTTAAAATTTTTACAATAAGTTTTTTAGTATTAGTAATATAGAAAATTGATAGTGTATCTTGACAATATTAATTCTATATAATTTTTAAAATATGTTATTTTAATGAAATATTTAATTTTAAAATTATGTATGATTAAAATTATTCAAAAATTAATAACAAAATTTAGAAACTAATTAAGGTCATAATATTGTTATATTTGGTTATTATAAAGTAAAATTAAGAACAATTGAGTTATTTTATATATTTTTAATAGTTAAGGGATAAAAAATTTAATTTATATCCAAAATAATATTTAAAATAGTATCCCAAGGCGATATCTCAACATTTTTTTAAGAGTCATAATATTTAGAACTGGCCAAAAACTTAGGGAGCATCTCCCTATTGTTAAAAAAGTTTAAAAGATATTATTATTAAAAAAATTCTAACAATAAGTTAGATTAAACCTATAAAATGTTAACCCTCTTCTTTTATTTTCTTAGTAATAATTTGATTATATTAAATTTATTATATTTATTTAATATAACCTATGAAAATATAAATAAAAAATATGAAAAATAAGAGAATTTGATATCATTTGTTAATAGAATTAGTAATTTTAAATATATTTGATTACTGTTAAATAATATACTTTAATTTTAATTAAAATGTAGAAAAAGAAGAAAATTTTCATTCTTTTTATTTGTAATAAATATGACATGTACTTATTTTTTTATCTTTTATTTAAATTTTCATAATTTTTAAAGAAAATATAATAAAATTAATATAATTTTTTTAATTAGATATATTATATAATAACTATAGAATGTTGAAAATTATTCCATTTAAAATTTTAATGATTAAATATTAAATTATTACTTAAAAAGTAAAAGAATAGAATTAAAAATATTTTAACATATGGGTTTTGATCTGACTCATTGTTAGAACTTTTTTAACAATAATATCTTTCTTAATTTTTTATTAAAATAATAAGTGAAAAATATTTAGTCCTTAGTAAATTATGACAAATATTAAAATAAAGATTAAATTGTAGAATTTTTAAAAATAAAATATAAAAAATATTAAAATAAGTACTAAATTATTATATATGAAAATATATACCTTACTTTCTTATTATTCCAAACTTTTAAGGATACAAATAATAATAATCGAACCACTCAACTAACATAATAAAAGTTAATAGGATATATGTTTATTTGTCCAAATTTGAAGGGACATTTATTTTTTTTCCAAACATCAGGGGAGTATCTGTTTATTTTCTCAAATATGAGGGGTATCTTATAATTTTCCTAAAATATATAAATTTTGGTACAGTTGGACAAGACTTTTAAAAAAATTAGAGAGAAACGAAAATGGTTGAAAATAACAAATAAAAAATTAAAAAAATAGAAAATACATAAAAAAAATCTCATCTTCATCGTTCACTCATTGCCTCAAAACTCTCTCTTTCAAAGGAAAGAAAATATCTTTTTCACTGAAAATGTTGTGGGCCCTTTGGATTTTCATTCTTTTCTCTTTCTTCCCTTTTCTATCTCTTTCTTTCTCTCTCCCCCACAAAATTATACCATAGCAAAGTTAAAAATGGGAGGATTTGGTTCGGAGGCGAGGGAGCAATTGGTACGGTTGTTGGTGACATGCTTGATTGTTGGCAAGATAATATTGGTCGATGCTTTGCTGTTAAGTTTCTACTTGTCTACCAATGCCAATCCTCTTGGACTTGGATTAGCTAAATGAAGAATAAAAAAGAAGAAATCAGTACAAGTTTGCATAGATGCCTGGATTTGGGTCGAAATTTAATGGAATTGTGTGAGATTTAATTGGTAGTGGCACGCTTTGGGTTGTTTTGTCTGAATGGGTGGGTTGAGAATTTGAGTTGTAGATTTGGAATTCTTTTCATTTTACAATGTGTAATTGTAGAAAATTAAAAAAATAAAAATTTTATTTATACTAAATATATTTCTTTTTTTAAAACGATATTTACATGTATTTGGGGTGATATTTTTTTGGTTTGACATGGTTGAGGCAAAAATGCCTGTTAATCTAAAATTGGAAGTGAACAAACAAAAAGGTAAATTTTTGTTAAATGGGAGGGGAGGTATGTGTGAATTATGTCATACATTCTCTATGCTGATTACATATTATAATGTTGAATTTATTTTTGAATGTATGTTAATATGATATCTAACATATTTAATTCATCAATTGGAAGTAATATATAAATTTAAAAATAAAACTAGTTATAACAAAAATGAAGTTATTTTTTAATTATTATTATTGTTATTCTCAAAATATATAAAATTATCTTTTATTTTTGTGAATTGTGTTTATATATTTTATAATATACAATTTTAAAAAATTAAGAATTAAGAATATTTATGTAAGTTTGTTTGTTAATAAAGACATTTATATCAAGGGGTTTAAAGTATAGTACGAAAAATCTAATAGAAAGAATTTCATTAACAATTATTTTCGGTTTAAGGTGTTTGATGAAATATTATTAAGCAACCCAAAGGTTTGAGGGGAGTGAATTGAGTTTTTTATATCATAAACAACAACAAATTCGGCCTTTGTTCCAACAACCCATAAACTAATATCAACACAAATATAAGAGTGTAAGGAATAAATAATGAATACAATATTTATAGTGGTTCGATAATAACCCGATCTACATTTGCTCTTTTAAGCTCTACTCGAAGATTTCACTAAAAATTAAGTGTTAATCTCACAAGACTTTAATTTACAATCAAGAAGATTTTTGAGTACTTCTTAAACCTTTCAAGTGTTTGCTCACCCTTCATACTCAATAAACTCAGGATTTAGGGTATTTTACAATCCATAGAAAGCTTGACTCACCCCAAACACTCACAACCTAAGATTTATAGTATCATATAACCTTTATAGTGCTTGGTTAACCCCAAACACTTAAAATACCTCTCAACCAAGTGAAATGCCACCTATTTCATTTTTTAACAGTAAAATCGAAATAGATTGAGACTGAAAAAATTACAGAATTGATCTTGATAAATGTGTAGAATACGTACTTATCAGTTACTTTAGGACTTAAATTATTTTATAAATTCTCAAATTTAGTTAATATTTGATGAATTTTAATACTTTGTATAGAAAAGATAGCAAACGAGCATTCAAGATGAAATCGACTTGAGAAAGAAACGTCAGAAAAGAAATGGGGAACAAAACGTAAAATTTCAAGGACCAAAATGCAACAAATTAAAAAGCTGAAGTTCATGGGCTAATGACATGGTGCGGCAGCACCATGCTCGTGGACTAAGGCCATTTTGGCTGAGAGTGTGGCATGGCCACGCTATCCATTTTGCTCTATTGCTCCCCTGCTTGAATTTGAGTGTCCCTGTACCTTCTGGACGTGCTTGGACGATTTTTTACTGTAAAATCATCATTTTATGGCTAGATTTAGGTATATTTTTTAGGTTTACATATTTTTGGAATGATAGCCACTATAACAAAGTGGTAAGTGTCTAAATGTACATCATTTATATATATTTTACAAGACATCATTATATCACTATTAAATTTAATGTCCATATTTGTGCATAAATTATGAAATTTCATTGCTATAATTTTAATTTGTATGTTTTAATGATCTGGAATTCAAATACATACAAATATGTATAATTGTACAAGATGGCATGAGTATAATACTTGTATTTAAGTATTTATATGGTATATTATTAAATATAGGTGTTAAAGGAGTGCAAACTGCAATTAAAGATATAAAGTATCCACTTGTATACAACTCACTTGAGTATGAATCACTATCATGGCCATAACATTGTGTAAACATCTTCAAATGGAACGATTCTTTTTTCAAGTAAAAGCTGACTCAATAATGCATAATTTATGTTCAGGAAACATTTTCAAATTCAAAATGGGTAGTCATCGAAAGTGTGAAGAAACATAATTGAGAATTATTCATCCATGTGCACTCTAGACTTATGAACACCTTTCTGTATCTTGGCCATAACGTTCTGAATACCCCATCAATTGAGTTAATTTTTGAAGCATTGGAATTGTAGGGAATACAACTACAACTTGTATGCATTTATAATTTCAAATTCGTGCATCTAACCTGTCTAAAGTAGTCATCATTCAGACAGTTGCTGTAAATATTGCAATTTGAGCATGTTTTACGTTTTTTATTATATCTCATGATCTAGACTTTCAAATGAATGATTTTTAAAGCACAAGAAAGAGTATTCAATTATGCACAAAGCGTATGAAGACTACTTTCTCTAATTCGGCATAGGAATAGTCGAAAGTGAGTTATAATCTGGCTGGCAGAGATATCATGAAACTGGAATATGCATGTATTTATACATATAAAGTATCCTTTATCTTGCCTATATAAATGGTGGTTTTGAAGATTGAGACATTTTATTCTTGATTCATTTCTCTTAGGAAGTTTTTTCCTTGTTTTGTTTCTTTACTTATTGTAATCCAAGTATTGTCACTCAAACATTCATAGCTAATGTTTGTGTTATTTTTGTATTCTTCATCAAGCAATTTTCACTAAAAGATTGAAGATGACGATCAATAATTTCAAACCCAAGAAAAAATCTTTGATAAAGATAAGTTTATTTCAATATTTGTTTGTTCTTCTATGTGTTTTGGACTTTCGTACTTAATTTCATTAATTTGAACTTGATAATGGAAGGCTAAACACATAGTGGGAGTTTGGTTTAACTACTATGATTGTGTTGGTTATTTTATAAATTATGTTTAATAAATATTTAAGATTATTACTTGTTCATTGTTCTTTATACCTTAAATTATGATATAGACTGATAATTTATTATTTATAATTAAAGTTAACAAATGAGAATTAAGGTATTAGAAACATCATCTTATCTTAATAAAATTTTATTGAACAAGTGTTTAAATTAGATCCATTGATTTGGTTTAATTAATTTATTAACCTATATAAATAGAAAAATAAATAAGTGTAATAGAAAATTATAAAATAATTTTTAATAAAATTGATAAAATTAGAAAAATCTATTAAATCAATCGTAGAGTTTTTTATTTTTTTATCATCTGAAATTAAAATATTTTATTTGGTGAATAAAAAATGAAATTTAAAAAGAAGAAACTATCTTTAAGAATTTATTTTTTTCATTAATCTTATATTATATGTTATAATATATTAATTCGTTAATTATAAATCAATAATTTTATTTGCTATGCATCAATTTATTTTTTTATTAAAATAAATTGTTCTAAATTAAATTATTAAATATTCTATTTTGTTAGTCTTAATTATTTTAGTAAATTTCTTTATTAAGAAAATGAATTTAAAAGTTTTTTAACAATGATTAAATTGAAAATAAATAATTATAATTTATAAAGGGATAATGTGATTTGTTCCTCTCACTTTTGGAAAAAAGGAAAATACCTCCTGAGTTTTTTGCCAGTCTTAGATACCCCCTCATTTTTTAAAAAATATTGACATACCCCCATGAGACACTATTTTACATACTATTTAAACTTAAATTGACTATTTTACCCGTCACTTATTAAAAAATATATAAAATAATTCAATTATCCTTATTTTTATTTTATAATAACCAATATAATTTTATTATTATAATATTTAAATTTAAAAATTATAAAAATATTTTAATTATTAATTATTTTGTTCTTTGATTTTGTTATTAATTTTTTAATAATATTAATTATACTATTTTTAAATTGATCATTTTATTAAAATGACATATCTAAAAAATTGTGTATATATAATTAATATTGTCAAAACTCATTGTCAATTTTCTATAATATTAATAGTAGAAATACTTATTGCAAACTTTTTACAATTATTTTTTACAACTATCTAAAAAATTTATTATAACAAATTTTATGTTGTAAAATTTTTTATAATTAATGTTGTTAAAATTTGCTTACGATTAATGTTATAAAAAATCTATAATTAGGAAGGTTTTTGACAATATTAATTATACATATTGTTTAAAATTATATTATATTAAAATAATCTATTTTAAAAAATTAAGTATAATTAATATTGTTAAAAAATTAATAATAAACTTAAAAGAAATATAATTAAGAATTAAAATATTATTATAATTTTAAATTTTAAATATTATAATAAAATTAAGTTACTTATTATAAAGTAAAAATAAGGATAATTAAATTATTTTGTGTGATTTTTTAATAGTTGAAAGGTAAAATAGTAAATTTAAGTTCAAATAGTGCATAAAATAATGTCTCAGGGAATATTTCAGTATTTCTTCAAAAGTGAATTTAAAACACATTATCCTATTTATAAATTATAAAAGACTAAATTGATTCAACTAAAAATTATAAGCTTTATGAAGGATTTGTTTGACTAAAACAAAAGGTATATATAATTTTTATAATCATTTAATAAATATATTTGTTTACGTAACTAAATTAAGCAAAAATTTCAAGTTGCAGACGAGGAATACAGGGCGGGTCAGGGAAAGAGGTTTATCCCCATCCCCTACCCAATTTTCAACTAGGGACAAAAATTCTTTCTCGAACCAGATCCGATCCTTAATTTTTCAAAAAACTTGCCTCAATCCCCTCTCCGAACAAGTCAGGCCCCTGTCCCTAAGGAAAAAATTACCATCCCTAATACACACTTATAAACACAAGCGTACAAAATTAATATAAAATAAAATATCAACTTTTAGGTTTGTGTCTTTATTCTTCGATGTTTCTCTTTCATTTGCTTAAGGGGATCCATTATACTCTCTTTGAACTTTTTTATTTTGAATATTCTTTGAGTCTTTATAATTGCTCCAATTATTCATACTAAAAATATAACAATAAATGTTACAAGAAGAATTTAGTTAATTAAGGATATCTATATTTGTTATCATTAAAAAAAATGGATTAAGAGCCATAAGGCTAACATTTGGCACTTATTTTTTAAAAAATAATGTACAACTATCCTTTACCCATTATGTTTCTAAAACACAATTCATTAATTTGTTAAGGAAAAATGTCTCATTACCTCTTAAGTTTTGGTTCAATACCTCAATATTATAATATTTGAGAAACACCCATTATCCCATAACCTTTAAATCTTTTCAATCTTGTCCTTTCATAATTTAAACGTAAATCGGCTGAACTAGTAACTTGAATTGAAACTAGTTCTTTTAAAATTATAAAATAATATATTTTATGAGTTGAACCTAGAAATTACTTGAAATGAACTATTATATTTACCACTGCATTTAAATAAATGTTGACAATATTTTGTCCTTTTTTCAATAAAAACGTAATCAAAATACATATAATAACGAAAGTTTGACAAATACCTCCTTAAAGTATGAGAAAATATACATATAGCCCATGATATTTGGGAAAAAAACGGATACTCTTAATTTTTAATTTCGTTAGTTGACCTATTAGATTATTATCATTTATAATCTCAAACTCTTATAAAACAATAAAGTAAAATATTTTTTTAATTATAACAATTTAGTCCCAATTTTAATATTTTTTTACAATATACATTTTTGTGTTATAACAATTTAGTCTATATTTCAATATAGTAACGACTATATAAACTTTTTAAATTTATTATTTTAATAAAAATATAGAAAAGAAAACACTATTTTAAAAGAAATTAATAATAAATTAGATCAAACTCATAAGCTAAAATATTTTTAACCATATTCTCCTACTTTCTTAATAATAATTTAATATTAAGTATTAAAAAATTTAAATAAATATTTTTTTAACATTTTATTTTTATGTAATATATCTATTTAAAAAATACATTAAATTTATTACACTTTTTTTTTAAAAATTATAAAAATATAAATAAAATATACAAAAAGAAGAGAATTTGGTATAATTTTTTAATAGAATTAGTAATGAAATATATTTTACATTGCTGTTAAAGAATGTAATTTAATTATAAATAAAAATAGAGAAAAAGAAGAGCATTTTGAGTATTTAATTTGTATAATGTATATATATAACATAAATGTTAACCGCGTGGGAGAGCATTGGGCTCGCTTGTCACAAGAAGAATGAGAAGAAATTATGGCATGATAGTCCATGAGTGTTTGGAGGAGGAGGGGAGAGGAGATGGTGAGGGTGGCGGCTGGGAAATGATACGAGATGAGTTAGTTTTAGGGTTTTCTCATTTATATATATAGGTTATTAACATTAGGATCCCTGTAAGTTTAAAAACTATCATAGTTTGTTAAACATTATACATATATAATGATTAGATTCTCATATTGAATAGATTAACAGATACCAATGGGTAGTTGTGTGTTATAAATTAAATTTTTATTATAAGTATTTTTATTTTAATATAATATAAGGATCCATATATTACTTTTACTTCATTAAATATTATAATTTAAAAATTAGTTTAATAATGTTATAGATAATGAATATTAGGTAACACATTTTTTTTAATTTTATTATTATTTTAATTTAATATATTACTTTAATAGTATAATTATTATGTTACATGAATGTAATAAATTTATATTGATAATATTATCATTAAAAAATTAATTATATAAATATGATTATTATGGTACTTTAATATAATAATTAATTATCAGTAATATATGTCAATATTAATAAATACAATTTAAAAGTTAATATGTTTTAGATAAAATATAAATAAATATAAGTATACATTTAATAAAATGATAAAAAATATGAAAATTTAATAATAATAAAATTATTATTAGTTAACAATAATATTAAAAATATAAATTAAATATTTTTATTCTAATAGTAAAAAAATAGCAAAAAGGGTAGACATTGAAATATTTATAGATAAATATATAGAGTCGTCTTAGAGTCCAATAATTAAATATTTAATATGATTATTCAATTAATTTTTACAAATAATAATAGCAATTGGTAGATGATAATAATAATTGGTAGACAAATGTACTTGTCTTTCTAAGCCAAACTTTATACTTTTTTCTATTGAAAAATAAAATCGTATTCAATTATATTTATTTACTATTTTTTCTAAATTAATTTGTATTAAGTTAGTACTATTAGAATAATAACAATCATAATAAAAACAGAAAAATTATAATAACCACAATTATAATAACAAATGAGTAATTATATTACTATATATTATATTATAATTATTATTACATTATTATATGTATAAGAATATAAAAATATTGTAAATAACATTCAATATTTAATTTTATTACTAATTCAATTTTAGACAATGTCAAATTTTTGGTGGTCACAAACAAATCCTCAATAACAAAATATCCTTTAGCAACAATTAAAAGTTGTGCGCAAAGAGGATTTTAGCAACAACAAATTGTTGTTGCTAACAGTATATTTAGCGGCGACATAAAGTCATCGCTACAAGTGAAACTTTTAACGACAATATTCGATGTTGCTAAAAGATATTATTTTATTGTCTGAAAAGGTTTTTCGCGAGGACAAGACATTTCACCTCCAAAAAATACTTTAGCGATGTCAGGGCGCCACCACCAAAAATTTCTTTAGTGACGACCGCAAATGTTGTCGCTAAAGGATGTATTAGTGATGACATGGTCATCACTAAAAGATCTACCTTTAGCGACAATAGTTTTTATAGCTAAAAGAAGTTGTTTTCTCGCTAAATTTTGGGCGCCATATGGCGAGAAGACTATCGGCCAATTGTCCATCTTTAGCGACGGAATTATCGTCACTAAAGATAAGAATTATTTAATAATTTTTTCTTCATATTTTAGTGATGATATTTTTTAATAATGAATTTTGTGTTGTCGCTAAAACCATAATTTCTTGTAATGAAGGTGAGGTGTTTGTCTAGGTTTTATTTAGTTTTAATCTTCATCGTATTACCTCTAGCAGGAAAATAGTCTATTCTACTCTTGTCTCTTGACAACATAAAAACCCTAAAATAGAAAAGGGATATTTTTTGCTCTTTCACAAAAATTTGTAGCTTTCAAAACCAAATCCAAATAGTTTCTTTGTTCGTCTTCAACTCCCTCGGTAACCCACTCCTCTTACATGTAATACAACAAAAATACTTCTATTTGCTTTCTTTTTTATTATGTTGGAAGAAATTGTTCGTGATTTTCTTCTATTTATTTTAATGAATATCTACAATTAGATAAATTCAACAAAAATGTCCCTCTTTTATCGTCGTGATCATTGTTTCATAATTTATTAAAGTATTTATTTTTAACTCTACACCTTATTTATTGACAATCATCACAAACCTTAATTTTTTTGTAGTGCCCTTAAAAGTAGTAAAATGACACAATTACTCTCATTATTTTTAACATTGTGTATGTAAAGAAAAAAATAATCTTGTAGAGTAAAAAAACAAAATGAACTCTCTATATATAGTTAGTAATTTATGTTTTGTTGAGAAAAATAAATTATTTATAAATTAAAATTAAGTTAAATTTTCTCTTAAAAACAGTAAATAAATAAATTTGAATTAAATTATATATAAAAAAACCATATATAAAATTAATTTAATTAATATTACTATTATATCATGTGTTGTGTATATTAAAATCTGTTACTATATTTTTTTCATATATAAAATATCAAATCATTAATAAGAATTTTTATAAATATTAATTTAATTTATTAATTTTAATTAGATAGTTAATTAATTAATTTATATATGAATTATTTTAGTATATAATTTAATTCAAGTCTATTTTATTTATTTTTAAGAAAAAATTTTAACTTAGTTTTAATATATTTCAACAAAATATACATTACTAACTACACATATATGATTTATTTTATATTTTTATTATACAAGGTTATTCTTATATTTGTACACGCAATATTAGTAATAGTAAAAATAAATGCGTTATTTATTGATTTTAAAAATAAAAAATTATTTATAAAAATTATTAATAAATAAAGATATAAAATTTAAAATTATCTATTATTAAATGATCGATAACTATTACAAGTAAAATCAAAATCAAACGTAATAACATCAACAATTTCAAAAGCAATAATTACATACGGCAGTAGTTGTAAGTACAAGAAGAAAAAGGAATAATAACTTGACTCAACGAAAATTTCGAGAAAATTTGACACCGAAAATGGTAAGTTTCACGTTACAAAGATCTGGTGTAATCCCAATTTGTTATGTATTCTAAATCTTGAAAACCGAATTTTATTGTCGTACTTGAAATCTTAAAGTCAAAATTGTTAGTGATGAATTTAATTCTATAAAAGACAAAATAATATATAAATTTTTTAATATATTCAACATCTTTTATCTTATCTTATTGAGTTTTTCAATACACGATAAATGATGTGTCTTTAATTAGACCTTAATAATTCTTTAAAATATTAAATTTTATCTTTGGTAAAAAAATAGTTAGACCCATTATTTTAAAATAATTATCAAACTCATTTAAACAGACCAAACCTAAAATAATTATTAGTGAGAACCTTTTTCTTACATTTTGGCTGGTGCTGGTAGTTGATCTCTATAAAATAACATACACACTTATTGACAAAAAATTTAAATAAAAAATAAATTATAAAATATAAATAAATATATAAACAAGATATACAAAAAAATAAAAAAAGATTAATATATTTTAAAAAGAAGTAATTAAAATAAAATTAGAATTAATAATTAAT
The DNA here is from genome assembly GCA_028052125.1 of Melia azedarach. Taxonomy (NCBI): domain Eukaryota; kingdom Viridiplantae; phylum Streptophyta; class Magnoliopsida; order Sapindales; family Meliaceae; genus Melia; species Melia azedarach. The sequence continues at coordinate 7,009,599 of CM051401.1, read as the reverse complement.
ATTTAAATATATTTTTAAATATTATATATTAGAGTTAATAGTTAAATTAAATTTGTTAGATATTATATATTGAAAGTATATTAATATAATATCTAATATATTTAATTCAACAACTGGCAGTAATATATAATTATTTTAAAATTTAAAATTTTAATTATTTTTATTTTTAAAACATATTAATTATTTTTTATTTTTAATCGTATTATGTTTATGTTTTTTTATATTTAGAATTTATTTTTAAAAGGTTTAGAGTTAAGAATATTTTTGTAAGTTTATTATTCAACAAGCAAATGTTTTTATTTTTTTTATTTTTTTAATAATTAAATACCAAATTATTATAAAAAAATAAAATAAGAAGATTAAAAATATTTTAATATATGATTTTGATCTAATTTATTAAAAAAAATTTAATAATAATATTTAAAATTTTTTATTGAAATAATAAATTAAAAAATTTTATTTAATCTTAAATATATTATTAAAAATAATAGAACTAAATTGATATAATTGAAAAAATATATTGTAAAAATATTAAATTAGGGACTAAATTGCTATAATTAAAAATAATTTATTTTATTTTATTATTTTATAAATATTTAGGGATACAAAAATAATAGTTTAATAGATCAATTGACTGAAATAAAAATAAAGGGAATATCTATATATTTGCCATGAATTTGAGGAAGTATCTATTTCTTTTCCAAATATCTGGGAGTATTTGTCTATCTCCTGCACTTTAAAAGAATATTCATCTATTTTTTTTATAATAAATTCTATTAAAAATTATTTTTACTAATATAAAAATTTATAATTTAAAGATAATTTTATAATTATTAAATTTTTTAAGTAATTTAAATTTAAAATTATTATTATCTTTAATAGTAACTTCAAAAAAATTTATTTTTATAATAATTTAGATTTATTTTTAACAATTATTTAAAAATAAATTTATTATTAATATTTTAATCAAATTTAAAATTATTATTATTACTAGTGACTTCAAAATAATTTTATTTTTACAATAATTTAAATTTATCTCTTTAACAATTATTTAAAAATATTTTTTTATTATTTTTATAATTATAACAACAACAATATTAAATTTTAACGATTATAAAATTATTTTAAATTATAAATTTTTTATATCAATAAAATTAATTTTTATTTTCAATAGAACTTACCTATTTATATATATATATATATATATATATATATATATTGAAAAGACTTATATATTTAAGTTGTACAAAATATTATCATAATACATTTGAAAAACCGTGATAAGGTACTAGTGCGTTTCATGCAATTCTTAAACTTCTTTATAATATTTTATTTTAGAATTTTAAAAGAACCGCTTATAGTTCAAACTACTAGTTCAATCAATTTATGTATAAAACTAAAATGATTTAAAGGTTAGGTGGTAATGGAGTGTTTCTGGAATATTAGGGTAGCAATGGGATAGTAGGCCAAAATAAGGATTTAAAGGCATTAATTATGTCTACTAATTATTTTTGTTGTTGTTGTCCATTAATTGACACCATACATATGTTAGAATTTGTGTGTGTGTGTATATATATATATATATATATATATATATATGATTTTATCTTATATTTATTGACATTTTTTTATAAATAATATAATTTATTCGGTGCCTATAAAGATAACGATGACCCTTTCTAACTAAAGCAAAATAACTATATATGTGTATAGTTAGTAATATATATTTTATCAGAAAAAGTAAATAATTATATATTAAAATTAAATTAAAATAATCTAAACATAATAAATATTTAATTGGATCCGCATGAATTGACTACCCTTTTTTCAAGCAATATATCCCATAATGATTCGAGCATGCAGATCTTAAAGGAAGATAAATTGACTGGAAAGGTCGGTACGTCCTTTTCACCTTTACAGCATAAAATATAGGATAACCGACAATTGGACCTATTTTAGAAGTAGGTGTCAAATATATTTTTAAATTAAAAATAAATATTAGTGAAATTCCTTTCTATTAAATTTTTATTACTATTCACGACATACTGAATGAATAACTAAGTTTAAAATAGTGGAATTATAATGGTTAAAAGATAAAATTAATCAAATAATATTTTAAAAATAATTAATAAATTAATAGTACTTAAATTAATAACTTTTCAAAGTATAGAACCTAAACTATTATAATAAAGTTTTTAAACAGATTTGTAAGGTTATGATATAAATACCCTTGGTAATATAAATCTATATAAAGTTTCCTAATTCTCAATTTTAAAGATAATACAATTAAAATTAAAAATTATTTAAAATATTATTTATTAGTGTCAACTGAATTAAATTTATTAGATATTATGTTGTTGAATTTATTATGAAATATATGTGATTGAAATATCTAACATATTTAATTTAATAATTGACATTAATATATAATATATAAAAATAAAGTTAATTTTTAATTTTAATTGTTTTTATTTTCAAATATATTAATTATTTTTTGTTTTTAGTATATTGCATTCATATTTTTTTTATATTTATAACATAATTTATTAAATAATTGAGAATTAAGAATATTTACGTAAATTTATTTATCAACAAGAGTATTTATGTCATTTTATGGATCAATAATGAATAGTAATGAAAAATTGAAAAGAAATGATCTTATTTTAATTTGGGAGTATTTTTGACACTTACTTTTAAAATGAGATCCAAATATCCTTTACCCTAAAATATATAAATAAATAGGATAATTTTCAATTTTATTTGCATTTTTATTAACAATCTTCATATATAATCTTAATTTATTGAAAATCATCAACAATGCCCCTTTATCACTAAACCACCATTACAAATAATAGAAAATGATAAAATAACACATTTAACTTTATTGTATTTAATACTATATGTGCAAGAAAAAAAAACCATATATAATAAAAAGATAAAATAACTTTATATAATTTGTAATGTATATTTTGTTAAAAAAATTATTATGTATATAATTAAATGAGAATAATCTCTTTAAAAATAAAAATTAATTAACTAAACAGAATGAAAAAAATCATTTGATATTACTTTTAATTAATTAATTTCACATAAGGGTTAATTTTGATATATAATATATTGTATAATAACAACAAAAACAATTGATTTTTATTCATTATATTAATAAATCATTTGATATTATTTGTAATTAATTAATTAATCAATTTCACATAAGGGTTTAGGTTATTTATTTATTTTTTAAGTGATTAATTTAATTTAATATTATATGTAATAAAGTTTTTTTAACAAAATATATATTACAAATTATACATATAGAGTTAGGGGTTGTTTTCTTTTTTAACTTAAGTCTGAGTAATTTTATTCAGATGTTTAAAAGTTGTTTATTTTTTAACTTATGTCTAAAAAATTGTTAAAAATATCTGAATGTAACTAAGTTAAAAATTTTAAGTTAAATATGAAGAGTTAAATATCTAAATGCATTAAATATTTTATTTAACAATAACACATTTAATTTATTACTTAACATTTATATATATGTCAATAATTTAATATATTAGTTTCATATTTTGATAATATATACTGTCAACATATCAGTTTCAGATTTTTTATTTTTATAAAAATAAACAATTTAATATTTATATTCAAATATATAAAGTAAAAAATAAACATATTAATCAGATTCAAATTTCAGTTACATTTAGACTTTAGAAAAGAAAAAAACAAATACTACCTTAATTTGTTTTCTTATTATATAAAATTATGTTTCTTTCTTCAAGCATAATATTATTAATAATAAAGTTAAATGTATCATTTTACTATATTTCATTGCTTTTAATAGTGATTTAGTGTTAAAAAAAATATTGCTGATAAATTTTAAAAATTAAAATTATTTATAAAAATTTTTAAATGTGTAGAAAATTAAAAATTATCCAAATAAATAATTGTGATAAGAGAAGCTTTATTTACAGTAAAAAAGACAATATATACGTGATAAAACTCTTAATTTTGAGAAATATATGTATAGAATAATATTAAAGGACTTTTACTCTAAGAAAAAGAGTACAATTTTTTCTACTAGTTAAAAAAGAAATAGAAAGATTAAAATATATTTAATAGAAGAAGAACGAGATTTTTGAGAGAAGGGACAAAGAAAATTTGAATTCTCTGGATGAAGGGAAAAGCAAGTGTTCTAGCCGTATCTGCCTCTCTTATTTCAGGTACAGCTGTAAATGGCAACCAGTTGGCAAACTTGCCAACTAGCGCAGCCCAAAAACGGAAATTAATTTTGACTTTTCAACATATATACGGATAGAAAGTAAATTTATTTCAACATATATCCATGGAAAGTAAATTTAATGGTGTTATATCTTATATGGCTGGTTTTATCTCACGAGACGGCGCACTATCTCCTAGATTTTAATACTCATATTTTTTAAAACAAATAGCAAGAAAATTTCATTTCATACTCAATACACATTATAATTTACATATTTATACCATATTTTACTGAGATAATTTATAATAAACAATCAAAATAATCTTGAACTTAACGAGAAACAAAGAAAATATAAAATAATACTTTTCTATTGTCATAATTTTAATTAATTTTTTTTTTAAATTAGAACTTTGTTATAAAAAATTTCATAATTTTTTTTTACTCTCCATCCTCCTTTGATCATGTAAACTTTTTGAATGAAATTATAATAGATATTTTATTATGTACTTATTATAATAAAAAATCTCTTAATATAAGCACTTCAAATTTTTTTTGTAAATTTCGTATTTTTAGATTTGATAGAAAAAAAATTATCACAATAAAATAAATAAATAAATAAAAACTACAAAATTATCATAAATTTAAATATAAGTGGAGATACTATTTATATTATATTGAATGTAATACTCGCTTATTATATTTAATACAATATGAATAAGTATTTATGTTTTCTACAGTTCTATTCTCTCTCTCTCTCTCTCTCTCTATATATATATATATATGCATGTGTATTGATACCATTCTCTCTATCTACTCTTCTTTCATTTGCAACACCAAGTCTTACAGAGAATTTTAATCTGTTAGTAATGGGCAGTCTGCAGGCTTGTAACAAGTTTGAACTTCTGTCCAAGGAAGAAGACCTTTTTTCCATTTTAACCCAGTTTCCTTCTCTTGATTTTGCGTAAGTAGCTAGGGTTTTATTTCAGACTTGATTAGCACAGTTTAATAGTTTCTGATCATATTTTGTTTTAAAAAATGTGTCTGCTAGCTGCAGTGAAAATGGGTTTTCTCCAATTGATAATTGGCAAAATGAAATGTTCCTTCAAGAGTACTGTTTCGATGCTATTCCTTCGATGGAGACTTTTCCAGACCCTCTGTATACGTCGACACATGACTCGCAGGATAACATCGTTTCATTTCCAAAAGTCACCACGTCTCAAGGTTTCATTACTACTGCTTTTTCGGGATTTCTAATTACTTGTTCATTGGAAATAATTCGTAAAATCGTTACAGGGGATGATGAGAAGTGTGGGAGTGGGATCTGGAACGAGTTGGGTTCTCTGTTTGAGCCTGAGAGGCAGTCACCAGAGTCGTGTAAAAACATTGCAGACGCTTTCAAAGAGACAAGGGAACTAGATATGAAGACTATGAGCAGAAGAAGCAAATCGGAAAAGAAAACAAATAACAGTTCCAAGATTCAGACACTGTCGAGGAAGACCATTTCACAGTATTTCTACACGACGATTGCAAAAGCAGCCAAAGAGCTAAACGTCGGCGTAACACTGCTGAAGAGAAGGTGCAGAGAGTTGGGGATCCGACGGTGGCCGCATAGAAAGCTGATGAGTATTCAAAATCTAATCAGGAACGTTCAGGAATTGGATAGGGAAGGAGATCCTGGCAGTGAAGGGATGTGGAAGGAAGTGAAGGAGGTCCTGGAGCGGGAGAAAGAGTTGATTGAAGAGATACCGGATTCAGAAATGGAATACTATACGAAAAGGCTGAGACAGGCTTGTTTCAAGAACAATTACAAGAAAAGAAGGCTCTCGGAAATCATGAATAATGATGATCATCAGCTACTGTACTCTACTCCTACTGGTTCCTGCTATAGTGGCGATGGTCATCATGGCTACGGGGAAATGAAATCTATGTAATCCTTTTTTTATCAGGCGATCGATCATCAACAGTATTACGATGAGACACTAGCTAAGCTAGGGCAACTCTTATCTTCTTTTTGCTTGCTTACGATGAGAAGAATGCTAGGTTGGCATGTTTATGGAGTTGGTTCCAGAGAGTAATTTAGATGTACCACTTTTCCAATAAATATCTTTCATTTAAATATTGTGGTAGCACAACTTTTAAATAAAGTTTTTGAAGTTAGATATTGTGCTCGTACGGTTTTATAATTAGGATTTCTCATGAAAATCTGATAGCCGCTTTCTTTTACTCACACCAAATATCAACTTCAAACTCAAATAGAGAAACAAAAAAATTTGCTAAAAATATATTTAGAAAATATTATAAAGAAAAAAATACATTTAAAATTATTCATTTAAATATCGATAAATACAATCAATAATAATTAAATTAAAATTTTTATAAAAAAATTAACAAAATCATAAGTAACCTAATAGTATTTTATATTATAAATTTCACCATGCTGAGAAAAAAAAGAAACTGATAATAAAAATAAGAGGGAACAAAACAATTAAAACTAAAAAAATTATAAGGGAGACAAATTACTGTGGAAAAATACCAAAAAATAAAAAATGAGAGAAGATTTTTTTTTTTTTAAGGGAATGATGAAATTAAATATAAAAAATATAAGGATAAGAAGACAATATCAAAGTAAGAAAAATAATTTTTTTTTTCATGGGAATGATGAAATTAAGTATAAAATTATAAGGATAAGAAGATAGTATTGAAGTAATTAAAATAATTTTATTTTAAGGATGGATGAAATTACTTAAGTAAAAACATTATGAGGATAAGAAGATAATATTATTAAAACGTGAAAAAAATTAAAATTAAAATGTTGAGTCATCACAAAAGTTGAAATAAAAAGAAAACTGTGAAAATTATAAAGATAAGAATATAATATTGAAGTAAGAAAACTAATTTTTTTTAAGGAAATGATGAAATTAAGTATAAATTAAAAAGATAAGAAGATAGTATCGAAATAAGGAAATTGAATCTTTTTTGAGGAAAAGATGAAATTGTTGGCTTACGAGAGCCAACATCTCCCATATGACTTGTTGCCATGTGGACATTATGGGAGGACCTGTCCATGTAAGAGATGGGGCTATATTGGCATAACCTATCGGTGCATACGATATGTGCATTAACCTATCGCTTAGTGGTGGGGTCTGTATTGCTATTGTGAACTACAACTGATCCCTATAGGAATCAACCAATGGCTTAAAAGAAATATGATTCGCCTTAGTTAAAAGCTTAAACTTTTAGCCCAACGGTTGGAGTTTGATCTTGACAAGTAGTGTTAAAGACTAAACATCTTAGAGAAGATCCAATGGCAATCCTAGGACACTTAGATGGACAATCTAAATCTAGGCCTTCATTTTTTTATGAGATTGATTATTTGTATTGGAAGGCTATAAAATGAGAATTTACTTACAAACCTGTGATTATAAACTCTGGGATGTAGTAACTAATGGTCCTAAAATCCCTGAAAAAGGAAATGAAAAAGAAGAGAATGTACTAAGTTTAGTGAGGAGTGGAATGAGTTTGATAGCAAGAACATTTTCATAAATGCCAAGGCTATAAATATTCTCTATTGTGGTGTGGATAAGAAGGAATTCCATAGGATTTCTGGATGTGAATCATCTTATAAGATATGGCACACTTTAGAGGTTGTTTATGAAAGTAAAAGTAAAGTTAGAGTCTAAAGTTAGTACACTTACTAGACAATATGAATTTGTTCAAAACGAAACCTCATGAAACCAGCCATAGCATGTATACTAGATTTATCAATATTGTAAATTTTATTAAATCTCTTGGTAAATCTTTTGCTAATAGTGGGTTAGTGAAGAAAATTTTTAGATCCTTGCCCAAAGAACGAAGAGCAAAAATGACGACAATAGAGGAGATTAAGAATCTTAACATGCTATATCTTGATGACCTCATTGATTTATTAATGGACTATGAAGACAAAATGTCTGATGATATAAATGAAGTTCAAAAGAAGAAAAATCATCCCTTGAAATCAACAAAGTATGATGATGATGATGATGATGAATATGATAAAAGTAATAAAGATGAAGGTGAAGAAGTTGCTAGAATGACAAGAAAGGTCTTAAAACTTTTAAAGAACTTAAAAGAGCAAAGCAAAGGAGATCAAAAACACAAAAAGAAAAGAAATCAATTAATTTGATGTGAGTGCAAGAGACAAGGACATGCTAAACCCAAGTGCCCTATCCTCAAGTATAAGAAAGGGAAGAAGAAAGTAATGGTGGCAACATGAGGAAGAAGAAAGCAATGGTGGCACTATAGATGATGAAGAGGAGAGCTCATTTGATGACAACTCCATCATTAAGGTTGCCAACATGAGGTTTATGGCCTTTAGTGATGATGAGTTAAGTGATTCCGAACCCTTTATTTCTCATGACGAATTGTCACAAGCATATGAGAAGTTGTATAAAAACTTTGAGAACATAATTTCAAAGAATCATATACGTTAAAAGGAAATTGACACATTGGCTAATGAAATTATTTTTTTTTAAAAGAATCAAATTATGCATTGATTATTGAAAATAGTTCCTCAAAAAAGTTGCATCACATTTTTGAAAAGGAGAAGGAAATACTATAAAGGAAATCAATTTTAGGATTGAAAAAGAGAAGGTCGACTTTTTAAAAGAAATTGAAAATCTTAAGAAGAAATCTTTTGACTTGAATGAAATAGTTTTAAAATTTATAAAAAGTCAAAAGAATTTAAAACTACTTTTTGGTTCTCAAAAATGTATTTTTGATAAGGGTGATATTGACTACAAGCCACATTCAAAACAAAAATTTTATAAAAGCTATTTTTTAAAACCTCCTTCAAAGATTGTGACAAATGCAACTTGTAATTATTGCAATATTTATGCACATTTAAGTCATAGATGTCCAATCAAAGTAAATGCATTTAGTTACAATATGAAATAGGTTCCAAAGGGAACCAAAACTAATATTCACAGACCTAAAGCATTTTGGGAATTGAAGTGCGAAACTTGAATATTTTTGTAGGTACCGAAATTAAGGAATGATGAGTGGTTCCTTGATGAGGATGAAAGACAAGTTGAATATTCAAAATTTTGCAAGTCTCTAGAAATACAAAATAGAAGTATCTTACTCTTGGAGAAAATGAAAAGATTTATGTACAAGCAAAAATTGGTATCAAATTCTTAGCTCATCCTTTTTGATTGCTTTGTTTATTTGACATTTGTTGTGTTTTGATTTGATAAGTATATTTTTCTTGAAGTATACTTGCATTTATTAATGTGTGCAAAACATCTCCCATGCCTTTTAGTATTTTGATGTGTGCTTACATTTGGATTCACTCATTCATCATATCATAATCGATTTGAAATGAAATTTGATCAATTTATGATTAATATTTCAATTTTATTTAAGCCAAATATCTATTTTCTAGAATCAATAATGGATGATTTAGCATTAATAAGTGAAAATTATTGTTGTCACATTTTGAGAAACAAGCAATCAATTTGAAAGCAATTTGGGGACTGATTAGTACTGTTGCATGGGCACATAAGTCATAGATGTCTACAAATGCTATAGACTGGTTGGTATTGTTGTTAGAGATGTTTAGTTTTTGTAGAATTTTACAAAATCCAATTGTTACAAGCAGATACACTAGGATTAATCCACAGAGGTCATAATTATTTGAAAAATGCATTATGGCAGAACTTTGAATTTTTTTTAGGTTGAATATGCCAAGTGAAATGGTGCAAATTAGACTTGGATTGAAAGCCCCAGAGGTTAGGAGTTTATATAATTTTAAGGTACTTAATTTGGATATATATATAAAGATATGACTCCATTAATGAAGATTGGTTAGAAAACAGAGTAAAAACAAGGCAACCAAGATGAATCAAGTCATGAGGTTTCAGTCCACCAAAATTCATAAATGGTTGACCAAGAATAGAAGATTTGTTTTCCCTATATTAGTAATTTATCAAGAAAAATAACCGAGAGCTCTAAAAGAGGATGAGTCATTGGAAAACAAATAAAAGCAAGCTTACGAACCTAAACCATTAATAGTTTGATCCTAGAGAAATATCATTTTAGCATGCATTTAGTTTTGCTTATGTTGTGTTTTGGAATGTATTTATTAGTTTAACTCACTTTTATTCTCATAGAATATGCATTCATTGTTTTGATGATTTGTATTATTGATTAAGGATGAATTTGTTATTTTGAGGATTTATATGATATACAATGTATTAAAGGGAAATGTGATTATCTCTTATGTAGCATTAAGAGCATTGTTATCAATATGCTGTATTGTTTTGAATTATCCACATTGTGTTGAGGCTATAAATGAGAGAAAAAGGAGGAGAAGATTATGTGAATATGGAATAGTGATTGTGTATATAAGTGCTCATGTTATTTCTTTTGCTGGATGCATTTATTATTTGGTGATAAATTTATGGATAATGTTATTCATTGGATGAAGCTTACATAAGATTTTTTTTTCTTTTTTCTTTATATTGCCAAAAAAGGAGGAGAATATGCATACATATCATTTTCATATATGACAAAGGAGATAAAATGATTCCTCTCTTTGCATTTGCTTTTATGATCTTTTGCACTATCTTGCATTAAAAACTTTTGAACTCTTTTGCATAATATCTTTTATTATATTGTTATGTTTTGATGATGATAAAGTATTTGGGAGATTACTTTGTTATTTGTTATTATTTTGTTAGTGCCAAAAGGACATATGAAAATTTTGAAAATGTATTCTTAATTGTTAAAAAGGAAAAATTATGCATTTTTATTCTTCCAATTTTTTATGTGTAAAAAAAGAGAGTCATATGGTATGCAACACACTTAGGGGGAGATGTGTTCTATTTTTTTTTTTTTTTGTGCTACATTAATTTCACATGATGAGTGCATTTCGATTTCTACATAAATTATTGTGATTTGAATATCTCATACACTCTTGAAATAAAAAAGGGGGAGAAATTCTTAATAGCTTAATCTTATATTCTTCCATTCTTGTAATTGATTGCATTTGCTACAAAATTTTAAGGGGAGATTTTACCTTGAAAGTTCTTCAAAACTCCTCTAAATTTTGTTATCATGCACTTACATTTGATATTATTTTTTATGATAACAATAAGGGGGGAGGGGGGAGTTCATTGATTGCCAAATGCTTGAATTGAAAAGTCTTATTTGAACGCTCATATGCTTAAATGTTTCTTCTATGTTATGATTGACGGGTGCATGAATTTTGAATTGTGTGATGTATGTTCAATTCATAAGTTATGTAATAAATAGTTTTGTTATCATAAGAAAAAGGGAGATTGTTAGCTTTAAGACTTATAATCATTACTTTTCGGATAACAAACCTTGACATCTATTATTAACTAAATTCTTCTTATAGCTTTATTGTGATATTTCTAATATGAAGAGTTAGAGCATTTATAAGAACTTAAAAAATAAGCAAAATCAACGATTTCGAGGAAAGCAACGTAGATCTCTTAAGGAAATGGAAAAGAGCTCAAATCATAAAGTCAATACATAAGTTTAGAAGATGGTATTTTATTTTGTATTACTTTTGTATGCATATGTTTGTTAATCGAACTTACCAACTTGGTCAATTGAATTAGAGGTAGAATGCCTCTCAAAGTTAGTTACACTATCAGTTGCTCGGCTTAGGCCATTTAGTCTACTGATATGGCTAAGATGGTCGATCAACTTCTTGGGTTTTCAGTTTTTAATTTTTGATTTTTAGTTTGGTTGACTGATTTGACCAAAATGGCCAACCAACCTTTGCTTTAAATTTTTAAGTCTTTGACTACTAGCTTTTGAATCCATTATAAATTGTGGATTTCATATTAATTTTAGAACTCTTGGAACATATTTTTAAGAAACATAAGATCTTTACAAAGTACTAAAAACACATGATTGAGCTTGAAATTGCCATAAGCTCATTTCGATCTCAAAGAACATTCAATTTCATCATCTATACTTGTGGAGATCAAATTTGTAAATTATTCTTCTTATTCTTCTATGATTTTGTTGTGAGAAAGTGAAAGAGGTAGTCTTTCACTTGATTGAGAGATAGTATAAGTGTTTGGGGTGAGCTAAGCATTGTAAAGGTTAGAGAATACCATAAACCATAAGTTATGCATGTTTGGGGTGAGCCAAACATTGTAAGGATTGTAGGATACCATTAATAATATGTTGTGAGTGTTTAGGATGAGTGAAGTATTATAAGGGTTGTAGGATACCATAAATCCTAGATTTGTTGAATGTTTGGGGTGAGCAAACACTTATAAGGTTTAAAAAGTTTCTGGAAATCCTTTTGGCTATAATTTAAAGTCTTATGGGATCAGTACTTACTTTTTAGTAAAATCTTCAAGTGGAACTTGTGGAAGTGGATGCAGACCAAGTGTTTGATGAACTACTGTAAATTTTGTGTTCATCTCTCTATTCCTTGAACTTTCATATTTGTGTTTGATTTGAATTTGCAGGTGGTTGGATTGAATTTCGAATTTGAAGTTAATATTTATTAAAAACTCAATTCACCCCCCTGCCTCCCCTTTCTTGGGTTGCCTTAGTAGTATTTTAGAAATTAAGTATAAAAATTATAAGGATAAAAAGACAATATTGAAGTAAGAACAATAATTTTTTTTAAGGGAATGATGAAATTAAGTATAAAATTATAAGGATAAGAAGATAGCATTGAAGTAAGAAATATAATTTTGTTTTTAAGGAAAGGATGAAATTAAGTATAAAAATTATGAGAATATGAATATATATAACTAAAGTACTTAGAAAAATAAAAATGATGAGTCAAATAAAATGTTGAAATAATTTTATGTTCTTTCTTGTTCGCTAATTATGCATTTTCTTGTTTTGTTGTGTGTCTAGGGTATACTTGTCATTTCATCTTATATTATGCAATGATATTATTATAATATTAATCATCATATTTTCTGATGACTATTTCAACACTCTAAGTCACTTTTTTTATATCCGTAATGAAAAAAAAGTTAACTGAAAGGATATATTTGTAAGTTATTTTCAAGATGGAGGATATGGATATCATTTATATAATAAATTGGGATCCAGATATGATTTGCTCTAATTTATTAATATTAATTTGAGTTGTAACATCTTTTAAGTTATGTTACCAAATAAATGATCTAAAATTTTAAAAAATGCTATTTAGTAACTTTTACTTTTTGAAAAAAATCAAAATTCTCTTTTTCAAAATATAAGTAAAATTATTTTTTTATCATTTTCTTATCAATTTTATTCCGATGATAATCAAATGACATTAAAAAGAATATAATATTGAAAAATAATATTTTTAATTCATATAAAAATAATATCAAATGAGCATTAAAATTAGGTTGAATTATTTCAATAATTTGTATGTTCTTAATTTTTTCCTAAATTCTAAGTTACCAACATTTTTTACAAATTATACATACACTATAACCTTATTTAAATAAGAAATTTATAGAGCCAAATATTTAAGGGAAAATGCCCGATACCTCTTTTATTTTTGACCCAAATCCCAATTCTCCTTTATTGCGTTAAAAATACTCCATTACTCCCTTGACAGTAGTTTTATTCTTTACTATTAAATAAGAACTATTTGAATCAAAACAGTGATTTGAACTGAATTTCTTGAAATTGCAAAATAATTTGCATTAAGGAAATTCGAACCCTAGACATGGGTAAAATACACAAATACCTTTACTACTAAGTCAAAATACATTTTAATCAAATATATTTAATTTATAATATATGTACATTTTAAAATCATATATAATAAATTCTATTAATAATATTTTTTTCTAATATAATTTTATTTTTAATATAAAAAATTCTATTCATAATAAATTCTATTATGTATATCATAAATTTTATTGATAGTAAGTTTCTTTTCTAATATAAAAATATTTAAAATTTGGAAGTAATTTATTAATTTTAAATAATTTAAATTTAAAATTATTATTATTAAATAATAATTTTTTAAAAATTATCGGCATTAATAATGATTTTTGAATAACTTTATTTTAAAAATAAAATAGACTCATTTTCTTTAACAATTATTTAAAAATAATTTTATTATTAATTTTCAATTTAAATTATATTAAAATAAAATTATATTAAAGAAAATTTGTTAGTAATAGAATTTATTATATATGATTTTAAAATGAATATTTAATATAAATTTGATATATTTATTATTAAAATATATTTTTGCTTAGTGGTAAAGGTACTTACGTCTTTTATCCATATTTAGGGTTCAAATCCCTCTAATGCATATTATTTTGCAATTAAAAAAAAAAAGGTTCAAATCAATGGTTTGGTTCAAATAATTATTTCAAATATTTCTTATTTTAAAAAGTAAAGAATAAAACTATGGTCGGTAAAGAATTTAGTTTTTAAGGATTTTAACAAATTTAAAGTAACTCAACAATCAGCACTAAGTAATTCAAATTCTTTTCAAGTGCAATACATAAAATTCAACATATAATCAATAATTAATTTATAATATTACAAAACAAATTCAAATGTGTGTGAGTGAATAACAATGCAATCATATAAATTAAGTGGGTGAGAGGGCTGAGAGAGATAACACTAGATTTTCACGTGGTTCGAAAAATCTTTGGCCTACGTTCACACCTCCAAACCAACTTGTTTGAGAATTTCACTAAACCAAGTTTTGAATACTTCAATACTCAAAACATTACAACTAAGAGGATTTCTAAGTATTTTTTAAACCTTACAAGTGTTTGCTCACCCCAAACACTCAATCAATCTAGCATTTATGGTATCTTATAACCTTTACAAGTGTTTACTCACCCCAAATACTCAATCATAATATCAATCAAGTGAGTGAAAGATCCACTTCTTTCACTTTTTTGCAATCAAAATTCGAGATGAATGGAAAAAAAATACTTAAAATTAATCTCCCTCGATATAGATAATACAAATAAATGAATTTGGAGATCCAAATGTGTATATGATCATTTGAAGCTCAAAAATGTGTTTATGAAAATCGTAAGCACTTAGAGTTTCTCAAAAATGTGTTCCAAGAAAATCTAAAATAAGTATGAAGTCCTAAATTTATAATATATTTAAAAACTAGTGCTACTAGTCGTTAAGGACTTGAAAATACAAATTTTCCTAAAAGACGACTAAGTTAGCCTTATTGGTCAACCAAATGGCCTAAGTAAATCAACTGATGGTACAACCAACCTTGGGAGGTAGTCTGGCTCTACTTTGATCGACCAAATTGGTATGCTTTGTTGACCACGGGCACTGTTCGTAGACTTAAAGTTTTGCATTTTAGTCATTTCAAGGTTTCAAAATCTTGCTTTTTGGTCCCAATTTCAGATTTTAAAAACTTGCATTTTGGTATGATTTTCAAAACTTAAAACATTTTTTTTTTGAGAAACTTTTGAGTGTGTTACAATCATCATGCACAAGTATATACACAAGTATGAAAATACAAATACCCAATAAAATACTGCACTTGTGTCTAGAGACTTCATTTGAGCTCTTTTCCTTTGCTTAAGTTGATCTACTCTATTTTCTTTTAAATCCTTGATTTTACCTATTCTTTGAGCCTTAAGAAATGTTTTAATTCTTCATGTTAGAAATATCATAATAAAGCTACAAGAAAAATTTAGTTAATAATAGATGTCAAAGTTTGTTATCATCAAAATAATGATTATAAGCCTTAAAGTTAACAATCTCCCTCTTTTTAATGATGACAAACTATTGATTGCCAATCAGCATAACTTGCAAATAATTCATAAATAGGCAATACAAATGCAATGCAAATCAATAAACATAACAATATCCCTTAATAAATGCATTTAGTAACACTTAAGTATAAGAGCATGTAATAAGCATTTCAACTCAAGCAAATGGCAATCAATCATACTCCCCCTTTTGTTATCATTAAAAAAAAATATCAAATATAAGAGCATGATAACAATTTTTTAGGGATATTTTAAAGAATTTTCAAAGTAAAATCTCCCCCTAAAACTTTGAGTAAATGCAATCAAATATAAGGATGGAAAAAAATAACATTAAGCTATTAAGAATTTCTCCACCTTTTTATTTCAAGAGTGCAAACAATTCACAAATCAACTTGTTTATAAAAGAAAATGCACTCATTATGTGAAATCAATGTAATACACAAAAATAAATCACATCTCCCCCTAAGTGTATTGCTATGCCACATGACTCTTCCCATTTCACGCATCAAAAATTAGAAGAATGAAAATATTGTATAATTTTTTCTTTTTGATAGTTAAGAACACATTTGCAAAGTTTTCATCTCTCTCCCTTTTGGCACTAACAAAAACAACAAATAACAAAATAATCTCCCATATCCTATATCATAAAGAACAATAAATGCATCCAACAAAAAAAGAACACGAGCACTTTTATACACAATCACCATTTTACATGTATAGACTCATCTTCCCTTTTTCTTCCATTGATAGCCATAACACAATATAAATAATTCAAAACAATACAATGCATTGATGAAAATGCATTTTAGTGCAGGACAAGAGATAATCACATCTCTCTTTATACATTGTATATCATATAAATCTTTAAAATATAACAAATGCATCCTCAATCAATAATACAAATTATCAAAACAATGAATGCATATTCAAGAATAAAGAGAGAATTAAACTATTTAAATGCTTTCTAAAACACAACACAAGCAAATGAAAATGCATGCTAAAATAAAATTTCTTTAGGATCAAACCTTTGATGGTTTAAGTTTGTAAGCTTGCTTCTATTGGTTTTTTTAATTATTCATCCTCTTTTAGAGCTTTTCTAATATAGAAGTAGAAAGCCTTTAAAATTTGGTCAAACAACTTGAGCAAATCCTCATGGCTTAATTCATCTTGATTGACATGTTTTTGCTCTAATTTCTTACCTATCTTCATTTATGGAGTCATATCTTTCCATAGAGATATCCAAATTGAGTATCGTGATCTTATATATACTCCTTGATAAGTGTGTAGAATACACACTTATCGGACACTTCGAGAATTGAATTATTTTGTAAATCCTCAAGTTTAGTTAATATTTGATGAATTTAGTATTTTGTATAGAAAAGATAGCAAACGAACATTCAAGATGAAATCGGCTAAAAAAAGCAAAGTCGAAAAATTCGGAAAAGAAACGGGGACCAAAACACAAAGCTGCAGGGACCAAAATGCAAGAAATCCAAAAGGCTGATTGCATAGTGCGGCAGCACCACACCTACGCACTAAGGAAATTTTGGCTGCGAGCATGGCGCGGTAGTGCCACACTCGTTGCCTAAGGCTATTTTTGGCTATGAGCGTGGCTCGGTAGCGCTACCAAGGTGCGCGTCCAAGCCATCCATTCTACCCTATTATGGCTTTGTGCGAATTTAGACACCCCAGCGCCTACTGGACGTGCTTTAATGTTTTTTGGCTATGAGATTATCACCCAACAACTTGATTTGGGTATCTTTTAGGTTCATATATTTTTGGGATGATAGTCACCAGAGCGAGGCAACCAAGAATATAAAATTTTGAGTTTTTGAGTGAGAAAGGTGAAGAATAAAGAGAAGAGTTGGAGAGAGAAGTTGATTGATTAAAGTTAGAGCCTTTGGAAGAGGACTTGAAGGAGGATAATTGAAGCTTTGATCTTAGTCTTGTTTTCCTAAACTATATCACTCTCATTTTGTTTTTCATTTGAACTTTAATTGTTGAATTTTATGATTATAGAGCACATGTTGATTGTTATGTTGACATTTGTGATGGTTCGCTAGTTTTTCTAATCTAGGATCTTGATGTAAACTTATCCAAACTATTTTCTAATTAATGTGCATGTTATTAATGTTATTATGATTTGATTCATTTGTGTTTACTTTGCTTAATGTTCTAATTTGATAATTAATTAATAAATTAGTTAAATTGGAGATGGATGAATTAAGTCTTGGGAAAGATTAATTTGTTTATCGAATTAAATAAACATAATCTAGATGGTAGGGAGACTGGGAGGTAATCGACATCTAGATAATCAAACTAACAATTAAGATTTCAAGAAATTGGGAGGTGAATTGGGTTATAAGCGTTAAATAACAAGTAATTCATAATGAATGTATAATTATTTGAATGTATAGTTAGATAAGGATATCAACTTGAGTCATTATGCGTAAAACCTTGATTTACATTCAGGAGAGGTGTTAAGGTTGGTTTTAATCTTGTGGTTAGTAAATTAGACCAAAATATATTAATAATGGTCCATTAGGAGAAATGTAGTGATGGATAAGCAAAATCAAGATCTTAGGAAATTCATCCTTGTAATTTTAATCCTTTTATAAATTTTTAAACTTGATTTCTATTCTACATTAGTTAATAGTAGTATTTCAGTTTATTTTCTGTTACAATTAATTAATATAGTTTGCTTAGATAAAATTAGTCTTTCAAACCATAGTACTTAGTAATTAATTTGAATCTCAATCCTCGTGGGACAATATCTTTTCTTATCACTTTATTACTTGATACAACCCGTGCGCTTGCAGTGAGTATAGTTGCGATCAAATTTTTGGTGTCATTGCTGGGGAATGAAAATTTTGAATTTTTACTAATACTATAGTAACATTGTTCAATCTTAATCTAAGCTTTTCTTTTCTTTTGTTTTCATTTAAGTGTTTGTTCTTTTTTTGGAATTTATAGGTGTATGCGAAGAACTCGTAGCCTTGAATTAGTTGCATTTGATTTGAAAATTGAGCGGACACTTCGCCATTTAAAAAGAGAAAGGAGAAACCAAACTACAAATATGGTTAAGAACACTCTGTGATTACTTCCGATCAGTAGTTAATGATAACTATTTAGGAATTCGTCAGCAAGCAATCAACGCCAACAATTTCAAGCTTAAACCAGCATTAATAAATATGGTTAAGCAAAAACAATATGGGGCTTGTCTCATGAGGACCCCAATATTCATTTGACTATATTTTTGGAGGTGTGTGATACTATTAAGAAGAACGGTATAGACCAAGACTTGATTCGGATAAGGTTGTTTTTGTTCTCATTGAGGGATAAGGCTCGAGGTTGGTTGCAATCCTTACAACTGGGTAGCATAAGTACTAGGAAGAATTCGCGCAGAAATTTCTTACCAAGTTCTTTCCACCATCAAAGACTTCATAATTGAGGGAAAAATTGCTCAGTTTAGACAATTGGACTTTGAATCATTGTATAAGTATTGGGAGATGTTTAAGAACTTAATGCATAAGTGTCCTCAACATAGGTATCAAGATTGGTTCCAAATTCAACTCTTCTATAATAGATTGAATGGGTAAACTCGAACAATTATAGATGCTTGCGGCTGGTGGTACTTTGTTGTC
Organism: Melia azedarach; assembly: GCA_028052125.1. Classification (NCBI taxonomy): domain Eukaryota; kingdom Viridiplantae; phylum Streptophyta; class Magnoliopsida; order Sapindales; family Meliaceae; genus Melia; species Melia azedarach. Next base: position 6,989,992 of record CM051401.1, on the reverse strand, counting down.
TAAGACAGCTAAAGAGGCTTATTCTTTGCTTGAAGAAATGGCGTGAAATAATTACCAATGGCCTAGTGAGAGATCAATTACAAATAGAGCTACAGGAGTTCATGACAGCACTTTCTGCCCAAGTTGCTACAATATCAAACTAAATTAAGAATTTTACTTCAAATGGGACTTCTTCAAGTCAAGAAAAGGTAATGGTTGCAAGTTTTTCATGTGTTGATGATGGTTTTGAGCAAGAACAGTGTTAATATATCAACAACCGAAACTACCACTTTCGACCAAACAACAACTTACCAACTCACTATCATCTTGGACTACAAAACCATGAAAATCTTTCCAATGGCAATATAAGTAATGGAATACTACCGCCACCACCACCACCAGGGTTTCAACAACAACCCATGATCGAACAGAACCATCCTTGGAGGATCTCTTGAGCTCATTTGATGTGGAAACAAAGAATCAGTTTAACAAAAATAAAGCTAGGTTGGACAACATGGAGACTTATATGGTGAATATAGAAGCCACAATGAAATCTTAGGAGGTGTAAGTTGGCCAATTAGCTACATCAATCAAGTCTCTTCATAGGAAAAATATTCTAAGTGATATAGAGCACTTAAGTGTAAAGAGAATGAAGTAAAGAAGGATAAAATGAAGGAGAGTGAAGTGATTGGGAAGAAAGTTGAAGAAGAAGCACTAAAGGAAGTGTCTAAGCCACATGGGATTTCATTTCCAAATAACCCTCCCATTATCACTCCATCTTTGCCATTCCCTCAGAGATTTCAGAAAAAGAAATTGGATGCTCAATTTTCAAAGTTCTTGGAGATTTTTAGAAAGCTTTACATCAACATTCCATTTGCAGACGCACTTGAATAAATACCGAATTATTTGAAATTCATTAAGGAAGTAAAGTCTAAGAAGCGGCGTTGGGAGAAGTATGAGATGGTGAAGTTAACAGAGAAATGTAGCTCTATTATTCAACAAAAGTTGCTTAAGAAAGGAAAAGATCCGGGTAGTTTTACTATCCTATGTACCATTGGCAAATCAAATTTTCAGAAAGTTTTGTGTGACCTTGGGGCAAGCATCAATTTAATGCCGCTTTCGATTTTTAAAAGTTAGGATTTGGTGAAGTGAAGCCGATGACTATCTCCTTGTAAATGGCAGATAGGTTCATCACTTATCTTTGAGGAGTTATAGAAAATGTGTTAGTAAAGATGCATAAATTTATCTTCCTGGTTGATTTTGTGGTACTTGACATGGAGGAAGACCGAGAGATCTCCATTATTCTTGGTCGCCCTTTTCTAGCTATTGGAGGAGCTTTGATTGATGTACAACGTGACAAGATGTCATTGAGGGTAAATGAAGAAAATGTCAAGTTTAATATTTACCATGACAAGAAAGCTCCAAACAATATAAGTACTTATTATAGAGTAGATGTTATCAATAATGATGTGGTGAATATGGATAAGAATGTGATGGAAAAGTCTTGGAAAGATGCGTATGAAGATACTAAAATTTTCAAGAAGAAGAAAAAGAAACCACATGAGAGATTGGCTCATAGGACATATATTGCACCAAGTCATCATGGTTGATTGCCAAATCCAAGACTATAGCTGATTCTAAGCAAGGCAAAATCAAGAAACTCGGCTTTGTTCAAACTTCAAGAATTATTAAATCTTCGTAAAACAATTTAACTGATGAAGAAGATAGGTTATTTAGTATGAATAACCAAAAGCTCAAGTTTCATTTTGGTAGAGAAGGACTAAATGTGGCGAATGTTTCGTTCAAGGATCTCACTTGATCTAATTAAAAGGCCAAGTCCAACTAGAGACATTAAATTAAGTGCTACTTGGGAGGCAACCTAAGCCTTTCTTACTTTGAGTGTTTGTTTTGATATTTTATTTTATTTGTTTATTTAGTTTCTTATGTTTTTCCATGTTTTTTCCTTGTGTGTGGATAAACTCAAGTAGATCTTTTTGCATGATCAGTAAATTCTAAGTGGGTTGAGGCATTGCTAGCTTTGCCTGGTAGCGAAACAGAGTGTAAGGTGTGGCTGCACCATCTAGGTGCACACTAGCGCCCATCCCCACCTAGTACACAACATAGTACGCACATAAGCCTAGCCCCCTCTATTTTCTCGCAAGCAGAGTGCGACCGAGCCATTCAGGCTAGCACCAGTGCCCTGCTTGCGCCCATCCCAACCTAGCACGGGTAGCAAGTACGTACGCTTGACCTCCATATGCCTTCACACACATGCATTTCCCCTTCTACTCTTTGTTTTGTTCATGCTTGCCTTGGCCAAACACAAAACATGCCCTTCACTTATCTTTCTTACATCTCAAACCCATTAACACACTCCTCCTTTCTCATTTCTTCTTGTTTTCTTTCCTAAACATATTCAACACCAAATTTCTACTTTTTCCACTACACCCCATTACCAATTAATACATTACACCCAATGCCAACAACAACTTTTCCCTCAAAGCATTACTTCACATGGACATCTATTGAACAACAAAATCATCAACATTTACTCAATTCTTTCACAACCAAACTATGCTCATGTAAGTCTATCTTTGTTTTTCAACTTTTTGAGTAATTGCAATATTGTGTGTGTTCTAGGGAATGATAATTCGAGTTTGAATGTGATATTTGGGTTAATTCAAGTTTGGAGGAATCTAATTGAATCATTGGAGCGTAAGCAATGTTTGAACTTGTGATTAGGTTGATGGGGTAATTGAAGGCAGCTTGACATTTTAACATTAGGTGAGTACTACACTTTGCCAACCAAGTGTTCGATAAAATGCTTGATTGACAAATTTGATGACTTCTTGAGTACTCTTTATTCGCAATTACTTAAAAAGTAGTTAGGAAGTACAAGAAAAAGTTTTAAGAATTATTTATTGAAGGAAGAGGTGTAGGAGAAAGTGAACATACCAAGTGTTTGATAATTTTCCCGAGAGAAAGCTTGAGTGAGATTCATGGCCATGATTTCCACAATACCCAGATAGAGCAAGACCACGGTGATGATAATGCGAATTAAGAGGTGAGATCTCACATCTTCCTCTCTAGTATGGTTTCTTTCCCTTGTTTTTTATTTGAATACAAACATTGAGGACAATATTTACATTAAGTTTAGGGGAGAAAACTTGTGGAATGATTGTGGAATATTGAAGAAAACTCGTGGAATGATTGTGGAATATTTGTGAAAACGTGTGGAGTGTTTGTGGAATATTTGTGGAAGTGCTTGGTATATTTTATTGATAAAACTTTTTGCTTAAGCCACCTCACACACATTTTGATCTCAAATTCTTTTTATGTTGTCATAGTTATTGTTCTTGTATGTGAGTTAGTAGTTTTATTTGATTTTGTTTTTTTATTTACTTTAAGCCTCTTTTTCTCTTTTTATTATTCTATGCATGCAATCTTGTTTTGTCTTTTGAGTTATTTTTAATTGTCTTGTGAGCTCACATTTGTCAATCTAAATGAAAGGTCAATAATATAATTTTGATTTAGAGTGCTTAAATTTTGGAAAATGATAAATGTTGGCCTAATCTATGTGCTTAACTTATTGCCAAATTCATTTTTACTTTATCATTTCCTAAAATTTAATCATTAATGCCTTGATTACTTGATGGTTTAGAAACTTAGAAAAGGTTTATGTGAACCAAATAAACTTGTAAGACTTCATTGAATTCTAGAAGTTGTTTGATTTTCACTTGAGGCGAAATTCTAAGGGGTGCTTCATTAGGGAAATGATTTAGGCCATCTTTGATCTGTTTGAGCCTTTCAAGATATCAAAAAATTAATTAATCCTTAATTTATCCCATTGTACTTGAATACACTTTTCTTTTGTCATTACCCATTATTGATTTGGCTTTAGAATAAAGTTTAAAAATCTTTCATTTAAACACCCTAAGTTGTTGATTTTCCTGATGTTTGCTTATATAAGGGAGGATGGGTGGAATGTTAAAAAAAAAAAAAACTCAAGTCAAGCTTTTACCAAGTAATCTAGTCTCATGCCTAGGCGAGCATAAAGAACTCACGTAAAAAGATAGAGCGAGGGGAGAGAAATAAAAGTTCAAGCCAAAATTACTGAGTAACCGGACCTTATGCCTACAAAGCGTGGAGAGTTCGCGTAAAAAGGTAAAATGAGGTTGAACTTTCAAAAAAAAAAAGAGAAAAAGAAGCAAAAAAAGTTGTGAATAATTGATAATTATGGGAAAGAATAAAAAGGATTGAGGGAAAAGTTTTAAGATGGTTTATGTGGTTAGGGTGTTTAAACCTCACTCATATCATTTTTCTACCTAAAACATAACCTATCATTTCAAGCCTAATCAAGCCCTAAGGATCCTTAATGTGGTGCCCTATTACATTAGTGAAGAGTGACATGAAATTTAAGCCTATAGAATCTTCTAAGAAGTTCGAATGAGCTTATTTGTTTATATAAACTAATCCAAGTTGAAAAACGATTAAGTATAAGTGGCAACTCACATACTTGTACAAGGAATCATTAAGTAGAGTGACATTTGGTATTCAAATTGAACTTTAGATGAATTGTCAATATTTTGAAAGTTTCCGTAATTTAAGTAACTACTTGATTTATGAGGCTAGAATATGATTTGACGAAGAATATGTTCATGAGTCTATTTTGTTTCTTGGTGGTAATCTTGGGTTAATTTCTCTTATTTAGTGATTTACTTTTGTTTTGTTTTGTTTGAGGACAAACAAACATTTAAGTTTGAGTGTATTTGATAAGTGTGTAGTAATGCACTTATCGGACACTTCGAGACTTGAATTGATTTGTAAATCTTTAAGTTTAATTAATATTTTATGAATGATCACGACTATGCTAACCGCAAGTGCACAGGTTCAAATAATAAAGTGATAAAAAAATATCGTTCTACGAGAATTAATATTCAAATTAAATACTAAGTACTATAGTTTGAAAGGCTAATTTTATCTAAGCAAACTAGATCAATTAATTGTAACGAAAAATAAATTAAAACACAAATATTAACTAATGTGGAATAGAAATTGAGTTTAAGAATTTATAAAAGATGAAGTATGCAAAGATAAATTACCCAGGGTCTTGATTTTACTTATCAATCACTATGTTCCTTTTAATTGGCCGTTATTATGCGTTTTTGTCTAATTTACTAATCACAAGATCAAAATCAACCTTAACACCTCTTCCGAGAGTAAATTAAATTTTACGCATAATGATTCAAGTTAATATCCCTATCTAACTCAAATAATTATACGTTAAATATGTATTACTTGTTCTTTAACACTTAGAACCCAATTCACCTCTCAGTTTTTTTAAACCCTGAGCATTTATTAGATTATCTAGATGTCAATTACCTTTTGGTCTCACAACTATCTAGATTGTGATTACCTAATCTGACAAACATATTAATCTTTTCCAAGACTTAATTCATTCATCTCCAATTTAACCAATTCATTAATTAATTAACAAATTAGAACATTAAGTAAGATAAACACAAGTGAATCAAACCATAATATAATTAATAACATGCCAATCGATTAAAACATAGTTTAGACAAGATACATCAAAACCCTAGATTAAGAACACTAGCCAACCATTACAATTATCAATATAACAATCAACATGTATTCCATAATCATAAAATTCAACAATTATAGTTCAAATGAAATACAAAATGAGAGTTAAAGAGTTAAAGAGTATCTTTTCTTATCACTTTATTATTTGATACGTTTTGTGCGCTTGCAGTTAGTATATTCGCGATCACTTCTAACTTCTGGGGCTTTTGATCCATATCTAATTTGCACCATTTTACATGTTCTATTTTGCCCCAAAAAAATTCAAACCTCTAGTTATGACCTTTGTAGAATCTGGACATCTTCATCTTTCCAACTGTATATTACATTTCCCATAAAATAATACCACCAATATCAGAATTGCTTGAAAGTTGGCTGCCAATTTATCAAAATGTGGAGTAGTCACTTTCACTTCCTAATGCTAAACCATCAATTTTTTTATTCTAGATAATTGTTATTTGACTTAAATAAAATTGAAATACTAATCATAAAGTGATCAAATTATATTTCAAAGCTATTTTTACATATGAATGGATGCATCTAAAAGAAAGTGCACATCAAAGTATAAAAAGGGCATGAGAGATATTTTGCACACATTGATAAATGCAAGTATACTTCAAGCAAAACAAATTTATCAACTCAACACACAACACATGTCTTGAAAGCATGGCTAAAGAATTTAGACATTAAATCTAAATTTTAAGCCAAGAATTTCTTCCAAAAGTAAGCATATTTCAACTGATCAAGCTTACAAACGCAAACTACAAATATGCTTTAAAGATTTTAGCTAAGAATTATGTATAAAGCAATGAAAAAATAAGTTAAGAATTTGAACCAATTTTGCTCACACATATTCTTGTCCTTGTAATTTATCCAAGCATATATTGCATTCCACTAAATGTTCCCTCTACTACAAATCCTTATCAAGGAACCATCCATCATTCATTGATCTCAGTACCTACAAAAAAGAAAAATTAAGTTTTCTATTTTGGTACCCAAATCACTTTGGGTCCTTCAATGTTAGTTTTTCTTGATGGGGCCCCCAAAAACTCAAATGCTCAAAAGATGTTGTAGTAATACAAGTGGCATTCACTTGAACTTTTGGAGAGGGTTTGACAAAAATAATTTTTTTCGAGCTTTTGTTTAGCATGAGATTTATATCCAATACCACCTCTATAAAAAATATATCTTTGAGAGCCAAGCAACTATTAAAAATTATTTTGACCATTAGTGAAATTCAAAATAATTTCACTTAATTTAATAGTCCTTTTCTTAAGCACATCATTTTCCTTTGATAAATCATTTTCAAAAATAGTTTTCTCCTCTTTCAAGGATTCAATCTCAAAGCTAAGTTTATCAATTTTCTTTTTAAGAATGCGGTTTTTGTAAATCAATTTTCAAAGTTTTCAGACAATTCTTCATATGCATGTGACAATTCATTATAAGAAAAAGAAAGTTCGGAATCACTTATCACATCCTCTCCCAATGTCATTAAGCACATTTTTCCTTTCATCATCTTACTTCTTGTTGTTTTCCATAAGAGTTTCAAGACACATCATTTTGCTTATGTTGTAAGTCCTTAGTTTTTTAATTTCATTGCCCTCGTAAAAAATTTTCTAAGGCAAACCAAATATCATGAGCGGAATTGAAAATGGAGAATTTATTAACATTATGTCTACTTAATGCATATGACAAAACATTTAAAGCTTTAAAATTTAAAGATGTATCTTCATTTATGAATTTGGGAATGAATTTATTACCAAATTTCCTATCTATGTCATTCCATTCATTTATAAATTTGGGAATGAATTTATTATCAATGACAACATCCCAAATTTCATAATCTATATATTGTAAGAATATCCTTATCCTAATCTTCTAATATATATAATCATTTTCATCAAAACATAGAGGTTCGATGGTGGATTATCCCTCAACATATCCTAAGGCTGCCACGTATCACTTTAAGACGATTGAGTCTTATTTATGAGCACCAAGATCTAATACCAATTAAAATTCTAGCTAAGCAAGTTAAAGAGAAGGGGTGAATTAGGTTTTCAAGGATTTTAACAAATTTAAAGTAACTCAACAATAAGCATTAAGTAATTCAAATTCTTCTCAAGTACAACACATAAAATTCAACATACAACCAATAATCAATTTATAAATTATCACAAAACAAATTCAAATGTGTGTGAGAAATGTGTATAACAATGCAACTGTATAAATTAAGTGAGTAAGAGGGCTAAAAGAGATAACACTAGACTTTTATGTGGTTTAGCAAATCTTTGACTTACATCCATACCTCTAAGTCAATTTGCTTGAGAATTTTACTAAACTAAGTGTTGAATACCACAAGACTCAAAAGATTAAAACCAAGAGTTTTTCGGGTACTTTTTAAACTTTACAAGTGTTTGTTCACCTCAAACACTCAAATAATCTAGGATTCATATTATCCTATAACTCTTACAAGTGTTTGCCCACTTCAAACACTCAATCACAATTTCAACCCATTTCTTTCACTTCTTTAAAATCAAAATTCGAGATGAATGGAAAAGTACACTTATTACTTGATCTCCCTCAATATAGATAACAGAAATGAATGAACTTGATATCCAAATTTGATTTTAAGCTAAAAAATGTATGAAAAATGTAAGTGCTTAGAGTTTCTCAAAAATGTATTTCAAGAAAATCTAAAATGAGTATAAAGTCCTAAACTTATAATACATTTGAAAACTAATCATTACTAGCTGTTAGGGACATTAAAAGTCAAATGTTTCCAAAGGTCAATCAACCAAGTTAGCCTTGTCAGTCGACCAAGTGGCCTAAGTTGGTCAACCAATGGTGCAACCAACCTTGAGAGGCATTCTGCCTCTACTTCAGTTGATCTAGTTTGTACACTTAATTGACCACGACATTGTTCGCAGACTTAAAAATTTGCATTTTGGTCCCTATTTCAAATTTTGAAACTAGCATTTTGGTTCGATTTTCAAAACTTAAAACATTTGTTTTTGAAAAAAAGTTTAAGCTTGTCATAATCATCGTGCACACTTACCTACACAAGTATAAAAATACAAATACCCAATAAAATACCGCACTTGTGTCTTGAGATTTCATTAGAACTCTCTTCTTTTGCTCAAGAGGATCCGCCTTAATTTCCTTAAATTCTTAATTTTGTCTGTTCTTTGAATCCTCACAAATGTTCATATTCTTCACGTTAGAAATATCATAATAAAACTACAAGAAGAACTTAGTTAATAATAGATATCAAGGTTTGTTATCATTAAAACAATTATTATAAGCCTTAAAACTAACAGATAGGGTACTTCTGAACAATAGAGGACAATTGGGGTATTGGGCCAAAAATAAGGAGGGTATTGAGCATTTTCCCAATATTAAACCCACAAGATATTTATATAGTAGCTTAGATATTTAGTCCAGCTTAAAGGTGGCAAACAGGAGAGCTGACCATTGAACAGTGCCTTGTAGCCCAACAAAATATTGCTTATGAGCCGGGACGAGAAAACGCCATGTGTCTTGTAGTTAATAGTAACTATATTATATTGGGTCATGTTAATACTGTTCATAGGATTGACCATGATGGGTTGTTCTACCCTTTAGGCCTACTTTTCAATATGTGAATAGTAATTTGATAATATAATGGGCTACTGTTTATTATTAACGAATAAAATTAAATTTAGACAATTAAAATTGTTGTGAAATTGAATGTGAATTTCACATGTTGAGATATCCCACATCGACTAAGTAAATGTTGTAACTAGTTTGAAGGATCAATATTGTAAACAATGATATAAACAATATTATATCAGCATTTGTAAATAGTATTATGAATAGTATCTATAAAAAATCTAACCATCGGGCAATCTATGTTCAGTACTCCTTACCTCCACCTATATATATATGTATTGAGATAGTTGAAAAAATTAATCAAAATTGAAATTTTGCATAGCTTGACCAAGTTTTAAAAGTTTGCATTTTAGTCCAAATATTTTTATACTTTATTTAAGGCTTTATATATATAAAGCCATCAATTTAATTTAAATATTGTTTATTTTAAGCTATTTATTTAAGTCACGTTATTACCACACTTTGTTGGTTCAAGTACGTGAAGTATTTAATCTTCTTCTTATGTTGTTTTGTTAGTTAAGTACTTTCATGGTATATTTATATTTATTGTAATATGATTATTATTATATAACTATTCTTATAAGAATACTCCATGGTTATCATTAATTAGATCTTCCATAACAGAAAATAAGGATAGTATGTTGTATGTTTTTATTTCTATTAGCATATTTATTCAATGTCGATATCAATTCTGATTCCAATGTCAATATTTATTTTTGAGTTACATTAGAAAAAATATCAATTTCATCCATAATATATTTTGATATTGTCACTTGTATCCCTATTATTTTAAAATTATACCTTTAATCCCTGCCGTTATAGTACTAACCTTAAAAATTCAATTTTTGAGTGAAAATGACCTTATTGTCCCTATATTGATAATGATAATGTCGCCTAATTTTTAAAAAATAAAATAAAATAAATATCAATTCTAAAAAATTCAAACAAACACTAAGAAAAAAATTATTTAATAAAAATTAATTTTAAATTAAAAATTATTAAAACTAAAAAAATTAAATTCATAATGTAATAAATTTATTTATTTTTTATTTTTAAAATTTTTACAATAAAATCAAATATAAATATAGATAGTGAAATATAAATAAGTTTATCTCTTTTTACCATTAAAATTTTTACAATAAGATCAAATAAAAATAATAAAATTTTAATAAAAATAAAAAAAATCTAAAAGCTTATTTCTTTTTAGTTTTTACAATAAAATTGAATAAAAATAAAATAATAAAATCTAAATAAGTTTTTTTCTTTTGAATTTGTTTTAATTTTAAAATAAAATTAACTAAAAATAATATAATAAAACCTAAATTTCTTGTAAAAAATCGTTTATAAATAAGACATTTTATAAAGCCTAATTATGAATTTTTTTGTAAATTTTTATAATCTAAAAAATATATTATTCAATAATTATTTGTTAAAATAAAAAATTAAAATTAAAAATGAAAGCAATTAGTGTCTTAATAAAAAGAAATTTATTTTTTATATTTTTTTGTATTAGTTTAAACCCAATACAAATTTAATTTAGTTAAGGGAAATATGTCAAATAATAAAATATACTAACATTTAACATCCATGTTATAACGATAAGAATTAAAGATGTAATTTTGAAATAGTAGGAATATAAGTAGTAATATCGAAATACATTAAGAATGAAATTGATATTTTTTCTTGTTAATATTATTAAATATTTGCAATATATAGCTTGCATTATTGCTACTTTATCAATACTGTGACAGGCAAAGCTTTTTATTTATTGTGATATTAACGGATGACTAAACATCCTTCATACCACTATTTGTTTATTTGTTTATGTGCTATAAAGGTTATAAAGGACATTTCAAAGGTAACCTCATTAAAACTTGAGGTTTTGAAATAAAATTGCTATTCAAGACCGAAGTTCTGAATTAAAAGACTAAAACCTGAAGTTGTAGATCTAAAATATGTCATTTATATGGGCCTAAAGTTATAATACTATATATAAACCTGAAGTTTTATACATAGAACTTTCATTTTTATCATAGTATTACTAACGTTTTTGTTTTCTATTGCATGAATAGATTTTTGAAAAAATAGCTAATCTCACAAATTTACAAATTCCTTCACTTGATGTATTTAGAAGCAAATATCTTTCATTGGTTTTATTTCAAATCACTTCACAATTGAAACTGTGTAGCAATTGCAAGAATATAAAACTATTGCTAAATATAACTCAGTTTTGCTTCAAATCACTTTATAGTTGAAATTATGTGGCGAAGAAATTACTAAGCATGATATGATAGAGAAAACATTCTCTACATTCTATACATGTAAAGCAACAATATATCATGAGTGATGCTTCAGAGAATATTCTGAATTGATTTCATGTCTCTTAATTGCTGAGCAAAATAATGAGCTCTTAATGAAAAATCATGAATCATGTGAGCTTTTCAGTATTCCCTAAAGCGAATGCAAACATATATAACAAAATTACACATGGTAGAGAAAATAAAAATGGGCATGGCTATTGCCCCTGTGGTGGTCACAAATCCGTTCGATAGTGAAATATTAAAAAGAAACAACCACCAGAAGTGGAATATTTATTAACCATAGTGAAATATTAAAAAGAAAACCTTGGATGAACAATGATGACTTTTAGGAGATGTGGAAGCAAGGGCCATTGGGCTCGTGTTTGCCATGAACCCATGAAAGATAAGGGCAATAATGTAGAGGTTAATTTTGTCAATGAATCAGACTATGTGAATCTTGATGCTTCTATTTTTTTTTAGGATGAAAATATTGTTTACTTAAATGGTGATGAGAAATGTCTATATTTATTAGAGCCTAATCATTTTTTTGTCTGTTTTGTTTGTGTCTTGTTGATTTTTATGTACTTTTATAATTTGCTAATGTGATATGTATTTTTTATTTTAAAAGAACATGAAAATTAGAGAATTATCTTTTCTGAAAGAGATAAGAATGTATGCCTAGTTGATAGTGCAACTACACGTACTATTCTTCGAGATAAGAATTATTTCTTGTAATTGAAAATGATTGCACCTAAGGTGAATACTATATTAGGTCTTGTAGACTTGATTGAAAGCTTTGGAAGAGTGTAATCTTGTTAGCAAGTGGAACCAAGTTATGCATATAGAATACATTATATTATAACAAATCCAACAGAAGTCTGCTTAGTTTTAAAGATATGTGCCAAAATGGATATCCTATTGAGACTTTAAATAAGAATAATAAAGAATATCTTTATATTACTTCTAGCATCACAGGCAAGTTCTGAGAGAGTTCTAATGTGAGAAAGAGAGAAATCATCAAGAAGTTGAAGAAATCTCGAGAAAGACTAAAAGATTAGTGGAAAAGCTTCTTCTTCTCCAATTTTTTTCTCTCAATCCTTACACTTATTCTTGGATTTTTTGGTTTATGATTGCTCGTTGTTAGTTTTTATGTATTTGAAAACCATGGATTTCATGATAAGCTGTATGATAGATTATGTGATGTTAGGCTAAATTCCTTGTTCTAAGGACTTGATGTAGCTTATCTTGATCATCTTTGACTAATTGGCATGATTTTAATGTGGAATGATTTTATTTACTTGTGTTTACTTGCATTAATTGATTCTAAATTATTGATTGACAAATTGGATGATTAAACATGGGTAAATTAAGGTTTAATTTGTTCCTTAAATTAAGTAAACACATTTTGGTGTTACTAAGATTCTAGAAGGAAATTGGTATCTAAATAATCTAATAATCATGTAGGATAAAACAAGAATAGAGAGGTGATTGAATTCTATATGATTAATATAAGACGTTATTAAGAAACATTTAATTAACCACATCAGATAAAGATATCGATTTGAAAAATTGTGTAGTAATTTGTTTGACACTCGGGAGAGGTAGCAAATTCATTATTGATCCTATAATTAGTAAATAAAATCAAAACACATTATTAATAGCCAATTTAGGAAAACATAGGAAGAGATAAGTGACATCGAGGCCCTAGATCTTTTATCTTCACATATTTCATTTTCCATCAACAACGGCCCGATTTCTTCTAATCATTCGATTTTATTCTTGAGGCAAATCAACAAAAGCAATAATGCGATGTTGTTCCTAATTTCTCCAACATGCTAATTGATTTTTTTTTTCTTTGTGGATGGTATAAATCATTTCTTTGGCTAAGGAAGAAATTTCCTTTGAAAACTGGGTGAATGTGAAATGGGTTCTACAATTAAGGAAGAAATTATTTCTTTAGCTGAAGCAAATATATTGATGGTGAGCATGAAATGGGTTCTGTTCAATTTTTTTTTTTAATTTTGTGAATTTTAATTAAAAAAATGCTATATATTTTTGTATTGCATCTTTTTTTATTTTTAATTATTATTTTTTCTAAACAATCAAAATAGCAAATTAGGGTGAATTTAAGGTAAAGACAATTTTGTCCCTGTACTATTAAAAAGTTTTGGACTAACGTCAAAATTTTGTAGTTCAATGAGACATTTGCCATCTTTTTGTACTGCAATGTAGTGTCAGAATAATTATTATTTTACGTTGAGATACATGCAAACTTAGAGTAGTTAGTTTAAAATATCCCTTTATTTTAATTAGATTAAAAATTCTGTAAACCTATAAAGGGTATAGGCTCGATGTAATTTACTTTTTTATTTTAATTATGTAATTATTTGACCAAACCTGGAATCCAAACCAATAGAGAAAGAAAATACTTGGGGCCTTGCAAGGCAATAACCCAGAGCTGAAAGTCTGTGCCTTATCCATGCAACGAAAAGTAGGACATAAAATGATGTTATAATAATTATCCTATAAGTCTCTTTTGGGCAATTTTCATAAAAGCCCTCAGGCTTAAATTTAAATCTGAATAAATATTCTTTTTTCCTTTTGAACAATTTTATTTTTAAAATATATTTTGAGCAATTTTTGTCAAGAAAAAAAAAGAGGTTTAAATGTTGGATTGCCTTACTATAATTTAATATTGGGCTCAAGAAATAATTTTGAACCTATATAGACATTTATTTCATGAAGACCTTTTAAGATAGGATTGTTATGGACTTAAGAAGACTGCTAGGTTTAATTAATTATTAGGGTTTGTAATTAACTATTGATATAAAATATAATAATTCACTAGGGTTATAAAACATTATAATTAGAAAAACATAACTTTTAAAATAATGAGTGGGAGAGAGATATATAACAATATACCCTACAGTCTTATTGTTAGTACAACACCGTGAGATATAGATAGCGTCTTGCTACGCTTGGCTTTTTTCCTCCCTATGGAGGATGTCTATCTATATTAACATCAAGGTTGGCTTCCTAGTTATAGGATTCAGATAATATATTTCAAAATTGGCATACCCTATGGAGGCATTTTTAATTAAGTTGTTAGGACCTAAAATAATAGGTTACACTTATATAGATACAAATTAAATTGAAAATTGCATTTTGATAAAAAATAACAATAGTTAATAAACAAATGAAAATATGAGATATTTTAAAATTCATTTATTAAATGAGATAGTCTCAATTCAAATATATTAGTGTGACTTATCCTATAGCGGCACATTAATTGTAAGATTGAATCATTGTGATTTAGTAATTTAATTGTGTTTATCATATGCGTCATGTATCACATTTACTGTTCTAAAAAAATATTATGATACTAATTTAAGTATATTAAATGCTTTATTTGTTTATTTCAACAATTATGTTTGCAACAAATCCCATTGTCGATTTGCTTGCTAATGAAAAGTTAAATGGTGAAAAATCTATAAAATGAAAGAGTAATATGAATATGGTGTTGATATGAAAAAACCAAAAGTTTGTTCTCTTTGAAGAGTGTCCTCCAAAACTTGTTACTAATGCATCTCGTAATGTGTGAGTGATATGATAATTGGATTCTAGCTAATAAGAAGGCTCGCTGCTGTATGCTAGCCAGTATGAACATTGAAGCATGAACAGATTGAGACTACATATGAGATATAAGAGTCTCTCCAGGCCATGTTTTGGAAACCCTTAGATTAATCGTGTCATGAAGTTAGTCATAACTACATGAATGTGAAAATTAAAAAAAGTGTTCCACTTAGAGACCATATTTTAAACATGGTGAATTACTTGAGTCGTTATCTCAAGTTTTTATCCAATTCAACACAAACTATATTATGAATCAGTTGAATTAAAATATGACTCAACTACCCAATGAATTGGAACATTTGAGGGCATCTCAAAAGAAAAGTTCAAAGAAAAGAAAGCAAATGTTGTCAAAGATAAGCCTTCTTCCTCTGGCAAGAGCAAAAAAAAGAAGAATATAAAAAGTGGTTCTGGAGTATAGACAAAGAAAGCCAAGAAAGGCTCCAAAGGCAACATGAACAAAAAGCTAATGGGAAAGTGTTTCCACTATAGAGTTGATGCGCATTGGAAGAGAAACTATAGAAGTATCTCTCCGAGTTGAAGAACAAGAAAGGTAAATTTAATTTACTAGTTCTAGAGTTTGTTTAGTGGAAGATGATTCATCTCCTTGGATAGTTGATTAATTACCCACTAACCATGTTTACTCTTCATTGCAAACTCTTAGTTCTTCCAAGAAACTAGCTGATAGAGACTTCACCATGAAAATAAGCAACGAAAAAGTTGTCTCGACATTAGCAATAAAAGTCACTCGTTTATATTTCCAAAATAAATTTATTATTTTGAACAATGTTTATTTTATTTCTAATTTTACATGAAATTTGATTTCAATTTCTAAGTTGTTTAAACAATTATTTAGCATTTTTTTTAATAATAATCATATTATTATTTCAAAAACTAGTTTAAATATTTGTTCAGCAAAAGAACAAAATAGGTTTTATGTTTTAAAGTTAAATGAACGATCATTGCTTAATGCAAAACTATTTGAAATAGAACATCCTAAAACCAAAAAGCAAAAAGTTTCTTAAAGTGATGAGACATATCTTTGGCATCTCAGTTTAGGTCATATTAGTTTAGATATAAATAATAGATTCATAAAAAATGGTTCTTTAAGAAAGCTAGATGTTCACGCTATACCTGTTTGTGAATCTTGCTTAGAGAGTAAAATGACTAAAAGACCTTTTTCAACAAAAGGCAAAAGAGCCAAAGAATCACTTGAACTTATATATAGTGATTTCTACGATCCATTAAATGTACAAGCTAAAGGTGGCTATGAATATTTCATTAGTTTTGTTAACGATTATTTTAGATGTATATACGTATACCTAATGCAAAGAAAATCTGAAACTTTTAGAAACTTTAAAGAGTTCTTAACAAAAGCATAAATGCAATTAGGTAAATCACTTAGAACTCTTCAATCAGATCAAAGAAGTGAATACCTTGACTTAGAATTCAAGGATTATTTGTTGGAGCACGGTATTCTATCCCAAGTCATAGCACCTGAAACACTACATAATAGTGTTGCAGAATGAAAAAGCAAAACCCTGCTTAATATGCTTAAATCTATGATGAGTTACTTTTTATTGTCATTTTTATTTTTGGGATATGCACTACAAATCGCAGTCTACATTTTAAATGTAGTACCTTCCAAGTTTGTCCATCATATACATCTAGAGTTGTGGAATGGTCATAAACCTAGTTTATGACATTTTCACATAGGATGGTGCCTAGCACATGTACTAAAAGGATAAACTAGGAAACTATAATCGCCAATAGGAATGTGTCAGTTTGTAGACTACCTTAAAGGCACTAGAGGAGATTTTTTTTGTAGTCTTGAAGAGAAAAATGTATTTATATTGACAAATGCCACTTTCTCGAGAATGACTACATGACAAACTTTAAATCCCATAGTAAGATTGTACAGGAGTTACTTTCTAATCAAAATAGACCATCATCATTGATAGTTAATGAACGAAAAAATTATGAGACCATTATTCCTGATCAGAACATCATGGTGCCTCGTTAGTGGGAGAGTTATGACACTACTTGCTTGCTATAGAAAGGATAAAGAAGCACAAGTTGTTTTATTTGATATAAACAGAGATAAGTTATTGACAGACAAGCATACAATGAAGGATTCTGATAAAGAAAAATGGCAATAAGCCATGAACAATGAAATTAAGTCTATATACTCCAATTTAACCTAGGAACTTGTAGATCCATCTAAAGATACCAGGCCCATTGGGTGTAAATGGATTTTCAAGAGAAAAAGAGGTACGGATGGAAAAGTGGAGACTTTCAAAATAAAGCTGGTGGTAAAAAGTTATACCCAAAAGGAAGGAGTTGACTATAAAAAGACTTTCTAGCCAATGGTCATGCTTAAATTTATATGTATTCTCTTATCCATTGTTGCGTGTCTCGATTATGAGGTATGAAAAATGGATCTCAAGACAACTATTCTGAATGGCCATCTCGATGAGAGCATCTCTATGGTACAAGAAAAAAGGTTTGTGGTCGAAGGCCAAGAGAAAAAGTCTGCAAGCGACTTAAGTCTATTTATGGACTTAAGTAGGCCTCAAGATCTTTAAACTTGAGAGCTGATGAGATAGTCAAATCTTATAGTTTTGAGCAAAACATTAATGAGACTTGTATGT
The DNA here is from genome assembly GCA_028052125.1 of Melia azedarach. Lineage (NCBI taxonomy): Eukaryota > Viridiplantae > Streptophyta > Magnoliopsida > Sapindales > Meliaceae > Melia > Melia azedarach. Next base: position 6,972,183 of record CM051401.1, on the reverse strand, counting down.
ATAAGTACATAAAAGAAAACAATGAGGTCTTCTTGGTACTTTATGTAAATGATATTTTATCATTGGGAATGGTGTTGATATATTATCTAACATAAAGAAATGGCTAGCCAACCAATTACAAATGAAATATTTGGGAGAAGCGAGTTATGTTCTTGAGTTCCAAATTATTCGGGATTGCAAGAACAAACGCTTTACACTTCTTCAGGTATCATACATCGATAAGGTGCTAATGCAATTTTCGGTACAAAACTCATAAAATGGTAACCTTATGTATGCTATATTGTGTACAAAGTCTGAAATTTGCTATACAATGGGAATAGTCAGTCATTTCCAATTCAACCGGGGATTGGGTTATTGGATTGCAGTAAAGCATATTTTTAAGTATCTTAGGAGAACATGAAACTATATACTTGTTTATTTATGTGAAAACCTGAACCTTATTAGTTACACTGACTTTGATTTTTGACTAGATAAAGACACTCGAAAGTTAACATCTGGGTTAGTAATCATACTTGGTGATGAAGCTATAGTTTGGAGAAGTGTAGAACAATATAGCACTGCTCATTCATCCATGGAGAAGCAATTACATAAGCAGTATAGCTCAAGAAGATCTTTACTAATTTGGAAATAATTCTAGATATGGATAAATTGATGACATTATATTGTAAAAACAATGGAGCAGTGACAAATTTGAAAGAACCAAGGAGTCATAAGAGAGGGAAGTATATAGAGATAAAATATCACTGGATCAGAGAGATCGTGCATCGATATCACAATTATGAAGATAGCTTCTGAGCTTAACCTTGCGAACCCATTTACCAATACATTACTGATAACCTTAAAACTCATAACTCACTGTTTTGATGATAACAATTATTAGTATCCTTGATGTGTAGTGTTTATTGTGATATTTCTAGTCTGAAGAATTGGAGCAATTATAAATATTCAAACAATATCAAATTAAGGCATTCAAGAAAAGCAAAATTAGAAGCTCAAAGAGCAAATAAAGAAAAAACTTGAAGAGTTAAAGACACATGTATTCAATGATTAAATATTTGTAACGTATGTTTGAATTAATTATTGATTTTTACTAACAAGCTCAAAAATGTGTTTTCTTTAAATTACATTAAAATCATATTTTTAGAAAAATATATTTTTCAATCATATTTTTAGAAAATATATTTGCCATAAACCATTTTTTTTAAATAAATTTATACTTCTTTGAAAAATGTATTTTGAAATGACAATGGACCATTTTACAAAGGCCCTATTTGCAAGATTTTCAAAGTTAAGTATGGACCTAATTCCAAAGTTTTAAAACTTTATAAAAAAGTCAAACTTAGTTCCTTATTTGGTTTAGTGGAACTTGACCAAACCGATGAATAATATAAGGGTTCAAGAAAATTGATGCACAATGAATAGAAAAATAGTGCTAATGGTTATATTTTTAAATTTTAATTTAAATGGTTAGTAACAATGATTGGACTAAAATATAATTTTTTCAAAACTTAAAAATATGGACTAAAATGTAAGTTTTCTAAATTTTAGTCTCAACAGCTATAAAAGCTAGTAACGATCATATTTTATTTTCTACTATAAATACTGGCTTAAACTTCTTTTGTATTGACATTTGAATATTTGAATACTTTGAGTTTACAATTACAAATCAAGTATCTATATACTATGTAATTATTTATTTGTATTATTCTTTAAAAAAGAGTGTTTGTATTTTTCTTTGATAAAATTATTTTATCAAGGATATTTTTCTTGTTATTATTGTATAAGTGTAAGAGAAACACACTTATTGTAAGGTTGAAGTGATACCCGTAAATCACTTATTTGTAAAAGTTTAAGAGGCACATGTGAAGTCCTTTTGGTGTAAAGTTTATGTAGCATGTGTTAAGTCTACTTGGAATTTAATTGGTTGTCTTGAATTTAAAGGCATAAGTAGTAGAATCCTCAAGCGAATTGGCTTGGAGGCATGGACATAATCCATAGATTGTCGAACCACGTAAAAATACTGTATTGTCTTTCTCTATCCTTTAACTTATTAAATTTATATTCTTGTTGTTATTGAAGTGATTTTTTCACACACATTTGATCAGTATTAAAAATTATGTATTGAATTTTATTGAATTGCACTTTATTCCATTTAATTTACTTGATACATTTTTATAAAGGTGACAAAACTAAAGAGACTAAGGACTTGCACCTCGAGCAGAATGTTGATTTTCTTGGAAGTCTTAGGACTACAACATCAAGCAAGGAGATGAGGTAAGTGACCTTAACCCCAAGCATTCTTATGATGAATTATTATATGCCTTTGAAGAGTAATTACATGACAATTTTCAAAAATCGATTTTCAAAAATCGATTTCCAAAAATTACATTCTCAAAAAAAAAATTAATAATTTTCTTATTATGATTGAATCCTTGAAAAAGAATAAGAATATTTTTTAAAATAAGAATGATTGTTTGAAAAATGGAAATGAAAATTTGCAAAATTTGCATAAGGATAATGAATTTTTGAAAAACAAAGTAGTTTCCTTAGCAAATGAAAATGGCGCTTTAATGAAAAAGACCACTGGCCTAAATGAAATAGTTTTAAAATTTATAAAAGGTCAAAAGAATTTGGAACTACTTCTTGTTTCCCAAAAATGTATTTTGGATAAGAGTGACATTGGCTACAAGTCACATGCAAAACAAAAATTTTATAACCTCCAAAAATTGTAACAAATACAACTTATAATTATTATAACATCTATAGTCATTTGAGTCATAGATATCCCATTAAGATGAATGCATTTGGTTATAACATGATATGGGTTCCAAAGGGAACCAAAATAACATTCAACGACCCAAAGCATTTTGGGTACACAAAGTACAAAATTTGAATTTTTTTCTTTAGGTACAAAATTAAGGAATAACAAGTGGTTCCTTGATAAGGACTTATGGCAGAAAGAAACACTAAATGGGATGTACTACGTTCTTGGACAAAATATAAAGGCAAGCAAAATTGGTATCAACTTTCTTAATTTCCTATTATTTTTTAAATATTTTCATGATTTTAAATTTTGATTTGAAAGGGGTAGAATCACACGGTATGCAATACAAGGGATATGATTTTATTTGTTTGTATTAAATTAATATCATATGATGAGTGCATTTTTATTTATGCCTAAATTGCATTCATTTGAATTATTTCACAATGCACATCTTTTATAACAAGGGGAGAAAGTTTAGTATTTTAAAAAATGCAAAATTTGTACTTTAATTGCATATGCTTAAAATTTTTTGTAACACCCCGAATCCGACCTTAAGAAAGTGGCGTTGAATTAGGATGCTATGAAAATTTTTCTAAACTTTCCAAGAAAATCTTATTTGCTACCATATCTGTCACATACTTTTAAACCTCCAATTTCCAAAATTTTACTAAATATTCCCAATTGAAATTCAACAACAACTGTTGCTTCTCATCTCTCAACAATCATTCTAATAGAGACTCGGGTTTTTAATATTCATATACAAACCTATAAATACGTAAAAACTATACAATGCATACATCTGCATCTATAATTGCACAAAATTTCCAAAAATGGCGATGCCCACATCTTGCCGTGTCCTTTTTCTTCTATATATCAAATCTTCAAGGTTACCTAAAAACTTTAAAAGTATAGGAGAGATAATATCCAGTAGATATTTATATACAAAGACAATTTTAAGGCTATGAAACAAATAATTTTGTGTATATAAAACACTATTTGATTTCTAACAATATATTTACTAAATATCTAAACTACATTTTAATTTCAACATTCACAAACACATTTATTCCATCATTAAAAATAATTTTCATTAATTTTATTATTGCATATTTTATAAGCATTATTCCAAGGATCACCGCCCAAAAAATTAGCCAACGTACTTTACGGGCAGTACTCTGAGAGATCATCACACCATAAAAAATTATCTTTAGGGACATTATTTTCAAATACCGTCACCCCAGATACCGATACCACATCACAACAACAACCATGGCCATCACATTTTTATTTATCAAATTATTCCATAACATTTCTATACAAATCTTTCATTTATAAAGTATAACACGTGTCGATATAATTTTCTCACTATATTTGTAAATATATTATTCATATAAAAATTACTATTTAATTTCAATTAAAAAATAATAATTAATTGGATCAACACATGAAATTTTAGAATTTTAACAAACATTCATAAAAAATATTAAATGTAATAAAACATCCTAATTTTCAATTTTAAAACTAAAATCTACCAAATACATATAAATACTTACCTGAATAATGCACAATAATTTCTATACCTATATTAACTTTCTTTTTTTTCTTCAAATCACTCTCTAGTGTTAATCCATAATTTAAACTGCTCGTCATAAAAAGTCTAAAATATTACTTAATTATAAAAATACTAACTAATTACATTCTGTCCCACTAAAATCTCAAAATATCAATACTACCCTATAATATTTATAATAACATTATAGATCCAATATTTTAGAATGTTTGTAACTCAACCCTAAAATAATTGCAGAAACCCGCCTGAATTTCAGAGACCTTGCAAACAGGTCCATTGAACGAAATTTTTGCCAACTTTACTGTTTCCGGCAAGATTTTTGGGCAAAGATCAGAGATCACAATACAAATTCAGGTTGACAAAATTAAAATCACTTTGAGCTCAAATAACTCTTTCTTCTCTCTAACAACACAAATTTTCTCCACCCATTACTCTCTCCTATATATTTTTCATTTTCTTCTTTCTATTACTATTTCATTTTCCATCTCCCATCTTTCTTCTTCTTTTCTCTATTTTTTTTTTCTCTTCTCCTTTGTTTTCTCCTCTCTCTGTTTTTCTTCTTCTCCTCCTCTCTTTTTTTTTCTTTTCTCCTTTTTTTTCTTCTATTTCTTCTTTTATTTCTTTCTCAACGGCCTCATTCCACCGCCTTAACCAAAGAAGTCAAAATGAATTTTGGTTCTTAATATCATTAAACCCCCTTCGCTAATTCTTTTTACACCTTTTACCCACACAAAAATTATATTATCAAATAATTTTATTCTTTTAAAAATATTACATATCCATCCTAATCATATAATCTCTCCATTTTCAATAAATATACATTCATCTTATAAATTCTCAATTTTTGTATCCTCACATAATATAATGTTGATATATTCAAATATATGCATTCTCATTAACATAAAATTCAGGGTATTACAATTTTAGGAGGAGCTTTTACTTTGAAGATTCTTCAAAGTTCCCTAATTTTTGTTTAAGAAAAAATTGTTATCATACACTTATATTTGATATTTTTTTTAATGATAATAAAAGGAGAAAAAATTTGATTCATTGTCAAATGCTTAAATTAAAATGCATTTCTTCGAATGCACACATGCTTAAATACTTTATTAATGCTATGATTGAGGGGGTATGAATTTTAAAATGTATGATATATGTTTAATTCACGAGCTATATTTTTATTGGTAATCAATGGTTTGTCATCATCAAAAAGGGATGATTGTTAGCCTTAAGGTTCATAAATCATTGTTTTGATAATAATATTAATATCCTTGATTAACTAAATTTTTTATGTAGTATTTATTGTAATATTTCTAACACGAATAATTAGAGCAATTATAAATATTCAAACAATATCAAATTAAGGCATTCAAAAAAACCAAAATTAGAAGTCCAAGAGCAAATCAAGAAAAGATTTGAAGACTTAAAGACACGCATATTAGGTGATTAAATATTTCTAATGTGTCTTTGAATTAATTGTTGATTTTTTCTAATAAGCTCAAAAATATAGTTTCCTTAAATTGCATTAAAATCATATTTTTAGAAAATATATTTTTTATAAACCAATTTTCTTTTGGAAATAAATTTATACTTCTATAAAAAATTATTTTAAAATTATAAGGGACCATTTTGCAAAGGACCTATTTGTAATATTTTCAAAGTTAAGCATGGATCTAATCGTAAAGTTTTAAAACCGTATGAAAAGTCAAGTTTAATTCACTGTTTGGTTTAGTGGAACCGAACCGAATTGATGAACAGTATAACAGTTCAAAAATCTTATGCATAGTAAACTAAGAAATAGTGCTAATGGTTATAATTTTGAATTTGAATTTAAATGGTCAGTAACAGTAACTGGACTAAAATATAAGATTTTCAAAACTTAAAAATAACGATTAAAATACAAGTTTTTCAAAGTTTGTTTCATACGATTATAAACGGCTAATAACGAGCATATTTTATTTTCTACTATAAATATTGGCCTAAACTAATTTTGTATTAAGTTTGAAGATTTGAATGCTTTGAACTTACAATTGCAAATCAATTATCTAATTCTTATACACTATGATTCTTCATTTGTATTATTGTTTGAAAAAAAGTGTTTGTATTATCAAGGATATTTTTCTTGTTATTAATGTGTGAGTGTGAGAGAAACACACTTGTTGTAAGTTTAGAGTGACACTCATAAGTCATTTATTTGTAAAAGTTGAAGAGGGACCCATGAAGTCCTCTTAGTATAAAGTTTAAGTAGCACCCGTTAAGTCCACTTGGAATTATAATTAGTTGTCTTCGAGTTTGAAGGCACAAGTAGTAGAACCCTAAATCAAGTGGGCTTAGAGGCATAGACATAGGCTTGAATTTGCCAAACTACATAAAAATGCGGTATTGTCTTTCTCTATCAATTCACTTATTTAATTTATATTATTATTGTAATTTCACACATTTGAGCTTGTTGAATATTTAAATTTTGTATATAACAACCTCCCACATGCACTTTATTGCATCTAATTTACTTGATAAAAGATTTGGGATTTATTTTGAATTTGTTAATTTTTGAAAAATCAATTCACCCCTCCTCTTGAGTTAACCTAGTGTTATTTCAGTTATCAGCCAAATTGTTTAAGGGGAACTTAAAGGGGATATGATTGACAGACATGTCTTACCTACTTTAGGGCAAGTGGGAGATTGTTAGAGATAATGCCCTAAAAATATGTAATTTGTACACTTTCTAGAATAAATAAAATTGTTATTTCTTTATACTTAATTATATTCATATTTAATTTTATTACTATTAAAAAAATTCTAGTTTATTTATGTAATCATAATCTTAGTATATATAAGTGTCATATATACGAGAAAATTAAGATTATGGGTAATTCGTAAAAAATTAATTAAAGTTTAGTTCTTTAATTAAATATTACTAGTACGGTCCACTAACTATTAATGTAATGACATTATGGAGGGAGCACTTCGTATAATATGATCATATAGGACTGAATTAGATATAGTTTAAATATTCATCTAAATTTCGTTACTAATTAAGAATTTAAACAATGTCAATAGATGATCATATGCAGATCAATCTTAATCTTGAGTAATCATAAAATGTTGTTCACGTTATTAAGACTTTTGAGTTACTTGCTCAGATTTGTTCTAAAAATAAGCTCAACACTTATATCTTGAAGATTTAAAAAGATAAATAGTTGGGAATATGACCTACTGATATGGAATCCATTCTTTCTTATTGGAAATCAGAAAGATAGTTCCGTTGAACGTTAATTTTAGAACTAAACAGTTTGATCGTTCAATTTATAACTTGTTTGTAAAAGTTATTTTCGATCGTACCTCATATTTATTGACATATATCAGATATAAACCAACTTTTGTGAAAGTCATCACTCTACCCACAAATAACAGTAAAATAACTATTTTACCCTTATTCTAATTAAAAATAAAAAAGATAATAACATTTTAGTCCCTGAGTTTTGATGAAATAATAAATTAGAATATATTTTAGCTAATTTTAATATTTTAGTTCACATCGTATTAGTATATTTGTTATCATTTGTTAGAATTTTTGAGGTTATAATTGACTTTTTATTTCAAATAGTAAAAAATTCTAATTGTACTACAATAAAAAAAAACTCTAAATCACCAAAAATACGAATTAAACCCACAACTACGACTTTTATTTATGATTTTTTAAAACGAATAATAACAAATAATGTTAGGAATTTTCTTGAATGGGTCATTGTGAATTTCATCAATAGAGTTTTTTGATATAATTTTGAAAAAAAATTGCGTTAAAAAGATGGAAAAAGAGTGGCTTATGACAATAAGGACTAAAATGTTAAAACTGGCTAAAGTATATCTTAATTTATCATTTTATTAAAATTTAGGGAGTAAAATATTATTTTTTATTTTATTTTTAATTAGCACAAGAGTAAAATAGTCATTTCACCGTTATTTGGGGGTGGAGTGATGACTTTCACAAAAGTTGATCTATATCTAATATTTATTAATAAATGTAGGGGTATGGCTGAAAATAACCTAGTTCATAAATTAATTGTTCACTTAGGAATAAATGAAATTTAAGGGTAAAGATATAATTAGAGAAGTAAAACAGAAAATTAACCTAACTCTATTTATGGACTGTTTATGGAGGGTTGAACCATATGAAATAATTATATCAATTGGCTGCTCAAAGTTTTCTGAATAAAATATATCTATAATTTTAATAGTTCAATTATAAATTTTTAGTAGAATAATATTATAATTAATTAATTATTTAAATTTATTCGAGCTTGAAATTGTAGATCCATTGGTCTCCAATATCATCTTTTAAATCAGTGGAGTAAATAATGCAATGTAAAAAAATTAATACACTATATATTTATATATCTAGAAAATAATTTTCTAAAATACGTATTTTAATGTAGATTTAATTAATTAACTAAGTATTAATTAATTATTAATATATTTTAAGAAAAATATCTTTCATTAATATCCAAATAATTAATTTAAGAAATTAAATGGATAAATTCAAAATATATATTTATCCTATTATTTCTTTCAAATATTAATTTTGAATTAATTAGAATATATCTCCTATTAGAAGTTGTTTACAAATTTAATTAATTAATATATATTATTAATTTATTTTAATTAAAATATTACTTCCATTAAGAGTTGTCTTATAAATTTATTTAATTAATAAATATTATTAATTAATCCTCTTAAAATTATTTTAATTAAAATAGGTGTTAAAATACCACTAAGGCAACCCAAGTTTTGGGGGGGGGGGGGGGTGTTGAATTGGGTTTTTTAAGATTTTCACAAATTCGAAACAACCCAACAATAAATATCAAGCAATTTAAATCCTCTAAAGTATAATACAATAAATTCAATACACAATCATATCATCAATATGTAAATACCAACAATTTAAGCTTCTAGTGTGTGAGAGTAATATATACAACAAATATAAACATAAACGATAATAAAGAGTATACGGAGAGAGATCAAACAAGATGATTTTTTAAGTGGTTCGGCAAGCTCCAGCCTACGTCCACACCTTTAAGCCAACCCGCTTAAGGATTCCACTAATATGCCTTCAACCCAAGGAAAGCTCATACAATGTCGAGTGGACTTTTTGGTGCCACTTAAACCTTACACCAAGAGGATTTGATCAGATGCTTCTTCAACCTCTACAACTAAGTGACTTAAGAGTGTCATTCAAACCTTATACCAAGTGTATTTTTCTTACACTCAATCACTCAAGGATTACAATGAAGATACAATGAAAGTAGAAAACACTCTCTTGAAGGAATGATACAAATGATAAACTAAAGTGTGTATGAAATGAATGTTTGATTTGCAAATAAAAGCTCAAATTCTTTATGTTACACTTCCAAAATAGGTAACAAAATTTTTCAATGGTGCAAAACTTGTTTCAAATGAGTTTATGCTAGTATTTATAGTGAAAGTTGGAAAACTAGCCACTACTAGCCATTAAAGACATAAATTTTAAATTTTTCGAATGGTTGATCAACCATATATCTAATTCGGTCGATCAAAAAAATTGCAAAAAGTTAATTTTGAAAAATCCAAAAGATCGATAGACCAACTAGTTCGGTTCAGTTGACCATTTGATTTGGTTCGGTCGACTAATCCAAAAGAGTATTCTGTCACTGGTCAGTTGATCGACTGGTCTGGTTTAGTCTGTAGCAAACCGAATTGGTCTAAACCAATTTTGTTGGACCAAGGACCTTGAACCGATTTTTTTATAGTTTTAAAAACTTTGCATTTTGATCCTTTTCCAGAGTTTTAAAATCTTACATTTTGGTACAATTTTCAAAACTAATGACATGTAAAAAATATCTTGAGCTTTTAAGTGCAAATCAATATACAATTTCAATGACACATTACAAATAAAAGATCACCTAATATTTGTATCTTTATTTCTTCAATTTGCTCAAGTGTTTTCATTATGTTTTTCTTCAATGCTTTCATTATGGATGTTCCTTGAATCTTTACAATTGCTCTAATTCTTCATATTAAAAATAAATAAATAAATGCTACAAGAAGAATGTGGTTAGCTAAGAATATCAATGTTTGTTATCATTAAAATAATAGATTATGAGCTTTAAGGCTAATAGGTGTGATATAAAACAAACATCAAATGTGGAAACCTCTAAAGTTGTTTTTTTTTTTACGTATACTACAGAGAAAAAAAAATCAATTTTCTTTCAATATCATTATATTATAAAAAGAAACGCACTCTTCTCTTTGCTACAGTTAAATGTGGATTAGTTTAAAAATGATTGGTGAATGAAACTTGCAGCAAAAGTAATTAAAAAGTAAGGGGTTTTAACACATACTTCCCCTGAGATTTAGCCTTTTAACACTTAGAGAGATTTTTTGCCTTAATTAACACATACCTCTCCTGAGAGCATCCATTGCCATTAAACTGCCGTTACATTGAGGGGTATTATGGTAAAGTCACGGAGAATCTCTTGTTTAGTGCTTGGTTTATCACTTTGACGTTGAAGAAAGAGAAACAAAAACACAGAGAAGCTATCTTCGCCTCATGACCCAAATCAGAAAACTCAAAAACAATCTCATTGTCAGATCAAAAAAATACAACTAATAAACAAGTGTATTAATTTATTATTATTAATTGTACCTGCTGTGAGTTCCAACTGCTTCCAATTGCCTCAAAATGAACCATAGCCAGTACGTGATTATTTGTCCAGGAACTAATGCATGGCCAAGAAACGATGGGATTCCCAGAATGAATCTCAGCCCAATGAGCATACGGTGCTACAAATCCTATTGGAGTTGTATATTCATGGTGCACGTGATGTATTTTCTCGTATCCCGATTTAGTATGCAGCCATCTATGCATCCAATAATGGCAATAATCCTCTATAATGAAGTATACACACAATTGCCAAAACATTTCCTACCTTGAAGGTAATGGCAAACTCGTCCGAATCCCAATCCACTGCCCAAAACAAACCAAATTAATTATCAATTTTATTAGTTATTATTATTATTACCTTCGTAGTGAGGTAGGATAAGATTTGCAGAGGGCCGGCAACAAGAATAAAAGTCTTCATGACATCTTTGTAACACTTGAACATGTCTGAGAATGTTCTTTGGACTTTAGGTTGAATCTTGTATTTGTTTATTTTCTTGGATTGAATGAGTTCGATCCACATGTATGGTAGAGGAGCTAGAGAATAAAACAAGAACAGGAAGAGAATGTTGTGGAAGTGAAGGATGAAATCGTGTTTCTTGGCCGAGTAATTCAACCACAATTCCTCCCAAAATGTCAGCTTTCTGCCGACTGCTGCTTCTGCATCTTCCAGATTCAGGTACTCCAACATTTTGTTATTTTTTATGAAGAAAAAAAAAACTTGAAGGAAAATTATAGTAGTATTGTTAATGATAGTGATGTGTTAGGTTTTATACAACTAAATAGTTTTGCTACTTATCAAGTTTTTTTAATTTTCCTAATCTGACAATGTGACTGTTTTTAAGTTTTCTGATTTGGGTTATGAGGCGAAGATAGCTTCTCTGTGTTTTTATTTCTCTTTATTCAACGTCAAAGTGATAAACCAAGCACTAAACAAGAGATTCTCCGTGACTTTACCATAATACCCCTCAATGTAACGGCAGTTTAATGGCAATGGATGCTCTCAGGAGAGGTATGTGTTAATTAAGGCAAAAAATCTCTCTAAGTGTTAAAAGGCTAAATCTCAGGGGAAGTATGTGTTAAAACCCCTAAAAAGTATTAATAGGTATTTTTTTTCTTTCTATTTTATTTTTAAAATGTATACTCATATAATTTTGTAACTCTCTTAGCTTATTTTTCGTTATTTATTCGATAAAAATTTTCAACAATTTAGACATCAGATATGGGCTAGATAATGTAAATATTTGTTTGTTTTGAATATTTATAAATATAATAATTTTAAAAAAATTATAAATGAGTCTAAAATATATTCAAGTTATAAACGAGTAAACAAATGATTATGTTTTAAACGAATAAAAAAATCAAGAAGATCAAATATAAATATAATATAATTATTAATTATTTGACACTAATACGAAATGATTATAATTCGTGTCAATTTTTTCAAATTTAAAGAAATTTAATTACATCGAATTTGAATCGAATAATCATGTTATGTCTTAAATTGTCACCTCTAACCAAATGATAAAGCATATATTTGTTTTAGATTTTTCATTAGCCAAAATTTTTTTTAATTGTTAAAAATTCTTTTTATTTTTTTATATCGTTTGATTGACACTAAAGAAAACTTTTAAAAATTAAAAAAAATCATTCTAACAAAATAAACTCAAATTTTGAGCCTTCATAGTAGAGTTTTTTGTTCTTTTTTTAAAAAATTAAATTATATAAAGTACTCATATTTTTTAAAAGATTTTATATTTTTCCTTTGTGATATAGTCCACCTAGTCTATGAATATAATTATACAATTTTAAAAAATATATATTTTTAATAAAAAATATATATTTTTAATAAAAAATAATTAAATAAATTTTTATAAAAAATATTATTCATAAAATTTTTCATTAAAAAAGTCTATTGTTAAAAATTTTATTTAAAAGGTTATATCAAATGAATTCAAATAGGCCATCAAACCTTAGTTTGATGGTGGAACTCATGCTTTTAAATGTGGGGTTTCTCATCTCTTGTATAGGTAGATGCCTCTTGAATTTAAAAGTAGATAATGCATACACATTGCAGAGATAAATAAAATTTTTCAATCACTGTCATATCTAAAAAAAAAAATACTCAAATAGTATTTTCTAAAAAGTTGCCCTTCTAAGTTTCTTATAATATGTCATGATATTTGGGCTCAGTAATTGGGCCTTGAGCTGCTGAATGCTTTAGATTTGGAGTTGGAGATACAAAACAGAACATGAACTCACCGGATTCTGTGTGGGGAACTGACTGTTCTGTAATAACAGCAACTAATAAAACATCAGAAAACTAAACCCCACCTCAGACTGTAACTATGAAACATACTACAAAACAATTGATTTCACTGATAAAATCGTGTACCAAAGCAACCCATTTGCTCCAAGTCCATGCCCACATAATCCTCACATCGCTCATTCAACACCCCGTAGTATCTTTCCACCTGTTGTCACGCCTCTCATTCTCTCCTTTCCGCCAAACCCGCTATTCCCGCCGGATATTCGATCAAATACCTCACCCGAATGTTTTCCATTACAACACAATGATTAGAGCTTACTCTATGAGCGACTTACCTGAACAAGGGTTTTATTTGTTTAAGAAAATGAGACAAGAAGGCATATCCACTAACCCATTTTCTTGTTCTTTTGCTATTAAGTCTTGCATTAAATTTTGTTCATTAATTGGTGGTCTACAAATACATACGAGGATTTTGAGAGATGGGTACCAATCGGATAGTCTTTTACTGACTACTCTGATGGATTTGTATTCCAGTTGCGAGAAAAGTGAGGAAGCATGTAAACTGTTTGATGAGATTCCTCAAAGAGACATTGTTGCGTGGAATGTATTGATTTCTTGTTATATACGTAACCATCGTACCCGTGATGCATTGTGTTTGTTTGATGATTTAATTAGTGAGGAAAACCAGTGCAAACCGGATGATGTTACTTGTTTGCTTGTGCTTCAAGCTTGTGCACATTTGGGTGCATTAGAATTTGGTGAGAAGATTCATGGGTACATTGAGGAACACGGGTATAACAATATTATGACGCTTTGTAATTCTCTCATAGCAATGTATTCCAGGTGTGGTAGTTTAGATAAGGCTTACAGGGTGTTTAAGGGTATGCAAGAGAAGAATGTGGTTTCATGGAGTGCTATGATTTCTGGTTTGGCCATGAATGGGCTTGGAAGAGAGGCTATTGAAGCATTTGGAGATATGCAAAGAGCAGGGGTTTTGCCAGATCATCAGACTTTTACAGGTGTTCTTTCTGCTTGTAGTCATTGTGGATTGGTTGATGAAGGAATGATGTATTTTGATCAAATGAGCAAATATTTTGGGATATTGCCTAACATACATCATTACGGATGCATGGTTGACCTTTTGGGTCGTGCTGGTTTGCTTGATCAAGCTTATCAGCTTATTATGTCAATGGGGGTCAAGCCAGATTCAACAATATGGAGGACTTTACTTGGGGCTTGCAGAATTCATAAACATGCCACTCTTGGTGAACGTGTGGTTGGGCATTTGATTGAGCTCAAGGCTCAAGAAGCTGGAGATTACGTCTTGTTGTTGAATATATATTCTTCACTTGGAGACTGGGAGAAGGTGAAGGAATTGAGGAAGTTTATGAATGAAAAAGGACTCCAAACTACACCTGGTTGCAGTACGATTGTACTGAAAGGAGTAGTACATGATTTTGTTGTGGATGATGTTTCACATCCACACAAGGATGAGATCTATGAGATGCTGGATGAGATTAATAAGCAGCTGAAAATTGCTGGTTATGTTGCTGAAATAACATCGGAATTGCATAATCTGGGTGCAGAAGAAAAGGGGTATGTGCTCACATATCACAGTGAGAAGTTGGCTATTGCTTTTGGGGTTTTTTCAACTCCACCTGGCACAACAATTCGAGTGGCTAAGAATCTTCGAACCTGTGTTGATTGCCACAATTTTGCAAAGGTTTTTTCAGTGGTTTATAATCGAGAAGTGATAATTAGAGATCGTATGCGGTTCCATCATTTCCGTGAAGGACAATGCTCCTGCAATGACTACTGGTAGCACATAAGGTCAGAAAGCACATACTCATGACAAATGGAATGTGAGCAATAGCGGAATATTCACTGCAACTGCCTAGTTTGGCTTTAATGCTACCTTACTTCATATGGATCGTGGCATGATTATTTCTGTTTCCTCGGCTCTTAATCCATTGCTATTGTTGTGAGAAATATTCTAGCAACTCCAACAAGAACTGGTTCCACCATTGACAAGCTATCGTGTAGTTAGAGTTCACATTGACACAAGTTGCGGACACAATCTGCTCCGGTCCTTCAAAAGATTGCAATCTTTTATTAGGTCAGGACTGTTCCTTGAAACTGGCTTTATGTTGTTGGAGTTATGCAACAGGAACCCTGGACATCATTCACTTCACTATCTCAGGGAAATTTTGACCGTAAGAACTCAGAGCAGTTGTGAAACTTACATATAACAGAAAAGGATAGACGGAAAGATGAATTCGGGGGTTGTAATGCAAGTTATGCATCTTGTTTTTAAAACAGATTGGAAGGAAATGTATTCCACTATCTTTCTAGCTGAGCTGAGTTACCATATTGAGTTGAATGGAGAGGAAAGGCCTAAGCGGCAAAAATAGTTGCAACATCTAAGAGGATCCATGGAGTTGATGCAAACTCTTCCATTGTGTACAAAGCAGACCGCAGTGAACAACATTTTCTTGCATGCCACAGTTAGTAGGGTAAATTGTGCAATATTATGTTGGGTTGATTAAAAAGATTAAGGTGGCGCAGGGCGATGAACTTTTATATTTTTAATTTTTTAAAATTATTAAATATATCACTATTATTGTAAATAAATATTATTAGATATTGTGTAAGGGGAGCTGAGATGAGATCCTACACAAAAATCATTTCCACGTATAGACTTGCTAGAAAATCACCATAATTCAATTCTTGGCTATCATTCACCACAGTCTTTATGAAACTTTAGTTCACCAGCCATGTTATTCAAAATTGTTTTGCCTACTACAAAGTTCCGATAAGAGTGCTCACATTCTTTGAATCTACAACAACAATATAACCAACTCAAGACTTTATATTTTCTGCTTCAAAATTGGCAAAACAGATGAAAACTCTCTGTTCTATGAAAATGAAAGTACTGATGCAAAGATAGTTCCACAACAAAACTAAGCAGACTCCTCTTAACCATGTATTTTAATGGGTTTGAGCTTCGAATACTTTTCAATCCTCCTATGCAGCCACCGCTTGCTTCTGTGCAAATGCAACTCCCTTCTCAATACTAGCTTTCAGTTCAGGCTTAAGGGCTTCCACAGCCTTCTGTTCATACTCGGTCAACCCTTGGAGATCGGATGAAACCAAAGCTTCAACACCTTTCCTTCCAATCTTAACCCTTGAAGCGAAGAATGGTAGCTCAGTCAGATTTGACTCCACAAAAGCACACTCATACACATCCCCATCTCCATCAAGTGCCCGAAGGGAAGACTCAACAAATCTTGCTGCTGCATATGCCATTGAAAGAGTAGCAGATCCTGCACCAGCCTTTGCCTCCACGACTTCTGTCCCAGCATTTTGGATCCTAACAGTCAGTTCTTCCACTTCTTCATCTGTAAAACTAACAGATGGTTTTGTCTTTGACAGCAGGGGTAAAATCGTTTTGCCCGCATGTCCTCCAACAACTGGAACATCGACATCAATAAGTTTGAGATTCTTCTTTTGTGCAACAAAGGTGTTTGCTCTCACAACATCCAGCGTTGTAACGCCAAAAAGCTTCTTTGGATCATAAACACCCTTCTGCTTCAGAATTTCTGCAGCAATTGGCACTGTAGAATT
The DNA here is from genome assembly GCA_028052125.1 of Melia azedarach. Classification (NCBI taxonomy): domain Eukaryota; kingdom Viridiplantae; phylum Streptophyta; class Magnoliopsida; order Sapindales; family Meliaceae; genus Melia; species Melia azedarach. Next base: position 6,955,259 of record CM051401.1, on the reverse strand, counting down.
CACTGGATTGCTGATAATGTGGATGAAGGCATCAGGGCAGTTATCAGCAACAGCCTCAACCAAGGTCTTTACTATATTGGCATTGATGTTGAAGAGGTCATCACGGGTCATCCCAGGCTTTCTTGGAACTCCAGCGGGTATGACAACAACATTCACCCCTTTCAAGCCATTGGCTAATTCAGAAGGGCCTGTGAATTCCAAAACTTGAGAGGGAGTGTTGCAGTGACTGAGATCAGCGGCAACTCCCTTGACATTTGCTATATCATAGAGGTGGAGAGCAGACACCAAAGGGGACATCTTGATCAAAAGTGCCAATGGCTGACCAATTCCTCCAGCAGCTCCAAGAACTGCTACTTTGAAAGATGCCTGGGGCTGTAGGCCATACTGAGACCTCTGCTCTGATTTTTGTGCTTTTCTTGTGAAAGAGCTTCGAAGAGCTGCACTACTCTCCTTGCTCAAGAAGGAGGTATCTGATTCACAGCTAACAGATGTTTCTGCCTTGAGGCCACTGAAACTTGCCAGCAGTGAATTCTTGCAGTTGAATCTCAGACCTGAGGGCTTTGATGGTGGAACTTGTCCTGCTTTGGTACGAAAGCCAATAGCCGATCCAATTGAAAAGGTAGCTGACGTTGCAGCCATCTCACACTCTGGCAAAACAAAAGGTATCAAGGCCATATTAGCTTATATGTAATTTATGACTGCACTCCAACACAGAATTTGAAAAATACCTCGAAGATAACAATCATAAACAAAACTCTCTCAATATATAACCCACCGTTGTAGATAATTCCACATAAATATACATAATAAGATAAAAACACTACCAGCAATCTGAGGAAACTTTTGGAGAAGATGTTTATGAAAAAATACAATAATACAGTAGTAGGGGGCGTCTGAGAGTATTTTAGTAAGAAGCACTTTTACTCGGGTGATTTTAGCAAAGAGCAGATTGCCCTGTTATTATTAAAGTACCCAAGGGCTTCTCTGATCTAAAGGCAGTTGAATATTACAGCCAAGCAAGACACCAGCCATCGTCCAAAAACTATAAGATTTTCCATGACATGTCACTACAGTTGGTTTACTACAGATTTGAAGTGCTGATTATAGATCCAATTTTCGTAGGCTTCACAATTCTTGACGAAGTAAAGAATGGTAACAATTCATGAGAAAATCCAATAGCAGTTAAATCTAGTAATCATTACTTAGCTTAAATAGGCAGATTCCTACTCTTTTAGATTGTAATACTCCGTAATTCACGAAGTTTACTCATAAACCTAAGTAAAAATTCAACAAGATTGAAAATGAATCCATCTGAAAAAAATGACATTCAGCAACTAATTTGTTAAGCAAAATCTTAAAAAATGAACCTGAACTTAATCAATGTAACAGAGACATCAACAGAAACAAAAGCAAGAAAAAAGAAATGATCAGATCTGAATCTAACAACAAGACGCAACAACTCAAAACAACAAGAAGAAATTACCAGGAACAAAAGCGAACATGAAACGAGGAGACTAAATTTCACGTTAAAGCAAATAAATCTAAGATAATAATAAAGCTTCGAAAATGAAAAAGAAATTAAGAAATGAAGAATCAAACCTTGGAAATCTGGATTTCGAGAAGCTGTGGGAGGAAGGAAGGCCTAGAGTCTGGAGAAGAAAAGCGGAGGGACGAAGATTTAAGCGAAGAAAGATTTTGATTTTGGTTTTGGTATTGGGTTTCTCCGCCAATGGGCCTCTGGTTTTGTGTTTACGACATTCTGTATATAAACCAGCCCTGGCCCCACCCGATTATTTTTATTCGCTGAGACAACAAATAGGTCCCTGTATTTAGATGAAATAATATAAAAAGAGATAATTGGATAGTTTAAACAAATAGGCCCCCACATAAGTACATCGGCACATTTTAAATTGCTTTAACTTAATTAGTAACATTATTGCTATATTCAAAAAGATATAATTAATTTTTTTGGTTAGAATGATGGGATTATGATGAAAATTATTAATTACATTAAAATTTCTCAAAAGTATTTGATAAATTATTTTTAAAAAATAATCTCTCTCATATTTATAAAATATTATATTTGAATCTATTGCATTATAAAATAAGTAGTTTAAATTTTTTACTAAATATCAATTTAATAAAATATTATAAATCAAGTTATTTATAACTTTTTAAAAGTAATTTCAAAGAAGATTTTATATGGGTCCTTGTGATGTTAAAGACCAATTTGTTATAAATAATTAAAATATATTTTTATTTATTATTTTATCAAGACTAAAAGGACTTATTTGTAATAATTTCCTTATTCTTTATTTACTCACCAACCACCGAATAGTATACACCGTCAAAAAAAGAATCTGCCCTTTTTTGTTCCCTTTGGCCTTTCATTTCCGCCGAATCGTGGCCCCTTCTTTCTTCAACGGTCACAGTTGAAACCCTCTTCGCTAGAATCGCTACCTCGTCACCTCTGCTACGTCGTTTTCAATACTCAATACCTACTTCCACTAGCGATTTTTAAACACTATACAATTTTTAAAATAAATAAATATTTTGAATAATTATACTTTTATTAGCAAAAACATGTGCTTTGTTGTATTTGTTAACAATAATTGTTTAAAAAATATTGTATTTTTTAAAATGAGTAAAATAATTAAAATAAGAAAAAATTGTAATTAATTTTATAAATATGTTGTAAAAAATATCAAAAAAAATTATTTTAAAATTTTTAAAATCTTTTTTTTAGTGAATAATACATCACGTTATATATTTTAGGCTTAACCAACCAAATTATACAATAAAACTATTAATAAATAAAATGGTATCTTATAATTTAAAGTTGGTAAGTCAAATTAAAATTTTCTCATAATTTAATTTAAGTTATATTGTTAAATACTTTCTAAATTTTTGAAAAATAATAGATGCTCTTTAGACTGTAGAATAGATATCCTTAAATTTTAATAAACTAAATATATATATTTAGAATTAGTTTGTTGTTAACTAATCAGTCAATGTTAGAAGTATTTTAGTGAATTCTATTAAAACAAATATATCACATAATTAATTTTAATTTTATTTTATTTAAATGTATTAAAATATTATAGGACATGTTTATTTTCTCAAAATTTATAAAGATATTTAATATAAATAAAAGTTCGACTTTAAAGGATTGTTCAAGTAGTTTAGAGTATGTTTGATGTTCTTAAATCATTTTAAGTGTGAGTAATAGTAAAGAATATGAGTTTGATGTTTTTTGAGTGAGGATAAATGAAAATTGAAGAGTATCTATTTTTTTTTAAAATTATATAATAGTTAGAGGTGATAATTTTTGACATGATTCATCAATTTAATTTATCCATACAAAAATAACAAATTTGACACAATTATGTGACAATTAATTATCTAATTGAATTTGAAATATATTTTATTAAATATATTATGTTTTTATTTGCCACCCATAGTAAAATCTCTAAATTTTTAAAAAAAAAATTATAATAGCATCCCTTTAATTTAAACTTACCTATTTTAAAAAATATATTAATTTATTAAGAATCAACCCTCAATTTCCATTTCCTCAAGTGAGATTATGTCCACTAATAAATATGAGTAAGAAGTCATAAATTAGATGGTAGCATTCTAAAAGTACCTTCCTTATGCATAGAAAGAAATTGGTGCAAATAAATACATAAAATGCATAAAACTTATCAAAATTCTACAGGTATATTTCTCTTACAATCAAGTAAATCAACATTAATGCATTTAAAAAGAAATTAAAAATCACAATTAAACACATAATTTTCATAAGGTCAACTTATCCATTTCCCTTCTAAGCGCGTTAGCTCTCACCAAGCTCCCAATGGTATTCACAGCCAACTTCAAATCCTCCAATGGATTCCCAGGCACCACTCTCTTGTACAAATAGCTATCGAACGTCATTTTCTGCACATATTCATCTGCACACATCTCCACAAAAGCTTCCCTCGCTGGATTTGACCGGTAAAACACCTTCTGCAACACATCCAAGACCTTGTATGTTGGCCAATATGTCTTGTCCCATTTCTCTAAGTACTTCCTTAAGTCCTCTTCGTTTATCATTCTTGTTCCGTTCTCTGATCCTTCAACAATGGCCTCCGCACACATTCTTCCACTCTTTGCTGCAAAGTAGATGCCTTCACCAGAGCATTTGGTCACGTATCCTGCTGCATCTCCCACCAAGGCTACCCTCCCTGATAGCCTCCGTGGGCGGGGGTGTTCGGGAATTGGGTGTGCCTCCACTCGGATGATCTTGCCGCCAAGGATTTTGTCCTTGGCTCGGTTTCTAGTTGCTAGTTGGAACTTCTTGATATCGCCTTTGTGTGTGACTGTGCCTGTACCGACTGCTACATGATCACATTTGGGGAAAACCCACCCGTAGAAGTCTGGGGAAACATCATCACCAACGTACATCTCAGCCAGATTCTCGTAGTATATCATTTTCTCATCAGGGATTTTGACTCTTTCCTTGAATATGTAACACAGTTTGCATAAGTTTGACGAAATTATAACTTTCAAGATTGTTCAATAATCAACATTGGATTAAAATATACCTGAAACGCAATGGCGTAATCATAATCACCAGCGTTGATAGATTTGGCGACCCTGGAATTGGCACCATCAGCTCCGATTACTGCATCAACCTCGAGAGTCTTCCTCTCACCGACGGCACCCTTTCTTCCATCGTATTCGGTGTAATGCAAAACGTATGACCCTTGCTGATTCTTTGGCAAATCCATTTTCATAAACAGCCCGTTAATCACTCTCGCCCCGTTCTTCTCTGCCCTCTCTCTTAAATACGCGTCCAGAATCTCCCTCCTCACCATTCCGATGTACTCGTGCGGCTTCAGCGTTTGCCCAATATCCACCGCCACATTTGACGGCGATATCATCTTCATCTTCGTCACTTTCCTGTCGATGATATCCAACGGAAGGTCAAACTCCCCCACCATACATAACGGGATGGCCCCGCCGCAGGGCTTGCAGTTGTCAAGCTTCCGCTCGATCAGGAACGTTTCGACGCCGCTTTTGGCAAGAGTCTCCGCGGCCGAGCCGCCTGCGGGGCCTCCGCCTATGACTGCAACACGGAGGTTGCGATTAGTGAGTTTCGGGCTAGTTTTGGCGGCGGAAACTCTGAATTTCTGCTGACGTGGAAGTAGGAGCTTTTGGGTAACGAATTGGGGTTGTTCCTGAGCAGATTGGCGGAGTCCGGTGAAGGATTTGAGAGCCATAGAATTGGAGGCCATTGTTGAAATTCGAGTGAGGAGTGAAGACTGCGAAGAAGAAGTGGTGGTGGTGGTGGGGTTTTTGTTTTGTAATATTTTATTTCTCTGCAATGGTGGATATGGTTTGGGATTCTTGGGGAATAATGACCGTTGGATTTAGAAAATGGAGAGTGGAGATCAGATGTGGATAATGAGATGGATTTTTCAGATGGGTTTTGGGGAGAATTTGGAAATCTGGTGCACTTTATGAAGGAAGTAAATAGTTATTGTTGTCTGAATTGGAATGAGTGGCTAATCTTGTGACACGTGATACTCAGAAGGTAACATGTGATTAGCAAAATTCACCAATAATAAAAATAAAATAAAAATAAATAACAATGAAGATTTTTTACTAGTCAAGATATTCTTTAATTATTTTTAATTTTTTTAATATTCACAAATTAAGCCAATAATGCATAAAAAATTTGCTTTCTATTTTTTATTTTTATAAATCAAAAGTATTGATAATATTTTGTTAAAATTAATTTTTTGAAATAAAAGATATGAATGTATTTGGTTTTATTTTTAATAATGTATAAGATATTTATTTTCAAATAAAATTATAATTAGTTTGAAAATATATTTTTTGAAAATGATAGAAAAATAGATTTTTTTTATTTTTTAATTAAATTGTAAAATAATATATTTAAAAAAAATTTTAAAACAAATTCTACAAAACATAAACATTTTTTTGTTATTTTTATTTTTGAAAACCAAAAATTGAAAATGTAACCAAATAACCTCTTATTATAATTATTTGACCTAATTTGACTCTTGAATTATTTCTTTTAGCATTATATGTGATTTGAAAAAAAAAAGTCTTTTTTACATTTGTATTATTCTTTTAAAAAAATAATTGATAAGTAATTTTTAAAATATATTTTATGAATCAAAAGTATATATATATTTTTGAATAAATCAAAAGTATCTATTTGAAATATTTAAAAAAATATTTGGTTGACGGTTTTTTTAATACAATGATTTAGCTTTTGTTGGGCCAAAGATGTCTTGGACCATCAAAGGCCTGAAAGCCATATGGGCTATCAGCCTGTTGGGCCAGGGACATAATAAAAGCTCGAGAAACTCGGGAAGCCCATTAGCTGTCCTCGTCGGCCCAGCCCATTGAAAACAAAAATACAAACAAATAATACTGACATCAATATTTTGGTATCAACAAATACTAACATTACAATTTACAATTTATTTATAATCTATTTAGAGTGTATATAAATGTCCGAAAAACTATTTAATGAATTATATATGTTCGTTAATATTTAAATATAATTATTAAATTTTTATTTTTAAAATAAAAAAGAAAAAAACATATATATTTAAATATAACTATTAAATTTTCTTGACATTTGGCTTACTCTGCTAATTAGTTCTTGTGAATTTTTAAGCATACGTACGATACCAGTTCATTGATACAATAAAACTTATAAACTTATTTAATTGTAATTTTTTATTTTATAATATATTTTAGTCACAATATATTAATAAAGATTATATTATTAGCAATATGCTATAAGATAAATAAATAATAATATTTTATAAATAAATATACACTTTAGAAGTCTAACAAGTATTTTTCTTGGCTTATTATTATTATATGAGATCGAAAAGTCATAATCTACCAAAAATTGGGAGTAATTAATGGACATTTTAAAGCCATTGGAATTAATTAGTTTAATAAGTCAAATTTTAATGACTTGTCTTTTTTTCCTTTAAAGAATAATACTTGTATATTTATACGCTCATTACTTTTTAATGTTAAATAAATACTTTGAATATTAAGATATAATAACATTGCCTATAGGCATATATCTTGTAATTTGAAACAATTTCTATGTATATTTTTAAATTATACTTAAATGGATAGGTTTGGTGTTTTATGAATACTGTTTCCAACTCCTATACGGCCAAATATTTTCTTAAATTATATTTTATGTCTTGTTATAATTAATTATATTTGGAGAAAAATATTAATATTTATCGAGAAAATTTCTAATGTTCTGGAACATGAAGTAATTTCTGAAGATTAATTGTTATACATACGGTCCAATTTTTTCCATTATAACAATGGTTGGGTTGCTCAACAAAATGAAGCCGCAAAGGCAATGCCTTTGTTCATAAGTAAACAATGACTTGGTAGGTGAACGCACCATAACAACTCACAGAAATATTGAAATGGGATTATCAATCATATAAAGTTGGACTCACATTGTTGCAACAAGAACGTTTAAAGTAGTTGCAGTAGGTTTGAATCTGTCTGCGCAGTTGGGTCATCAAACAAGTTTACTTCTCAAGAAAATCTGTGTCTCATACACCGATTAATGCTGCACCATAAGCATGTTTCTGCAAGATTTCTTTGAAGCTCGAGCTAGTCTGCATGCTACTTTCTGCCTCTGTCAAACATGAAGCTGATTTTCAAGTTGCTGTTGTTGATCTTTCTGGGTTTAGGAGCCATTGATGGATATCACTGCAAGGTTGTGCAGTTCATTTTCGGGGACTCGCTTTCTGATGTGGGGAATAATAGGTACCTCTCCAGGAGTCTTGCTAATGCAAACCTGCCTTGGTATGGGATTGATTTTGCCAATGGATTGCCTAATGGAAGGTTTACCAATGGCCGTACTGTTGCAGATATCATAGGTAAAGTTCAGCCTAGAATTTATTATCTTAATGTTGCTGATATTAATTCTGTTTTCCTGAAGTTTAAATTGTATTCATTCAGGTGATAAGACTGGACTCCCAAGGCCGCCTGCTTTTCTGGATCCATCTTTATCAGAAGATGTAATCTTGGAGAATGGAGTAAACTTTGCCTCTGGAGGAGGAGGAATTCTGAACGAAACTGGTGGTTACTTTGTAAGTTGCAGGCATTCATGAGCTTAATTTCTTACTTCTCATTTCGTTTTCCTTTCAACTCTTAGAATTAACAAAATACTGAATCTCCTGCAACCTCTTGCAGATACAAAGGCTGTCTCTGTATAAGCAAATTGAGCTGTTTCAAGGGGTTCAAGAACTGATAAAAAGCAAAATTGGGAACCAAGAAGCAGAGAAGTTCTTTCAAGAAGGCCGTTATGTGGTAGCTTTAGGAAGCAATGACTTCATCAACAATTACCTAACAGGAGTTTACAGTGACTCATGGAAGTACAACGATCAAAGTTTCGTAGACTACTTAATGGAAACACTTGACTCACAGTTAAAAGTAATACACAAGACCATAATCATTCTTCCTTTCATATCTCAAATCCTGATTCTAAATGAACATTAATTTCTTCATTATTTCGTATAGATGTTGCATCGAATGGGAGCACGGCAGTTAATGGTATTTGGGTTAGGGCCAATGGGCTGTATCCCTCTCCAAAGGGTTCTAAGCACTACTGGTGACTGTCAACAGAAAACCAACAAACTAGCAATCAGCTTCAATCAAGCAGCAACCACGCTATTAAACAGTTTATCATCAAAACTTGCCAATGCCAGCTTCAAATTCGGTGATGCTTATGATGTTGTCAATGATGTGATCACAAATCCAGAGAAATACGGTATACATTTCAGCTTTTCCCTTCTCTTTTCTCTATTAAGCTTCTCTTTAATTTCCTGCATACATAATGAACATAATTTCTGTCGAATGATTCAATACTTTCAGGATTTAAGAACTCAGACTCACCATGTTGCTCGTTTGGGAGGATTCGGCCTGCTCTTACATGTTTACCTGCATCAACGTTGTGCAAAGACAGAAGCAAGTATGTGTTTTGGGATGAATACCACCCAACAGACAGTGCCAACGAATTGATTGCCAATGAACTCATCAAGAAATTTGGATTTCTCCGTGCTGATGGAACGAATAATGCTCCTTCTCCTGCACCTGCAGAGGAACCATCCTCAGACTGAGGGATATGTAACGTAACATATTATCTGTTCTAATCCTATAAATGTCTGTGAGGGAAGCAGTTCTTTTTCTATTGATAGTAATAATTGTTATTCCATTTCAGTTTTAATTTCTAATTGTTTGGTATAAAACTTAATATAATTATGTAACTTTTTCCCCTAATACCCAGGGACCTTTAATGTTAGAAAGATCCTGTCAAAATTCCTTTTTGTTCTTTCTCTATCTTAACACTTCTCGCATAAGGATGTGGCATATGCATAAAATTAGAGGTTATTTTCGATTTTATCTCTATATGTGTTAATATATATGACATCTATTCATCTTTTATTGTAAGTTACCACTACACCTTCAAATGACTTAAAATGGTCGTAAATTTTAATTAAGGATAAAATAGAAATTTCATATATTTATAAAATAAAAACTTAATTTTAAGGATAAATTTTAATAGCCCAATTAAATTTAGTACAAAATATTGTTAGATAATAACATTAATTATAGTTCTTGAACTTTGACCAAACAAGAAATTAGGATATAATTCATTTGATTTTAACATTTTCGTCCTTGACATTAATTTAATCTATTAAAATATAGTCAATTGTATTTTTTCCCAATTTATCAAAGGTATAGAAACCAAATAGAAATTGAACAAATCCCAAATTATTTTCAATAAGAATTACAATCCATTATTCCCTTAAAAAATTATAATTTATAAATCTTACTAAAATAATTTATATTATAAATATGCATATTTTATTTTCAATAATTTAAATTATATTTTTTATTATTGAATTAGGGTAATTATAATTATTGAATTAATTTTTAAATTAGAAAATTCTTAAATTAGAAAGTCTACCGATTATTAGATTAGAACTTAAAAGAGCTGTTTGTTTGGTGTATCCATAAAAAATTATACATATAAATTGCTTAATAAATTAGTTTAATTATGAAATGTTTTCAAATTAAACCCTAATTCTCCAATGGGCAGTTATAATTAGTTACGAGCAGAGAATAGGAGCAACGGACCTAGGCTCCAGCTGTCAAGTGGTATGCTGTTCTTAACCGCCTGAGAGAGTTTGTTAAAATTGAATAACAGAATGAAGCATCACAGGAGGAAAAAGAACTTACTGATTTGATGATCGACGGTGATTTTGCATTACACGTGTCTTCATATCATGAACCGCCAACTTACAGTTACACTAGCTTATGTGTATATATAGAGATCAATGGGACGCGCTGACGAATATCGATCAACTTTTCAATTCTTTCATTCTTTCTTTGACTCTCACTTTCCCTCTCATTTTCCTTCAAACCAAATACCATCTCAAGACCAACAAGAATGGCAATCTTGCCGATCAATAACCCTGAGCTTTTCCCCCATTCATTTCTTATGGCTCACATGGCATTTTACGCGACCCTAAGTGGGGTATACCTCATCTTCAGTTCATTCTTGGACTCTAGGCGAGCAATCGTTGCAACCATTGGTTTCACCGGCTGTTTTCATTGGGCTGTTAGTGGCGGCGAACCTGCAGCACTAGCTAACCTCATCCATGAAGCAATCTTCTTAATATCCTTCTCTGTAATATACGAGAGGATAAGTCCAAGGGCTTGGCTTGTAAGCTTTCTGGGTAGCAACTTGTTTTTTGTTGTCCTCATCTGTTATATCCCATTGATGCTCAACTACTTCTTCAGTGGTGATATCCGCTTTCAAGATTTGTTTGCCGCACATCTTTACTTGATAGGGCAGGTGGGTTTCATGAGAATCGTGTGGGTCTACTCATCGGTCATCGGAGGAAATGGAAATGTGTCTGCAGGGTGGGTGGCGTTCGTAGGGTTTGTTTTGGTGATGGAGGGCTGGTTTTTTCTCAGGGAGTTCGAAACTATGGAGTTGGAGAAGATTCATAGAGGAGTGATGGATGATGCCAAGGCTTATTTGGATAATTTCTAATTTTGAAGAAGAAGAAGATTCGGATGATGAAATAAATAGCTTTCTTGCTTCATTTTCTTTATTCTTTTGAGACTGATCATGATTTCTGATTATCTTGTTAATCTGAATCTTTATGATCTGCCGTTAATTCTAGTTGTCTAGTAGCACTTCTGCTAATAATGTGGTAATCTTTTTCCTTGGCTTACATCAATACAATTCAGTTCTTGTTAGTTATGTATGATCTCTTAATTTTTACTTTCAGTTAATTAATGTATTTTTAATAATGTGAGAAAATAAAAATAACCCTAAAATTATAACCTATAGTCACCAATAAAGGTGAAAATAATTACAAAAGAGAGTTAACAGTGGATATGTCTCCAGATGTAGTAAAATTATAAGTAGATAGAGTTATATGAAAATATTACAGATAGAAGCTTTACAGTCAAATTGAAAAGTGCATCACTTAATTATGTTAAGGTTAAAGTGCATGGTAAATCTAATAAAAAAAATTCTTTCTTTTGCCAAAAAAAAATAAATAAATAATGAACGTGTAGGTGTGATGCTGTTAGATCATTAGGGCAATAATTTAATTGACCTAATAATATAAGCGTCCCTAATTATTTACACATTTTGTATCCTCATTTATTAAAAACTTTATATATATATATATATATATATATATATATATATAACTTGAAATATCTGTAAGTAATTGACGATGCTTATTTTCTAGCGACTTACCATTAAAGTTAATAGTATCAAAGATAAAATTGAAATTTTACAAACATTTGCAAAATAAATTTATTAAAAATATATTAAAATTTTTATCTCTCTCCTCTTTTCTTCTTATTTGTTATCTCTTTATCTCTTTCTTGTTCTCTGTTCTATCTTATCTCTTCTCTTCAATCTTCTAATTTTTGTTGGAATTAAAGACTGCAGTGATGAAATTTGGATCCACGATCCAGGAGATGGTTGTTTGTTTTGAGTTTTGTAAATCTTTGGATTTTCTTCTCTAAACATAAATGGCTATATTTGTTTTGAGGTTTGACTGATGACCTTAGTGAGATTGGAGATTAATTCTAGGTTTTTGAAATTGAAATGGATTTATGATTTTGGGATTTAGTTGACTGCTTTTTTTCCCCTTCTATGTATGTATTTTATTTATTGAAAAACTTAAGGATGAGGCTTTGTGATGGTAGGTGAAATCCAGAGTAGCAAAGAATGATTGAGAGTGAGATTGAGAGACATTGTAATTGTAATGTAATTATAATTATTTTATTTTTATTTACTATTAAGAATAAAGAATAATTTTATTGGTCAAATGGTATAAATATAAGATTAATTTCATCTTTTTTATATATTATCAACTACATATAGGATTATTTTTATCTTTGTGCATACAAGAACTATAATGAGAACAAATGTGTAAAATTTTAATAAATTCTTTTAAATTTAACTGTTTAATTTGCAATTAAAAGGAATATTGTTGATGACTTATAGATATTTTAAATTATATGAGCAGATTATTAATAAATTGTAAAGCAGAAATAACCTTAAAATCAAAGAATAATAATTTTTAGAGTAATATCAAATATATTTATAATCTTATCTTATTATTTTGTTTATAATTTTATTTTAAATTGGTTAATAAAAAATTGTAAAATAAAATTTAAGAATATGAAATGACGAATATTTTTTCAAGAATTTAAAAAATAAATGTGTAACATAAAATGCATTACATAGAAAATATTTTATAAATATTTCTGTCACAAAATATTTTGAAAAAATATGAACCAAAGTAATAGTTAAACATAAATGAATAAATAAAACTTGAAGTCAAAGTAGTTAGATATATAAACATAAATGGATAATAATATTATCATAATATACTTGTAGTAGTTACTAAAATTATAAAAAGATGATTATAACTCACAAGCTATCAATGAATATAGACAGATAAATTATTCTCCTCAATAAAAATAAGCAATTCAAGTAAAATTGACTTCTTACAAAACTTGAAGTATATGGACCTATACTTTAGACACCTAAAAATGTCAAACTACTTATATACAAATACATATTAATTAGTAAGGAAACATAATAAAAATAACAAGATTATCATATATAAATTGCAACTTGTTGCTTAAGATTTCTCTCAAAGACTTGGAATTGACTTTGCTGAAACTTATTCTTTTATTATGTATATAATTATGTTTTAATATTTTTTAATAAGTTTGACAATCTTAAAAAGGTTTCATATGCATCTTATGGATGTAATGACAACTTATTTGTATAGATTACTTGACGCTAACATTTATATAAAAATATTTAAATGATTCAAAATGCCTAAAGCATATACATTAAAACATGGTAGTTTGTATTCAATAAAGCTACAACAATTCTTGTATGAATTGAGGCAATCTAGGCACATAGTATAATTACTTAAGCCAGTATTTGATAGGAGAAGGATATATAAGAGTGTACTTGATTTATATTTTGGATAGGATTCTTTGTTTTCAAAATAAAAAAATCCTAAGAATCAGTAAAATACAATAATTCATGTTTGTTTGAAAAATATTTAAAAATTTTACTTGAGTCAAATTTTATCTTTTAGTTGAAAAGTAGAAAAAGAAAAAAAAATGTTTTTTTTCCTAATTTAACTATTTTTTATTATATTAAACTTATTTTTAAAATTTAGAAATTTAAAATTGATAACGTTTATAATATATCTTTTTAAACATAAAGTTCTAATGTCTATATTATTCTTAATTATAATATTTATTTGAAAATTTGACTCCATATTCTTTACCACATACTGTCCTCTTCAAATTCTAATAGTTTAATTTAATTAATATGTTAATAAATTTCGTATGATATTTAATTTTGTAATCTACAATTCTTGTTTATGTTGTGCAATTTAAATTTGTATGATATTTTGGTTGTTGTTGTACGAAATATTCCTTTAATTATTGTTTATGTAGTTTGAATCTGCATGATATTTATTTTTCTCCAATTTAATTTTATGAAACATAGAGTATTTAGTTGTTGAGTTTGTGTGGAATTGTAATAATGCTTGGGTGGCTTAAAAATCAACCTTTGCGTATATATTTTTATAGAAATAAAATTAATAATTTTTGTTTTAGTTATCACTTTATGTTGGAATTGTTGTATTTTTTTAGTATTGTATAAATATAGACTAATTTTTTATTTAATTGAAGTAATTATTTATATTATTTAAAATATTTTAGATATAAATTTATATTTAATTGCCATGTATATATCAATTATTTATATAGTTTGAATATTTTAAGCAAGCATACGTATATGATTTAATGGAGATTTTTAAAAATTATAATTGTATATATAAGTTAGGATTATATATATATGAATTAGAATTCTACTCGCTTCAGTACATACTTTAGAAATTGTAATTATACGTATAAATTAAGATTTTTAAGTTTAACTGAATAATATTTAGATCAAACAAAGGGAGAATTAGAAATTCTCTCTTTAACAAAGCAATATATGTTGATGACATGAATTCAATTGAAATTCATAAAGAACTTTTAAAAACTATTGAATATTCAAAAAATGAATTTGAAATAAAAGATTCGGAAAAAAAAATAAATATTGTCTTGACCTTTAGATCAAGCACAAATAAAACGGAATATTTATCCATTAATCAGTTTATATTAAAAAATTTCGAAACATTTCAATATAGATAAATCTCATATGTTAAACACTTTTATAATATTTTATATAGGAGAAGAATTAACAATCCTATTATTTTATATATATCTTTATATTATTTGTAGGCTGTTAGATATAAGCACATATAATAGTTGAGATTAAATTTGATATATATTCTGATTATGGTGCATTAGGCAGTAGCTTTTAGTGATTGCGCAACTGCAAGGAGGCAACTTCTGGTGGTCTCGTGATTGCGAGACATTTGCTCTTATGGAAATTGTAGCTGTCTTTGGTGGCCTCACAACAGCAATGGTTTGGGAGAATTAGTTGTAATTTTGAGGGATTCGGTGGAGAAAATTAATTTTAATTTTTTAGTAACTATTTTAAAGGATAAATGTCTTTTTTAATTGAATTTAAGAGATTGAGGTATAATAGTATTTTCTCAAATAAATTAAAATTTAGCTGTTAGTGTTACATATTTTTATAAATGTTGGATGTAATTAGATTGAATATTATTAAAACATCTTAGGAATAATATGAAATTATCCCTAAAACCTTTGACCACGACTTTAATAATAAAATCTTTAACCGATAGACAACATTATGTAAATTATTTGAAAGTACTATTATCACAAATTTTCATTTGGCGCACATTATCAACATATAATATGTTATAGAGAATTCTTCGTACAATTATGACATCACCAAAATGCTACCACCATGATCACTTCACCTTTTAATAGGATGCTACTAAAATCACAACATTTTAATCACGAGTACAAAAAGTAATTATTATCATTTTACCTTTTAATAGTATGTCACTAAAATTATAATATTTTAATCACAGTATAAAAAGTAATTATCATATACAAAATATATATGTATTTCTTTAATTTTTAAAATTCAACTAATTAGCTTATATATCAATAGAAAAAAATTAAATGGCACTTCAATATTTCATTGAAAATCTTTGAAATGTAATGATAATGTCCACTAGAAATCCTTGACTTAATAAATTAGTGGAGATATGGGGCCTGAATTAATGTAGGCACTAGTCACACGCTATCTTCCCTCCACTGAGCATAGCGTGCTCCATCTAATTTATTTGTCATGTTTCCTTCAATAAAGGGGTATTAACTATTTGGTCCTTGATTTTTGTCAAAACAACAAATCATATTAACATTTGCTCAACTTTTATAATTTAGTGCGCCCGTTCGTTTAAAAAATCTATCTTTGTTAACATAATAAAGGTGAAACTAACTTGCAAATTTAAGAACCAATAGAAACCTTCACTTTTGTACTTTGTAAATAATAATTTTAAAATTTAACTAGCTAAAACCATGAGCCAAACCCACCACCACTAAGTTTGAGTCTTTTTCCAGCAACAAGGATTCATAAAATATAAAGTATTTTTAATTAATTGGATAATTGTCACTAAGATGAGAAAACAAAAAGATCTTCACACATCTTGATGAATCAGCATATCTTACAAAAAAATATATAAAAAACACTCATAAAAACTACCAAACCCATAAAAAAGAGTGCATAAAAAGTACCAACTTCATAAACAGACTATGGTTGATAGAGAAAAAAAGAGAAAAAGGAAGAGAGACATGAGTTGTATTGAAAATAACACGGTGAACATATAATTCTAAACAATTTTTTAACGTTTAGTACTAGCAACAATTAATAATGATAAGGACCAATTCGTTAAAATTGACCAAAGAGTGTCTTTATATGTTGATTCATCGAAAGTGAGAGTCCAAGATATTAATATCCCATAAATAAATATATACAATATCAACTCCCCCACTCAATAAACCTTCTTGTTTGTTCACATAATTGGGTGGAGCATTTTGCAAAGAAAACGCGTTAAGGCCCGCATTTCCACCAAAAAAATAAAAATAAAATCGTGGCATGTTACTATCAACTTTTGACTTTGCAAAGTGTATTTATTATTTCCTACCAACATCATAAACACCAAGAAGAAAACCAATCTGCGATGCTGTTTGTCAATGTATAAATTGAGTACTCACTGCTTTACAATCAGAAACAAATCAAGAAATTGTGTTGAATTACCAGGAACCAATGGCTACAGCTCTCTCTCGTCTGCTACTAACATCATTGCTGCTGTTTTCTCACCTTCTTATCTTTTTGAATGCTGCCTCAGCTACAAGTAATTTTCATCCCAAGCTTATTCTTCTACTTATATATCATCATCATCATCATCATCATCATCATCATTATCATCGTCTGCATGTTAATCTGCAGGAGGCGGAAGCTTAATGCATGGAAGACCTGATCAAGTTCATAAACTTTCAGAAAACAGAAACATGCTGCAGGTACTTCATATACTTATATACAAATCAAAGCTAATGAATATATATATATTCCTTACTCAGGAATGTTTGCATAAACAAAACAGCAGGTAACTGGAGAGATGAATGATAATGGAAGGATGGCTGTGGAGTTAAACGATTACCCAGGATCAGGAGCTAACAATCGCCACACTCCAGGCCGCGGTTAACAGGGAGAGGCCCTGTTGATTGTTATTTACTCTTCACCTATTGATAATCATGATTAATTTAATATATAACTAGTACATATATTTATATCAATATTAATATTAATAGTGATATGATGATATGGACGTAGGGTTTGTGAACTAGATTTTTGTTTGCTCATTCAACTCTTTAAATTAGGGTTTTGTTGAGTACTTGAGAGAGTTTCAAAGTCCTATAAAAACAAAATTATGTGAATTAGGGCTGAGGAGAGATGTGCTAATATTTGAAATTAATGCATATGATATTCCCATATATTGTAATTAATTATATTAATGCACTATATATGTTTCTATTTGTTGATGATCTTTTCTCTTGCTCTATATGTTTATATATCCATGTATAGAGGTTGTATGTATAATCTTGTGATTGGTTTGTGCCTCTGATCATCTTATTCTTCCTGTAATATGTGCAAGCTGCAGCCCTAAAATCCATTAATTTTATTACTAACTTATAATGAAGAAACTCAGGTTATTTCCAATGTTATTGTCTATGATTATTGTTTAATATTATTAATTATATATTATGTGATGTAATCTGTAGAATTGGAAACTAATTCAGTCCTGATCTTTTGATTCTCCCTTTAGTTATCAAATTTTTTTTTATTGTTTCAATAAAAGGAATTAATATATATATATATATATATATATATATATACACAACATTTCATTAGTTAATTGGGATTGTAATTAATATATTTTATGTATTATAATATATCCCTTTTTCTTTTAATTTTTACATTAAATATTTTAGTTTTTATATTACATGTTCCAAACTTTCAATTATGTATTATTAAATTTTTTTATCTAAAATCTGAATGTGCCTAAAATTTTAATATGACTAAAATCTGAATTTGATTAATATATTTGTTTTTATACCTTAAATATGTTAATATAAATATAAAGTTGTTTATTTTTATAAAAATAATAAATCTGAAACTGGTATGCTAACATATGTATTATCAAAATATGAAAAATAATATGTTAAGTTATTAATATATTTATAAATATTAAGTAATAAATTAAGGGTATTATTATTAAATAAAATATTTAATGCATTTAAATATTTAAATATTCAAATTTAAGTTAAAATTTTTAATAATTTTTTAGATATAAATTAAAATATAAATAACTCAGACTTTAACAAATCGGCACTTAGACTTACAAAACATTATGGAATTAAAAATAATTAAAAGGCAACATGTGGATTCCTGCTTCACCGTTAAATTTTGCTAATCAACTTTACACTTGAATCTTAATATATATATATATATATATTCAATAAAGATATAGGGTTGGTGATTGAAAACGACAACCCAATTAAGTTTTCAGAAAATTCATAAAGCTAGAGCTACCTATTTACTTATATTTATTTTAATTATGAATTAATTCTTTAATTATAGGGATTGTGGCAGATTTCCCCTCAGGTTTAGGGAACAAATGGATATCTCCCTTATATTTATTAAAAAACATATGCCCTTAAGGTTTGAAGAAATAGACGAATACCCCCTAAAGTTAACTTCATATTCTAAAATGATTTTTTTGCTCACACACATTTAGAAATTATAAACTAATTATTTTAACTCTACTACTAATATATTTTTATCAAAATAGTCTTATAATTTTAAAATAATAAAAGAATAATTATATTCTTAACTTAGTTTTTTAAAATACAATCTTATAATTTTATTATAAATTATTATTTAATTAGAATATTTTTATTTGGTAATTTTATTATCTTTATTTAATTAAAATAATCTTAATTTTATCTTAAATATTTTTTTCATTATATTAATAATATATTTTATAAATCTAATATTTTTATTTTGATAATTTTATTATTTTTTATAAGATTATTTTAATTTTATTATTTTCTTAGATTTGAAAAATAAAATTATCAAATAAAATATAATGAAAAAATGATAAAATTATCAAAATAAAATTATAGATTTACAAAATATATTATTATTATTATTATAATGAGAAGTATTTTTTATATTAATATACTACTAAAATAATTAGTTTATAATTTTTAAATGTGTGAGGATAAAAAGTCATTTTAGGATATAAACTTAAGATAAGTATTTGTCTATTTCTTCAAATCTCAGGGCACGTGTTTTTTAACAAACGTTAGAGTATCCATTTGTTTTTCTAAAAGTCAAGGAGAAACTGTGATAATCCCTTAATTATATATATACATTAAAAATTTATAAACAAATTAAGTTAGGTAAACCCTTTGTAAATATCTCAAAACATTTTTATGAGAGTGGATCGTGAGGTGGTATGCATTTACCTTTTTCTATTCATATACATAAATGGAGCCTTTTGATTGTTCCCTTCGTGTATATTATAATGGGATGATGTGCAAATCAACATCTCGTCTTGTATGACCTTTTATATGTTTTTCTTTCAATGGCTCCTACCTTGTCCACCTGATTTGTATAAAATTCGCATAAAGCACTTTTGCATTCTTCCTTTTCTTCCACATACATGGTATCAACTTTTGATTAAATCAAAGGCATGATCAGCAGTCCCTTTTTTTTTTTTTTACAGATAACTTTATCTTAATTATTAGTCATTAGATTAGATTAAGTATTTATCAAAATTAAAATTATACCTTATAAATATAAAAAAATTCTTACAAATATATTTAATAGGATCTTTTAAGATCTATTACATTTAATATTCAGATAGAATTCTTAATTTTTTAAAACAAAAATATAAAAAAATACGTTTATTTAAATATGTATAAATCTTATCCAAAAATAGTTTTGAATAGAATTCTTAACATCAATGTAAAATTAGAAAGCAAAAAAAATTATTTTATGTATTTTTTGTTAACAGTATTCAAATTCGAATTCAAATACAATTTCTTTCTTTAAAACTTGAAAAGAATTTTAATTTTAAAAAATCTCTTATTTATAATATATATATATATAATCTCAATTTTAAAATATTTCGCTTACAATAGTTATTTAGATTATTTTTGAAAAAATAGTTTATTATTTGATTATTTTTTGTACTTTTTCTATTCATTATTTAGTTATCTTCTAAAAGCTTTTATTATAAGTTACAAAATATTTTATAATTTTTTATTTTATTGATATATTTTAATTAAGATTTTTTATAATATTATGAGTTTTTTATCCAAATAAATTATATATAATTTATTACTAATTAGTAAAAGTTGGAAAATTAACTAGGACTACCTGTTAGAGATTTGAGAATTCAAATTTTTTAGTAATTCGGTCGATGCGAAATGAAATTTGGTTGGCCAGATAGGCTAACCGAAGTTTCCAGCCATTTTGTCCCAAAGTTTTTGATCGACCAACATTGTTCACTGATTCATTGAACAATTGGTATGGTTCAACTTCGGTCTAACATATCCCCCCTAATGCTTATCACCTATTATTTTGATGATAACAAATATTGATATCTTTCACTAATAAAATTCTTTTTGCAGTATTTATTGTGATATTTCTAGTATGAAGAATTTGAATTCAATTGTGATATTTCTAGTATGAAGAATTTGAATTCAATTGTAAAGATTCAAAGAACATCCAAAAAGAAGGCATTCAAGAAAAGTATAATGGAACCCCTTGAACAAATTGAAGAATGAAATCATATGCTTGGTACTTTATTTTGTATAAATTTTGTTTGTTTGTGTTTGTAATTGTGTATGATATTTGTGTTAAGCTCAAGAAATTTTTCAAAAATAAATATTTTGAATTTTAAAAAATCGGACCAAAATGCAAAATTTTAAAATATGGAATTGAACTAAATGCAAAATTTTCTAATATATGAATAGTGTCTGTGAATAGTATCGATCGACCGACTAGAGGCAGAATGCCTCTCAGATTGGCTTAAGCCACTTACTCGACCAACAAGGCTAACTTGGTCGGCTTACTTCCAGAAAATTAAATTTTGGCATCCTTAACGGCTAATAATGGTTAGTTTTCAAGTGTATAATAAATTTGGGATTTCATACTTATTTTAGAACTTCTTGAAACACATATTTGAGAAATATAAAGTCTTTAAAAAGTTTTAAAACACATTTTTGAGCTTAAAATCATAGTACACACATTTGGATCTCCAAGAACTTTCATTTGCACTACTTCTCTTATGGGAGATCAATTTGTAAGTTTTTTTTAATTAAATCGATTTTTGATTGTAAAGAAGCGAAAGAAGTGTGGTATTTCACTTTATTGAGATTTTATTAAGTGTTTAGGGTTAGTAAACACTTTTAAGGTTTGTAAGATACCATAAATCTTAGGTTGAGTGAGTGTTTGAGTTGAGTAAACACTTGTAAAGTATAAGAGGTACCCGAAAATTATTTTTGTTTTAATGTGAAGTCTTGTAGAATCAAAACTTCGTATAAGTTAAATTTGCAAGTGGAGCTTGAATGAGAGGACGTAGACCTAGTGTTTACTAAACCAATATAAATTCGTTGTTCAATCCCTTAATACATCTCCTTTAACTTATTACATATATTGTGTTTTTTAGTGGTTGGATTAGAATTTTTAATTTGGTGTTAATATTTGTTAAAAGCTCAATTCAACTCTTTTTGGGTAGCTTAGTGGCATTTCACAATAGGGACTCAATTTTTCTGAAACTTTAAAATGTTTGTATTTTGGTCGATTTTCAAGATTTTAAAATTTTGCAATTTGGTCCAATTTTCAGAGCTTCAAAACTTTTTACTTTAGTTTGTTTTTCCACAAAGGTTATTCTATTCAAAACTATATAGTCATATGAATTTTGAAAATATTTAAAAGTATGTAGATAAAAATGATTTTAAGCTTTTAAGTGCAAATCAATATTTAATTTAAAAAATATATTACAAATAAAAATTCACCTACTATTTATGTCTTCAACTATTCAAAATTTCTCTTCAATTCTCTCTTAAAATTTCATTATTCCTTTCTTTAAGTGCATTGATTTTGGATGTTCTTTGAATTTTCACAATTGCATTCCAATTCTTAATGATATAAATGTTAGAATTTTTTAACTGTAAATGGCCCATAATCTTTCATTATTTTAACTGAGAATGTGTGTTATACACTTTCTGTCAGTTTTTGGTAGTTCATTACATGCTTAGCAATTGGTTACATGTTTTAACAATTTCTGACAGTCTTTTCATGGCTTCTGTAATGGGCAGAGTTTATAAATACAGATATTATTTTAGTTAGGTCCCAAAGCTAACGATTTCTTTTCAGTAAATATACACCATTATAAAGAAATTGTGTAAGGTTTAAAAGAACTATAAACCACGAAGTTTTATCACCAGATTGTGAAAGATATCAATGGCAGGAGGTATCTTTTCGGTTTAATTTCACACTTGATTTATATGCTTTTGTAATTAGTAAAGTATGTTTAGATCGTATTTAAGTTCTATCAATTAGAAATACAACAATAAATGCTACCAGAAAAATGTAGTTAGTTAAGAATATTAATGTTTGTTATCATCAAAACGATGAGTTATAAACCTTAAAATATTAACAATCTATTTCTTTTTTATGATGACAAATCATTAATTGCCAAATAAAAAAAAAAGAGAAAAATTATCACATACCTTCCCTGAGGTATCAGAAAGTATCATATAGATGAAAATTATTGTGATTGTATCACATACCTCTTTGACATTAGTGTTAACTAACATCAACAAGTGCAATGACAAGAATACCCTAAACTCCATTAACTTAATTTTCAATATAAGCTTGCACGCATTGTTAGACAATAAAAGAAAATATCAGCAACATATATAGAACCTATCAGATTGCTTATCTTTTGTATTGTTTTTCATCTGGTAAAAAGACATTTTTTCCCTTAAAAGTATATGAAATTTTTCATTGTGACACTAATTTCTTCACACATAACCATTGGAACCCAACAACTAGATTATTGTCATAATACAAATACACAATCCTCACCCAAACAGGTATATATCTTCCAGTATATACAGTTGCAAATTCACAAATTTATTACATTGCTTTCCATTACAATAATCTACTATTTTTTCATACTCCAACACCTTTTATTGTCAATCAATTGCATTTAGTTTGTAACAAATAAATTGAAGGAATCTATATCAACCAAACAGAAGCATGCTTACTTCTTATTCTTATGCTTCACACATGATACTCACTTGAAAAACCATAATTAATAATTAAAAAAATAACATTAACAAAAAAAGATGCCAAAAATTGACAAAAACAAAATCACTCAAATTTGTCATTTATACACTCAACAATTGATGTTTACCATTTCCCAAAATAAACTAATGTTAGTATTAACAGGAAATAAGTTTGCAAAAGAGGCATTACACTACCATCATCTAGCTAATAAACCAGTAGAACCTTCAATCGATTGCATCAAATGATGTATATCTAGCAAAAAAGAAATGCTAAACAAATTAACCACTAAACTAATTTATAAACCAACATAATCACTTAATCCATTGCAACAAATACATACTCAAGAAAAAAAAAAAGAGTAACAAATTCTATATAGTAGCTTTTTGTATGTATTATAATGTTATAAAAATATGAGAAGAAATGACTTTTGTTTCCCTTTAATAATACATAAGTCTTTGCTACCCCTGATTTTTGTTTGGGAAGAATGTAGGATTTTTAATTATAAATCTTATATATTTTACTGATATCTTTTGCTTAGTTGTTTTAGTGTCAAGTTTGAAAATGTGGTACTTTAACGTTGTTTATATTTATGTATTATGAATTGATTAACAAGAAACCTACTTTTGAAGCAACTAGCTTGTGCAAACTAGTGGTATCCTTTATTATACTCGTAAATTGAGTAGAGATGTTTTTGGTATCTAGAATGTAATGAATCTTCATTCTAATACAGTTATTAATGATATTAATATTTTAGAAGTTTAGTTAATCAATTAAAAGAATTCCGATGTCACCATAACTAATTTGAAGAGGATTTAGTTAAAACATCCCAAAATAATGGTTCTTTTTATCAACATTTGCTTATATTATCTCTAAGTGAATGGTTGGTGGACAAGAAGGACAAGCTCACCAAAGGCTATAATTTCCCTTTTTTCCCTAATAATTTGTCTTGTTGTGTTATTTTCTTCTCTCGATGTTGAAAGCAAATATTTCAACGTTGCCTATTTCTCTGAACTTTTGATTTGTATACTTGTTTTTTTTTTTTGCTTGTTTCTTTTTTATTTTTCTTGTTTCCTTAGTTTTGCGAGTAAGAATTGATGAAATTTCTTTATATTCAATTTCAAAAGTAGGCTTACAAGTTTGTTTCGATACATTTTTTTTTCTTTTATCTAAACAATTTTATATCTTTTAATAACTTCTAAACTCAATCCCTACACAAACCCCTCCCCTCATATCAAAGCTCATAAATTCAATTAAAATTAGAATGTCAAGGTGAAAATTTTGATCACTTCCTATATATATTACAAAATCTTCTGTACTTTGCTGGATCAAGCTTTTACATGGTAAGTTTTTAGGTATAACATCTGCCATTATTTGTAAAGATAAATCCTTTTAGGAAATAACTAATTTTTACTTAACAAATAAAGTATAAGTAATTTTCATCTTAAAGGAAAATCTTTGTGGAGATGGTAAACTTTAAAATCAAGGTTACATAATATCTTATCTTTCCATTAGAAAAGTTGTATAAGATCGAGTGAGTTGTCATAAAAGTTCCTCAATGCAAGATGAACATTTTAACCTTGGATGTGTTTTTTGGTCTATGATTGACATTAGTTTTGGTTCTTGATTCTTTTGATGTAGGGGTTTTGGATGGATTTCTGTTTGTAAGCTTCATAGACACACTAAATCGATTTAACATGCATACATTAAAAAATTAAATCAAAATTACATTTGTACTTGACACTTATTAAGCTTTTCTTGTGTTTTTTCAAGCCGTAATTTCCTTTCTCTTAGTGCATGAATCCTATTCGTTTTTTTTTTTTCAGTGCACAATAGCAAAAAACCACATTGTTCACTTGAATTAGAGTCCTCTTCTCAGTATATATCTACAACAGTCCACCAAAATGGCACAAAAAACTCTTTCTAACCATTGGTCATAGCCTTTATTTCAGTCAATCTAATTGGTCTCAGGCTATAGTTTGTGAAAATCAACTGGTTTTGGTAAAATCAACTTTTTTATATGTACTAACTCTCAAATCTGTCTCTGAGGACAAAAGACAAATATTATAATCAAAGTGCTTTTACAATTGCACCTTTCAGACAAACAGTCAACATTAACGCTAGTAGAGGTATATGATATAGTCACAATAATTTCCCTCTACGTAATAATTTTTTGTACCTTAGTGGAGGTATGTGATAATTGTCCAAAAAATAACTCAAGTGAAACATTTAGGCATAAGAGTATGCAATAGGCAATTAATAAACATTCTCTCCCTTTTGTTATCATAAAAAAAAATCAAATAAAAGAATATGATAACAACTTTTAAATATTTTTTAGAGGTATTTTGAAGAATTTTCAAGGTTAAAACTCCCCCTAAAATTTGATAAAATGCTATCAAAATCAAAGATGAAAGAGAATATGATTAAGTTATTAAGAATTTCTCATTCTTTTTGTTTCAAAAGTGCAAACAATGAGATATTACATACAATATTTATAAACAAAAAAGCACTCATCATGTGAAATTAATGCAAAGCACAAAAATAAGAAAACATCTCCCCCTAAGTGTATTACATACCATATAACTCTCACTTTCACACAATAAAATAGCAACAAAAATACTTTCATAAAATCAATACTAATTCATAAGAACTCATCAGCTATAGATATCCTATCATACACCACCACTAAGTAGATTATGAGAGTTGTTTATAGATCTAGATGAAGACATACTTCTACATGTAACAAAGTTATTTCAACAATATCTAAATAGCAGGTTAAAGGGTTATAAGTCAAGGGATGATGATGATAAAGATGTAGGGGATGATGGTTTCAATTATAATGCTTCTATGAGTCTTGGGTGAGTTGGAAAATATGCAACAATCAAGGCCAATCCTAACATTAGTATATATGCAAATGTCTGATAAGTTAAGGACAAGGTTTGGAACAACAACAAAGAGAATGACTTACTGTGCAAAGTAAAGGGCATTGAAAATGGCTGTTTTTGACTAATCTAAATTATATGCATAACTTAATGCATATGCAACCATGGTTTTATTGTTAAATAGGGGGCTATAGTAGAGATATAGTAGGAATTATAAGGATCACATGCACTATTCAAAAGATTTTTCATCGACAGGTATAATAGATGAGGTTTATAAAATGGTGTAAAAAATTCATTGGCATAGTTGGTGCCCATATAAATCTATATATAGAGGTGTGCTAATAAGTGTTGCGACTATGGATGCCAATAATGGAATTTTCTCCTTTGTAATGGCTATGTGTGAGGGAAAGAACAAATATAGTTGGAGTTGGTTTCTTTAGGTATTTCAAGAGCACATGGATATAGTCAATGGCATGGCACTCTCTATTATATCAGATAGATAGAATGGGCTTATGACAACAAGTAAAGCTATTTTTCCTAATATGAGACAAGATTTATGCAGGGCATGTGTACGCAAATTTAAGGAAGTATCAGTCATCAAAGTTGCTTAGACAACTATTCTTGAAGGTTGAAAGAGCTACAAACAAGCATAATTTCTAACTTGTAATGGATGAAACCACAGCCACGGATGATAAAGCAAACAAATAGCTGGTAGTTAGTGATCACACAACTTGGATAACTCATAATTTTGATCATTTCTTTAAAACTAATAAGATTATGAATAATATGACAGAGAGTTGGAATGGATTCTACGGTGAAGTTAGGAGGAGGTCTTGGAGTTACTAGAGTTTATAAGAGTAAAGCTTATGAGAAAGATGATTAGAGAAAGGGAGAAGGTTGAGAAATGAGAAACCAAGGTGTCTCCAAGGGTCTCTAAGAAGTTGACTAAGCTTAGGAAGATTGCTAAGAGTCTCTTAGTTATGAAGGCCAGCAAAAGTGAGTTCGAATTGTTAAAACTTTCCTATATGGCCCTAGATATTAAGTGGCCAATCTATAAAAAGAAATATTTTGAATGTTTTGGCTAGCAACTTAGTGGATTGTCATGTGAACATGTATTGGTATATATTTACATGTACATAGTGACCTTGCTGGTAATGTTGACTATAGTTTGACGAGATATGCATTTACCTATTTTGACATCATACTCTAATTCCCATGTGAAAGAAATAGCCCATTGTTGATAATTCTAAGATCCAACCACCAGTGAAGTATTCACAATCTAGAAGGCCTAAAAAGAACATAAATATATAGCCAAATGAGGTATCAAAAGACAAACAAAGATTTACTTCAATGTGTGGATTTGATTTAAATTGTCCTTAAGCACAATAGAAAAGGTTGTCCAACAAATAAGGTTAGTTGTTGCATTTTTAATCTGCTTTGATTTGCATTATTATAAAATGTTGTATAATAACATCATTATTCTCTTTGTCTAGAAAATCAAAGTAGGTCATTCCTCTTCAACTAGTAGACATAAAGCAAAGAGCAAGTCTTTTACATCAGGTTATCTTATACACCTTTATTCGCATTTCTTTTTTTGTATCAAATCATTACTTATTTGTTGACAATGTGCAAACATAATAGCCTTATAACAAATACCAGTTTCTTAACTAAGAGTAATTTCCTAGTAAGCGTAGCACAATAGACCTTTGCTAGAAAAAGGTAGAAGAACAAATGAGATGTGAACCAAAATTTCAACTGTAGCCTAGGAGCCTTAAAAAGTTGTTTTTAGAGATTAATCACCGTTAACCTTAAGGCTCATAACTCATTATTTTGATAATAATAAATATTGATATTCTTAACTAATTAAATTGTGATATTTTCAAAAATTATTATCATGCTCTTTATTTGAATTTTTTTTTTATGATAACAAAAGGTAGAGAAGTGTGATTGATTACCAAATACTTGAATTAAAATGCCTAATTTAAATGCTCATGTACTTAAATGTTTTATCTATGCTATGATTAAGGGGAGCATAATTTTAGATACGCTTAATGTTTGATCAATTTATTAGTTATTTTCTATTTGGCAATCAATAGTTTGTCATCATCAAAAAAGGGGAGATTGTTAGCCTTAAGGCTCATAACCCATTGCTTTAATAATAGCAAATATTGATATTCTTAACTAACTAAATTATTATGATATTTTTAGCATGAAGAATTGGAATAATTGTGAAGAGTTAAAGAATATCCAAAATCAAGGATTTCAAAGAAAGTATAATGGATTCCTTTGAACAAATGGAAGAGAGCTACATTAAAGAATAAAGGCATAAGCTTAAAAGATGGTATTTTATTTTGTATTAATTTTATATGCTTATGTTTATAAGTGTGCATGATGTTTGTGGCAAGCTCAAGAGTTTTTCAAAAGCCAATGTTTTGAATCTCTAAAAATGGACCAAAATACAAAAGTTTGAAACCTAGAAATTGGGTTAAAATGCAAAATTTTTAAACTTATAACTAGTGTACGTGAATTGTACTGTCGGTCAACTAAGTATACCAACTTGGTCAACCAAATAGGAGGTAGAAAACTCCTAAGATCGATTAACAGAATTGTGTTAGCCTTAAGGCTCTTAACCCATTATTTTGATGATAATAAACATTGATGTTCTTAACTAACCAATTTCTTCTTGTAGCATTTATTGTTATTTTTAGTATGAAGAATTGGATTGCAAATGTGAAGATTCAAAGAACATCCAAAATTAAGGCATTCAAGAAGAGCAATAATAAAACCCCAAGAGAGAGTGGAAGAATTAAAGATACAAATATTAGGTGATTTTTTATTTGTAATGTGTCTTTTTAAAAATCTAATATGGCTATCTGATTTTGATGTGAACATGTTGAATATATGAAAATAGCCATAAGTTTTTGGGTACAAAAATGCAAGCTTTTGAATCTTCAAAGTAGACCAAAATGCAAAGCTTTCAAACTTGTGAACAGGACATGTGAATAGTATATTTCATATGAACAGTGCCCATGAACAGTGGTCGACCGACCCTTCCAACCTGGTCAACCGACTTGAGGTAGAATGCCTCCCAAGTCAATTTGAAGCACTTAGTCGACCACTTTAAGCTATTCGATCAACCTACTTCCTGAAAATTTGAATTTTGACACCCTTAACGATTGATGATGGCTAGTTTTCCATCTTTCACTATAAATACTAGTCTAAATTCATTTGGAACAAGTTTTGCACCTTTGGAAACTTTGTTACATATCTTAGAAGTGCAAAATAAAGGATTTGAGCTTTTATTTGCAAATCAAACATCAAATTCATTGTACACTAGCATTCATTTGTAATATTTAAAAGAAAGAGTGTTTGTGTATTATTTGATCATACTCTTTGATCAAAGATATTTTTCTTGTAATTATTGTAAGGTTGAGTGTTAGAAAAACACACTTGATGTGAGATTTGAATAACACCCTTAAGTCACTTGGTTGTAGAGGTTGGAGAGGCACCCTATCAAGTCCTCTTGGTGTAAGGTTTAAATGGCACCCGAAAATCCACTTGGAGTTGTATGTGTTGCCTTGTGTTGAAGGCATGTTAGTGGAATCCTCAAGCGGGTTGGCTTGAAGGGGTGGACGTAGGCCAAACCACATAAAAATCGGTATTGTTTTTCTGAACTCTCTCATTCTCTTGATTTATATGCTTGTTATTGTTGGAGAAAAATGTTTAAAACTATTATTTAATTTTATGAGTTATATTTTATAAATTGTTATTATTGTATGGTAGTTACAATATTTAATTTACACCATTAATTCTATCAATTATTTAGATTTAATATATGAGTTACAAAAATATATAAATGTGTTTTAATATTTTCTTCAAATCTTAAAATATTTTATTAGTATATAAAGAGTAATTTGTATGCATTTGAATGTACAAAACAAAAAAGAAACAAAAAAAGAGAAGACAAAACTATATGTCTATATGTTTTAACCAAAGTTATATTAGCAATTGTAACATAAAAAACTTGACGTTTATCTTCCGGTGATCATGTTCAGCGAGGAGATGGGCTGCAAGCATTAGGTTGAATCTTAGAACTATAGAGAACCGTAACTACCCACACAAGGGGAGGACACTTTGGTTGAGGAGATGGGCTGCAAGCATTAGGTTGAATCTTAAAACTATAGAGAACCGTAACTACCCACACAAGGGAAAGACACTTTGGTTTTAGGACAACGCTTTTTAGCATGCTTCACTATGCTCATGCCAGAATTTCTTTACATTTTTTTTACTTTAATTTATTATTTATTTATTTTAATTACTTTTGTTACCATTTATATTTATAATTGTAATTGTGATATTTATATGCTTAATAAAATATTAACAAATATACCCAACAGTTATTATTGTATACATCTCTCACACACATTTGAACTTGAATTGTGATAATTTATGAATTGATTATTGTTATATGTTGAATTTTGTGTATTGAACTTGAGAAAAATTTTAACTACTTAGTGTTTAGAGTTGGGTTGCTTTAAATTTTTTTAAATTTAAAACCCAATTCCCTTCCCCCGCCCCCCCCTCTCCCCTGGGTTGCCTTAATGGTATTTCAAATTGGAGGATTTGGCAAAACACGCTAAATGACTTGGTTGACTGATAGTCCAATTTGGTCTATCCACACACACAAAATTTTAATTTTTGGTACAACAACGGCTACTAACGGCTAGTTTTTGAATTTATTATAAATTAAGTACTTTATATTGATTTTAGAACTCTTAGAACACATTTTTAAGAAATATAAAGTCTTCACAAAGTTCTAAAATAGATTCTTGAACTTGAAACTATTATACACACATTTGGATCTCCAAGAATATTCATTTGTATTGTTTTTCTTGTAGGAGATCAATTTGTAAGTTTCTTTCTCTCCAATTCGATTTTTTATTGTAAAGAAGTGAAAGAACTGAGTCTTTCACTTGGTTGAGATTGTGATTGAGTATTTGGAGTAAGTAAATAATTATAAGGGTCACAGAATATAATAAATCTTAGATCGGGTGAGTGTTTAGGGGTAAGTAAACACTTGTAAAGTTTAAGAGGTATCCAAAAATATGTCATTCAATCAAAGAAATGAAAAACAATGATTTATCCTCAATATAAAAAGTCAAGACAAAAGGGTAAAAAATGATATTTTATTGTGTATTTTATATCTATAGGCTTGTGTTTTTGTAAGTGTGTTATGCATTGATAGAAAGTTAAAGATATTTTGTATATATCATTAGTTCTAAAAACCAAACTAAAATCTATGTTTTCAAAACCTTGAATAGGGACCAAAACGCGAAATTTTGAAATCTTAAAAATGAATTGAAATGCAAAGTTTTTAAACTTGTGAATAGTATTTGTGAACAGTACCCTCAGTTAACTAAGTGTACTAACTTGGTTGATTGAATTGGAGACAGAAAGCCTATCAAGTTTGATTAATTGAATTGAACTACTTGGTCAACGAAAAAAAATGACTTGGTAGACCAAAGTGACATCTCTGGTCAACTGATATGCACAAAAATTTGAATTTTCAAGTCCTTAACAACTAGTAACATCTAATTTTCAAATGAATTACAAATTTGGGACTTCATATTCATTTTGGAGCTACTTGAAACATATTTTGATAAATATAAAGTGATTACAATATCAAATAACACATTCTTGATCTTAAACCTGTGTAACACATATTAAGATCTCCAAGTACATTAATTTTCATCATTCACACTTGTAGAGATTAAATTTGTAAATTTTTCTTTCTTATCCTTATACAATTTTGTTGTTGAAAGTGAAAGAAACGGGT